>CAUJNA010000446.1:2420850-2598350 GCA_963377175.1 Effrenium voratum
CATACATACATACATACATACATACATACATACATACATACATACATACATACATACATACATACATACATACATACATACATACATACATACATACATACATACATACATACATACATACATACATACATACATACATACATACATACATACATACATACATACATACATACATACATACATACATACATACATACATACATACATACATACATACATACATACATACATACATACATACATACATACATACATACATACATACATACATACATACATACATTACATACATACATACACATACATACATACATACATACATACATACATACATACATACATACATACATACATACATACATACATACATACATACATACATACATACATACATACATACATACATACATACATACATACATACATACATACATACATACATACATACATACATACATACATACATACATACATACATACATACATACATACATACATACATACATACATACATACATACATACATACATACATACATACATACATACATACATACATACATACATACATACATACATACATACATACATACATACATACATACATACATACATACATACATACATACATACATACATACATACATACATACATACATACATACATACATACATACATACATACATACATACATACATACATACATACATACATACATACATACATACATACATACATACATACATACATACATACATACATACATACATACATACATACATACATACATACATACATACATACATACATACATACATACATACATACATACATACATACATACATACATACATACATACATACATACATACATACATACATACATACATACATACATACATACATACATACATACATACATACATACATACATACATACATACATACATACATACATACATACATACATACATACATACATACATACATACATACATACATACATACATACATACATACATACATACATACATACATACATACATACATACATTACATACATACATACATACATACATACATACATACATACATACATACATACATACATACATACATACATACATACATACATACATACATACATACATACATTACATACACATACATACATACATACATACATACATACATACATACATACATACATACATACATACATACATACATACATACATACATACATACATACATACATACATACATACATACATACATACATACATACATACATACATACATACATACATACATACATACATACATTACATACATACATACATACATACATACATACATACATACATACATACATACATACATACATACATACATACATACATACATACATACATACATACATACATACATACATACATTACATTACATTACATTACATTACATTACATTACATTACATTACATTACATTACATTACATTACATTACATTACATTACATTACATTACATTACATACATACATACATACATTACATACATACATACATACATTACACGTACCTATACATACATAAACAAATACATATATACATGGGTATAATATATATATATATATGTATTGAACATGATATATAGGGAACCCTGAAATACCCTGTCGTCACTCACACGCGCGCCTCCTCCTCCTCACGGGCGTGTAGGGCGCCTACCGAGGTGGGCGAGGGCCGCTGCGTGGGCACCGGCAGGTCCACCGGGGAGGTCCTCAAAACGCCCCCGCACGGCTCAGGGGGTGGTCTGGAGGTCTGGAGGTCTGGAGGTCTGGAGGTCTGGAGGTCTGAGGGGGGAGGGGATGGTCTAGCGGCCGCAAATTGTTTTTTTTTGCAGGTAAACTGCGGCCCGAAGCATTTCCTTGCGATGTCTGGGCAAATAATAAGTCAACCGAAAATGAGGAATGGATATAATTTGCCCAAACAACTGGCTTTACTATTGTCAAAGTCCCCTGAAGTGATAGGTTGCCGGGACACACCCCCAGTTGCTGACGACAAACTGTCAAGTTGAACAGGTTTGCCCCACCCACCCAATCCCCCGTCGCACTTGGGGCCCGACGGCGCCCGCGGTGTCACCGGTTTTCGCGGAGAGGCCGTGATGGTTCGCTCCGCGCTGCTGGTGTTGACCTCGGATGGTCATATAATTGTGTCCTTTTTCGAGGGGTTCCCTTGGTTGGTCTAAAGGGAAACCACAGGATAAACTACCATCCCTAGGTCGAGCAGGCTGGCTTCCAGTTACTTCCCTCATCCAAGAATCCGAAAAGGAGCCCCCTGGTTTGAGAAACATCCATATGCTGATTCCGAGGCATTGGAATTTCAGGGGGTCTTGGTTTTTACTTCAGAGCCATCCTAGGGACCCAATTTTGACCCATCAGAAGCCCTAGCTTGTTCCACGGCTCGGAGATTCTCGAGACCTTGGCCCTAAGCCCGGTGATCTCGGCTCGGATCAGATCGTGTTGAGTTTAGCCAGAAGCCTCCGGCCAAACCCATCCATCTTCGAAAGGCTCCCCAACAGAGGCACCCAGAGGCTCCAACTGGAGGGCTGCTACGTTTCTGGGAGGCTACACGGAACATGCGCATCCAGAAAGCAGACAGCTGCAGCTTTAAGGTTGGGGCGGGATGCTTTAAAATCAACTTCGGTCACAAAAGAATGATCTGTAGATATGTTGCCCCCATTCTACTTTTCCGGGGATGCCCCCTTTTGGTATCGAAGGAATAGGCCTTCCTCATGAACATGCGTGTTTGGGAGTCGCTGCCGAAAGGTCTCTTTGACTACCAAACCCAAACCTCATATGTTCCGAGCACTTGGATGCTCTGAAATGTCTAGATCCAAGGAGAACCAAACCCAAAGCCATCAACTTGAAGGGTTGATACTTGGACAAGCGATCCATGTGCTTCCTCCTGAGTGGCCGGCCCATGGATCGGGCCAATCATGGGTGGAAAGAAATAAGCAGGTCAATCATGGGTCAATTGGCTGGCCCATGTTGGAAAGAAACAAACAGCCTGACAGTCCCTCGGATTGGATCCATCCGTCAACTTGGCTCGAATCCCGGCACCGATATTTCTCCGGCCGACTGGGCCCCGCGCGGAGTCCGTCGGCTCCTGAGGAATTGCGGGCTGGCACGGGTCGGTGGACGTTCAGCCTGTAGCCACAGGCGTTCTTTGGACAAGAATACATGGCACTGGTAGATGAGTAGAGCCAAATTCAATCCCGGTGTCATCTAGTTTGAGCCAATCAGGCCCAAAAAAGCTACCTATGCCTTGGAGATTCGCCTACAAACCCCGAATAAGCCGCTCACCTAGGTCATCTGCTCCAGATTCAGGGCCTGATGTGCCCACAAGGCTCCACAACAAAAAACAATATATTCAGACATATATACATTAAGAAGTCATAGGCAAACCCGAATGAATTGGAGTAGAGGCACACCCTCAAGGATCATGGAACCCCCCTCAATTGGTAAGGCCTTACTTGGTGGTATCTGGCCTTGGCCCTGACACGGCATAGTCAGCCGTTTACCCCGGGGGGGGGGGCTTTGGAGTTGCGGAGGGTCTGTTCTTTCCCGGGATCCTTCTTTCTAGAAATCCGGAAACCCAGGGAAACGGCCGATTTTCGAACGATGGTTGGAAAGAATGGGGAATCAACCCTTAGATCTCTATGTTTCGCCGGCTCGCCGTCTTCCTGTCCTGCAAAGGCGGCTGCATGCTCACCTCTTCATCCACGTAGTCCAGGTCGCCTGTGGCGTAGCCCAGGAATATGTACTTGCCCGGCGGTCATGGAAAAAGTCCATGCATACCGAGATCTTGACTTCACCGAAAAGGGGAACACTAGGAAACTAAAGTGGTATAAGATACGCATTGAGAATAACAGCAAGTGCTCAGTGGTAAGCGTATCGCATCAAGTGTGTGGTCTTCTCAGGTTGTGTCTAAGACCCCGTCACAAGGATGAAATGTTGGCCCGCGATTGGACCGAAGGCCACTTGTCTACTCGTGTGTTTTGCTCATTCGAGGAATCAGAACAATGGTTGTTCATACTATGGATTATACGGACACGCCAATTTAGCAAAAAATGGATAGCTGGGTACGTAGTATGGTGCTTTAATCTGCAATTTGCACAATAAGTTCAAAACCTGAATTTAGGGGCATGCGAGAAAAGGCTTTATCCCCATCGATGAGCTCGCCATAAAATCTGCAAAGCAATTCAACATGCCGAGTCATCTAGTCGGATTGTGGTGCTCCAGATCGACCTGTAGCATGGAATCCACCGGAGAGTCCCCACAAAGTTGGAAATACTCGTCTCCCAGGACCCGAAACGTCAGGTTCCATGTAGGAAACACTTCGTTGCTGTGGATTGGATTGGGGGCTTCTGGAGTTGAACCCCCGGCTTTTGCAGGGGGAACCCAATCAGGAGGGAAGCTGGATGTCGGACGTCCGAGAAAAAAAGAAGAAAAAAAACGCCGGGTCCAGCGGCCTTCCTCGGTGGGTGAAGGCATCTCGGTGGGCACCGGCAGCTCCTGGCCGAGAAAAAACGAAGTTCCTGGTGGCTCAGCAAATTGAGGGGATCACCCTAACCAACCCTTGTGGTTTGCTTTGAAAAGTCCCTGGAACCATTCCATTCAAGAAGTGAGCACCAAAGATAAAACTTTTGGAGCCTCCCACAAAAAATGCACAGGTATCGGGACCCAACAGCCCCGAAACCCCCGATCGGAACCGAATCTCCTTTGGAAGCCTCCCGGAAAGCTGCCACAAACCCCCTCACATCTTTCAGCGGTTGGGGAAAAAGAGACAAATTGATGTTCTCCATCTGATGTCGGGAGAAAATGGGATGTGGATGGATATCAAAAATCATCGAACCCCACAAAATCGCTGTCCATTTGCTTGCCATTTTTTGCCTAGGGTCGCGCCAACGGCTCGTTGCAACCATGGTTTGCACGACCCGTGTTCAAACTATCCTTCTTTGGTTTGCCTTTCAAGGCCAGCATCTGCCTGAACAAATCTAATTGTGGTTTAGCCCCTTTCCCTTCCATCTTCAAGTCTCAGGGTTTCCAAAACCGCAACCTCTAGCATGGTGCCAGCAAACTCAACAAAGCAAAAACACACACACACACACACACACAAGCTTGGCATGTTCGAGGTTTGCGCTTGCGAGACAGTCAAAGCATGTCCAGCCAAAGGAAATCTCCGCCACTAGAAAAGCAGAAAGCACTTGTTGGGCCACTGAAATTGTGAAAAACAGATTTTTTAAAAAAAAGTCTGCCGTCTGCCAACAAAAAGCTGGTAAGTTGGGGGTATCGTCTGTCCTCGACCAAAGCTATGGCTGATGGGTAGAATGGTCCAACACGAAAAGAGATGTATGATGAACATGCGTAAAACCAACTTCACCAGTTGCCAGTGGGTTGGAACTGTCGCGTCATTCACAAGTTCAAACATCCACGCAACCAGCAGCCGAGCAAGGCATGTCCCGAAAAAGGAAGCCTTATTGGGCAAAATACGGTCAAGCCAAGTAAGGGTTTGGGGGTCTGTAGGGAAAGATGGCCTGTGGTATTGAACGCCCAATTTGGAGCAGAAGGGTCCTAAAGTCAGCTGAAGTTCAGGTTGCAACCCCTCCAGCCTTATACCTGTGCCAAGGGTACCCCTGCAGCCCCATAACAAGAAGGAGGTCAGGTGGGTGCCAGAACCAAAAACAAGAAGGTGGTTTCAATCGACCCAAAAAACCACCAAACCTCCCCTTACCCCGACTCGGTAGTTTGAAAGCTTAGGGCGGTACCTTCCCAGAACACCAAACCCTGGAAGGTGGTTTGACCTCGCAACACACACACGGACATCCTAGTGGAAGAGCATGACCACGCTTCAGTGAAGACAGCAACACCATGAACCTCTGGTTGAGTGGAGGAGTCCTTTAGTTGTTTATTCAAGGCACATCCCAGTCTGCTCACTTAATTGGGTCAGAAAAGCCCGAACCAAAGTTCAGTCCTGGAAGATGGAACAGAGTGAGTCTGATTGAATCCTGTGTAGCTTCTAAAACCACAAGAAGACGGAATCCTGGGTACCTTCCATAACCCTAAAAACCATATCCCTTATCCATAAAGTCTGCAAATCACAAAAACGCTCGGTCAAAAAAACAAAAACTGAAGAAGAAAAACATAAAACAGAGTCGGCCTTCCATGACCCAACCAGTCCACGCACCATAACCCTTATCCATAAAGCACCTCTCCACGCAGCTCGCCCCTCCCCCCTCACGGCGATCTGGGCGGCTGGCCGTGGGCGAGGACTCCCTGCCGCTGGAGTCCAGCTGGCTGGCGCGGGCCTCCGAGCTGCTGCCGCCCAGAGGCACCTGGAAGCACAGCTGTCCTTTTAGGGGAAATAGATGGCCCCAAATCACCAGGTAAACCAGCGCCATCTATTTTCAACCAAAACCAAAAAGGACACCTATGCCTGGAAGCAGAACCCTCCCTGTCCCCTCGGGCACATTGACGCCCTTTGCGAATACGCCCCCTGGAACAAATAAGAACAAGAATAACTCCAGTGATAGACTCCCTCCAAAACCAACAGGGGAACATTAAAAAAAAACTAACCAAATGGAAGGAGGGGTCCGCGGTTAAACCAAGAGGTTCTGCAAGCAAGAGTGGTTTCGACCATGGTTCAGCCGAGAGGTGGTTCAAACAAGAGAGTGCCGGCTCTTTTGGGGATGCACCCTTTTCATCTTGGTAAATGGAAGCCCGAACCGAAAAGCAAGCTATTGGGTTTCCGGACTCAACTTTGCAATGCAGCCACATGCCCTGGTCGTTTGTTGGCGTGCAGGTTATCTAGCACAAGGGAATTGATTCGGGCAGTAGACTATACCTTCAGTGGAATTACAGCGCCAACCAAGCGACCTGAACATGCCGACTCCCCAACCGCTAAGGTTCTGCTTGGATAAATTCTGATTTTGCCTTAATACGGCCGCGTCCTAAAACAGAGGAAGCCCTAAACAGAGCTGTGTCCTGGAGGAATCCTGTCAACCCCAAAAAAGATACCCTCAACAAAAGACACAACCATACATATGGCTCATTAGGCCCTAACCCTTGGGGGTTGTGGGGACGCGTTGAAGGCAGTCACCGTCCTTTGCTCTTTTGGACCGGGGGATGGCGATCTGTCAGGGTTCCCCTGGTCAATCACCTGAAATCAAAATCGGGTATTTAAGGAACCTACCCAAAAGCCATGTAATGAATTTCAAGGGCGGATGCATTCATTTGCGGTTGAGAGCTGCCCCTGAATTTCAAGCACCCAGGTTTGGAACGTGGCTCACCAAAGGGAGACTGGCATTCCAGCGGCCTTGAATAGTTGGTGCCACCAGAAAGCATGGGAAACAGTTACTTGGCAAATTTTATTCAGTCGTCATTTCAGTGAAGGGCGAGGATGCCAGATGTTGTCAAACGTCGTTTGTCAGTTTGCCAGTCAGCAGATTCTACCATGATTTCCCCAAACACGCTTGACAACTCGGATTGGTAGCCGGCCCCCCGTGAGCCCGCTCGCGCCCCCCGAGCGAGGGCAAAAATCCATAGGATCCTTTCTCTGGAGTCGAGTGCGGGACTCCCATGGCTGATCCACGGGCCCGTAGGACAAAGTGGTTGGCATGTCTCACAAGCTCGACATGGCTCGAATCCTTATTGATGAGCCACACGAAGGCACACAAATCAGCTCCGAACAATGCTTGATCAAGAGTCGAACTGTTATCACGTACTGCTTGCAATATGTTCTAGCCACAACCACTGTTTGGATGATGGGACAACAAGCAGATATTTCAAAATGACAACATGAAGCCAAACAAAGAACATGAAAGGAAGACAGCAACAAACGAACATATGCGAAACAATATACACACACACACCAAACAAAATGCATATCGTAAAATGGCATAAAACAAGCACAACTAAACAACACAATGTCAGCAAACGGGCGAGCAAGCAAATAACTCACTTCCCGAACAGATTGGCCACAATCTAAACATCCACCCCAAAACAGTGACTCAAGAAAACCCCGGCAACTCAGGGAGTCAGAGACAATTCTTACATCACCATGGTGTTGAAAACTTAAAACGGGAAAAACAAAACAAAACGTGCTCTTTGGTTTTTGTATTGGCTTTTCGCTCCTGTTGCCAGCTCGCCATGTTGAGCCGCTTGGCCAAGAGCAACAAAAAGAAAAAGCGGCGCCGCCGGCCGTGCGAGCCTGCGGCGGCGGTGGCCGCGGCAGCAGCGTGGGGGCCTGAGGATCGGAGTCGGCTCCTTCGAAGTTGGCTGAGGGTTGGGGGTGCAACAGGAAAGGATCTCGCAATCCCATCCAACACAAGCGTGTTGAAACAAAAACGAATTATTTTTGTTATTGTTTTGAAAAAAAACTCTACATGTGTTGAACATCTACATGTGTTGTGCCAGTAGAGCCGGCGAAGCCGGGTGGAAGATGACGATTTGTTGGCGCACCGGCAAAGTTTTGATGGGTTCTATGAATTTTTGGCTTCCTTTGAGACGAGAAACAAAAAACATGATTGCCCTTTGGTTGTTTGATAGAAGCGGCTCAGGGTAGTGCCTGGCTTTCTGAGTCGAGGTGCAATTTGTTTCAACTAGACCCGATTCGGGCTCAGGGAACCAAAAGCGGGTTGTACAGAGAAGGGGCAAAATTAAAACAGAAATAGCACGCGGCCGGCGCGGGGGGGAGGTTGGGTCAGAATGGATCAGGTGCGAAACTATTCTATTTAGTTTAAGCTGTGGTCTCAACCTTGACCCAGGGACTCAAAAGCACCCCTTTTTTCAAGGCGCTTGACAGAAAGTCACTGAGGAAATCGTTGGAAAGGGCGCAAGTAACCCCAGAAGCTTCACACATCAGCATGGAAAGCTGATATGTTTGTCATGGAGGCCGCACTCGAAACATTGGGCGTAATTATGGAGCATTAGCCTTAACATCAAGGTATCCAGGACAATTAGAACCGAGATACCGCCGGGGGCGGGCCATCAGGGGGTTACTTGGTCGGGTACGCGAGTCGTACTGACGTGTAACTACAAAACGTGCCTTTCCAAACAAAGTCATACTCAAAACCGATCGATATTTTTGCATAGTGCCGTGCCCTTTCTCTATGTGCAAGATCAAAAGGGTGATCTCCGACACGCCCATTTGCCGAAGTGACTGTCTGGTGACAAGCAAAGACTTTCGGGGGCGGCAATATGAGACTGCTCAGAACGCATGGTCCAGACATTATGCTTAGCCCTCAAATGATCTACCCTAAACCCTCCATTGGAGGGGTGCTTCTTCATTGGCAGGCTTTGGACCTCAAAACGGCCATGTTGAGGTCCGAAGAGTCTTGGCACCAGAAAAGTGGCGCTGAAAGCAACCAACGAGCCAATGTTGATCAACGCTGCACCACCTGCCTCTACGGTGCCTACTTCGTCAAAGAGCTCCGTGGGCGAGGAGGGCTTGTCGGTTGGCACCTCACGCGAAAAGTGTGACGGCTGGAAGCTGGGGTGGTGTCGGTCCATTTTTTGACAACCCCAAGGTAGACTTGAACCCATGGTTAGTTTAGCTCTGCCTGGGGAAAGTCGGAAACTGGAACCCCTGGACATTTGACACAACCTCGCCCGCAACTCGTAGAAGGGGCCTCACGCTTACGCAAGAAGCATTGCTTCTTGTGGCATTCAGCCGCACAGAAAAACGGTTGGAGGATTTGTTTCCACCTTCAGCATGTCGTTTTAAAAGCGGAGGAACCAACTCAGTGTTGTGTTCGTCGAAGAGGTCCCAAGGCAAGACTTTCAAGCCGGCTCCGAGTCTTTCTCTTGCTTGTGATGCTTTTTTCATTATCATTTTTCCGGGTCAACAGGTGCAACATGAAACATGTTGACTCGCATATTACATTTGGGGTGTCCCCAAATAGGGCGACCTCCAGCTGGGTGGTGCTTTGTGCTTTTTCTTCAACAACAACCCCGAGGTGAGCCTTATTATGTCGGGGTGGCTTTCCTTGAGTGTACCCTTTTTTGGGTTGGTTGAAACGACACCGTTTTGGAGGGGTCCACTATTTTCACACACACACACACCCAAACCTCAAGTGGGCATGTGTGTTGATAGTTGATGGCAAGGACCGCAACAAGCTGGCTGCCTTGCTTCACCCCCATCAAGCTCGCTCCTCATTGGTGTGGCAGGCTACGGTTTCTGACTTTGATAACCCCCCAAAACCAGGCAAAACTGGCCTCAGATCCCCTGCCAAAAGTTCATCGCTCAGCGAGTTTGATGGACCTACAAACCTAAGACCTAAGGAACCAGATGGGGAACCACAAAGAAAACCATGACCCCGGACAAAACCCCTCCGGTCTTCCCATGGTCCCCACCCCTCAACGTAGGGCAAATCACCGCGCAGCCTAAGGACCCGGCCATCTCTGGCAAGACCTGCGGAAGCACCCTATTGCGTGTAACCCGGTCTCTATGGGTGGCTGGTACCACTTTGAGGGCTGCTGTAAGGGGAAATCCAAAGGAAACCAAAAAAATGCGGGGATTGCCGGATGTGAAGACAAACCCCTATCGTGGGTTTGAAGCAAAGATACTTAGAAGTTAGCCTGTCAACCTGCCAACCTCACGTTTGAACCTACTGCTCACCTTGGTGGTTCGTTGATCCCTCAAAGAGAACTTCAAAATGACACGCTTCCCTGGGTCCAAATACCCTTTGAGGCTGCCTCTTAGAATGACACAATTTCTAGCCTACACCCAACAAGGACTAGTCCGAGTGGGAGAAGCGTCAAACGCAACTTGTCAGGGAATAGACAGCGTCAGAGACAGCGCCGATGTGCGACAAAATGAGACAACAAACCAAACATGCAAACTCAAGCATCTGCACGAAGGCCATCTACACCCCCTGGTCCAACTATATACATATGTTTCATCCCATGTTTTGTAAGATGGACAACTCGGAATACCTCGAATTATCATGATGTGGTGGAATCACTTGCAAAATCTTGCAGCTGTACCAAAATCCCACAAAATGCACCCACCCACCTGGGGCTCCATGTATGTGCCTTGCATCGCACCAAGAGGTGCCGACTCAACCACCCAAAAGGGAACGAATGGGGAGCCCCATCATCACCCTGCCTGCGTACGCACGGCGCCGGTCACCGTGGCAGTGCGTGCGGTTGCTGTGAGTGGCCCCCCTGTTCTCGTCAACGTGCAGGTTGGGGCCGTTTGCGTCTCCAGATCCTGCGCAGGCTTTTTGCGCCGAACATGATTGCCCATAGGGAAAGCCAGTTGCAGCCAGTGAAAGGTGGACAAAAGGAACCATTCCTTTTCAAAGTTGACCATCGTTAGTGAACCCACCTGAAGAGAAAAGGGCGCCACCGAACACCTGAACAACTGGCTCTGCGTTTTGCAAAGGGTCTACCGTTCAACTCCCATAATTTCGACCCAGGATGAATCAACCTCGTGGGTTCTTGTGGAGGGTCATACGAAAGTGATCTGGATGCTCAGTCACACTGCTTGCCCTTCGACTCATAGCTCAAAGCCTTCTGTGATGCCAAATTGACTGATACTCCATTCAAGGCTCCCTGGTATCACAGCGGGAATCAACCCCTTCTTGCCACAAAACTGATTGTGGTCGACAACTTTTGCAGCGCAGTGCTGGCTGCCTCTCGCCTGACAAGCCCAACATGTGCCCGGATACTGGGAAAAAGCCCGCCCAACATCTACAAACAGAGTGTGGATATTGAATTAGATTCCGCTCATATTGCATCTAACCTAAACTATAAAACCGTTTTGTTTGGAAGGACCCCCCGGCTTCTATTTTCTATTGCGTTGCACCCCTGTTTGGGGCGGTTCAAGAGGAAAAAACGCTCTTTTTGGGGGTCCCCCGACTTTGTTCCAGAGAAACCCACCCCAGCGCCTGGTCCCCGATGCTGGTGGGGGAAATCTCCGTGGGCACCGGCATCTCCGTGGGGGAGGACCTGAAAAAGTGCCGTCCAGGCGGGTGGCTCGTCTGTTGGAGTTGGAAGCCTCTGGTTTGGTGGTTTTAAAGGGAAACCAACCGGAAAACGGAAGCCATGTTGGGTGGTCCTAAAGAAAGACACGGCTATGTGGGTATCTGGGGGTTTCCCAAGACTTGGATGCATTTCAAACGACAACGTGGAAGCCACTTGGGGAAACCAGAGCCCAAAAATGTAGATCTTGGATTTCCGGTTGAAACTGGGGGGTCTCCGATTTTGTGTTTTTGTGAGTCGGCAAGAGATGGAACAGAAAACCGGAAACTATTGTGTGAGCTGTTGTGTACCCCAGAGGTGGGTCAAGACAGAAACTGCCTCGTCTTTGCCCCAGCCCCTGATATTGTGGGATAACATTGTTGTATATAGTTGTGTAGCCCGTATATGATGTCATCACAACCCAGTCGCAACCAGTGACCGGAAAGGTACACAAGTTTCCTTTCTGGGGCTGGACCATGTGTAGACTGCACCTACTAGAACAACTGGAAGCACTTGGACTGGGACTCACACTTATTTTTGCCCGACGTGAATCTGCCCCAGCGCGTCGGGAAAAAAAAAAAAAAACAAAAAAAACAAAAAACATGTCGAAAAGCCCAATGAGCTTTCTGCCGATGGGAAGGGGGTCACTGGTTGCAACTGAGTATGTTCTAAGAGCGGAGCGGTGGTCTTAAAAAAAATGTTAGTGTCCATCGGCTTTCCAGCCAGTTTGGTTCAAAATTTTGATCGATTCCAGGGGCTTCGTTGCTTCCTTCTGATCAATCAAAATGATCGATTTCCCATACGGGCGCCCACACTATCAGGATCCTTGGTATCTTTTCCCCCTTCAATTGGGGGGAGAGCAAGGGGTCAACCTCGGATAAACTACCCCCATTTCCTTCCAGATGGAACAAAGTGGAGCCGAAGACGGGGAGGCCCAACGGGCCACCAAATGGCCATGGGTCAAAATCCAAATCGTACCCCCAGTGAGCATCCCAATCATCACTAAAATAGGTCCTCAAATGGGTGGTGAATTCACCGACCCATGGTTTTGACCCACAGCCAAAAATCTGAGGGGCTGTACTCCCGCAGGAAAGACCTTGAGGCCCCGGGCACTAAGTCGGAGGAGCGTATCTCCGCCCTGCGCGGCTCGGAGTTTGACTCGGCGGCAACGATTTTTTTGGTTTTGCTCTTCGCTCACGGAACCTGAAACCAGAGTTGCGACCACACCGTCATCCAGTGGTCCCAGAAAGGGTCACATTTCCTTCTGATTGGTTTGGATTGGTGGTTTTGGATTGGTGGTTTGGATTGGTGGTTTGGATTGGTGGCTTGGATTGGTGGCTTGGATTCGTGGCTTGGATCGGTGGCTTGGATTGGTGGTTTGGATTGGTGGTTTGGGTTCGTGGTTTGGTGGTTAAGGTACAAAGGCCCGGGCAAACGCATGGTTTCAACATGCGTCCTGATATCCGATGGCAAGTTGAAAAGGACGGATTAACCCCGACCCTCATCTTCATGTACCCAGGCCGGAGTTCTGGCTAATATATGTTGTTGTTGGCAGGCCCCCACTCAAACTATGCACAGTGCAGAGCAAAAGAAGGGCAACCAAAAAGCCATAGGTCAGTGAAGCTAACGCTCCCCCGGGCTACCATCGAAGCAACCAGGAACTTAGTCCCATTCACAGCACACGGTCGCCGGCTTTCGGCACCCGAAGCGCGTTTTGGCGAAGGTGTCAAGTCTGTGGTCCAGCTGTGGCTCCAATTGTTCAACGGGGCGAAATCGACGCCTCAACCCTGAGCCCGCGTAGACATGCCTCTCACACCTGGTAATTAGCGAAGCATGTGCTTTGCAGCCCCACTATGAGAACAATCGAAGAACCAAGGAATCCCCGAAAAGCCGTGCCAAGAACAGTGAAGCACATAGGTGGCCCTGGTAGATGATGAAACCGCCAGGTAAACCAGGGCCATCTATTTTTCAACCAAAATAACCAAAAAGGACACCTATGTGAAGCACGCGGGTTCCGCGAGGCCCTCCCAAATCTCAAAGCATCTCAGTGCTCAGCCCTCACCCATCGCTGGCGCCTAGATCCGGAGCTGAAGTCCTGATCGATGGACGTGTTTGCCCGGGTGGACGAATGCACCGTGGGTCGACCAAATCCACGCGCACCAGAAGGTTTGAATACGACAAGCCGCCCACCTAGTGCAGGACTTTGTCCACAGGACCCTTTGGTGGACATCGTTTTTATGCGAGGATTCATGTCCACCAAGTAGTTGAAAGGGTGCTCACCGTCAGAATTCATACCAACGAGTCGGGAAATATAGGCGACCTAAGAATCGAAACAGCTGCAATGGTCCGCTTCAAGGGTCATAGTTCTCAAACAATGCACCGGTGAAGGAGCATGAACGTGATTCTCAACCAAAATAGGAAACATAAGGACCCATTTGTGGCTGTGTGTGTATGTCAAAAGAAAAGGGCCCGGTTTCCCTGAAAGGATTCTCTTTACGCCAACCCCAACAACAAGGGCACCGTAAAAACAACGCGCACACCCATGTTGTAGCTTGGGCTCCAATAAATAGAGTCCCCGAAACAAGGGGCTCTTCTTTAGGATGTATTGAAGGTTGATGCCACATTCCTTTGTCGAGTAGTTAGCCTTTTTGAAAGGAAGGATCCCTGCAAAGATCGGCGATCCCTTTAAAAGCATGGCTTTCTCAGGGATACACGTGTTGTAAGCATGCCATCGAAGAAACATCTGCATTTGGGGGCGCCACAGCATTTCTCTGCGCTTGTCCAAAGACCAAATCTCAAGCCGCTGCGAGTCATATCCTACAAAGCCGGGCAGAGCTACGGCAAAACTGCATGGCTGAAAAGAAAGGGGACTCATTTAGGCCCTGGTAAACTTTGTCAGTGTTGCAACTGTCCTTTTGCGTCAAACTGCCCCAAAAGATTTGTCTGCACGAAAGCCAAGCTTCTGATGTGACCAAAGACCAAATCGCGTAGACTCGCCCATCAAACTGAGAACGCTATTGTATAGATCAACACCGAGAAGACCGGACGATGCTGACCGAGCAAACTCATTCACAGAACGAGGCAAACGATACATAACAGCAACAAGTAGCCAGGCCAGCCAAATGCATGCTCCGTCGCGGACAGCGCTAAACGTGTCAAAATAGGACCCAACAGATGGCCATGTTCCTTTTGGCTTCGCTCTAAACTCGGGTACCCTCAAGAAAGTGCATCCATTTGAATCCTGCTCTAAGCCTGTCCGAACTCGACCCTAACCAACCCTAAACTCGCCCTATCTCCCCAAGTTCACCCAAGCAAGCCCCAAGCCAACCCCAAACCCGCCCTCCAAGAAACTACGCCCTCTAGCAAAATTCATAGATGGCAACATCCTTATAAAACTCACCTGGTCGCATCCTTCACACCAACTGGCAAAGGTGTTGTGTTGAACTTGGCGAAAACGCATGCTTTAAATCAGGCAGCCCTGAATTGTTGATTTGGATTGGTGGTTTGGATTCGGATTTGAACCCCTGGTTCTTGTAGCGGGTTTAACGGGGAAGCCACTCCATTTCACCACCAAACCACCAGCCTCCAAACCACCAAGTGCTGAGAAGCTGAAAGTCAGCTTGCGCAAATGTAGATGTTTGCCCGTTTTTGTTTCTTTTCTTTTTCTGGGGAACCCTTTTTGGTTGGTTTCGGGGGGGAAGCTAAGGGCGAAAGCTAGTCTTTGGGACTGCCAGGCGTTTGTAGGGCCCTCGCGTTCTGCGCCGACAAGTTGGGCGGAACCTCCACCTGCTGCACCTCGGCTCCGGAAATCGACGCTCCGTTTGCTGATCTGCCACAAGTCGAACTTTTGGAAATTGTGGAAGCTATCACTTAACCCAAAAAAGCTAAAAACTTACGGGGATGGCTGGGAAACACCATTATATGGCTATCAATTTCGATGGGGAGCCTGGTGGTAGATAAAACCACACCTGAATGAGAGGGTCCCCATATGAGCCATGGTCAAAACTACATGTTTGCGGCCGTTTCGCTACTTGGTTTGAGAGTGCCCTATCGTTTTCCAGCGGTTTGTGCTTTCTGACACTCCTCACTCTACAAGTATTGTGGGAATGCCAAAGGCTAAGAAATACAGGGCAAGAAGAGGAGGAAGGCAGGAAAAGAAGTAGGGAGGGCTTGGTAGTTTGGTGCGTGCGTCTTGGTACTTGGCTTTGCTGCTCAACATTTCGCACCCACCCAACCCTGCAGTCCGTTTGCCATGTTTGCCGCAGAAACCTCGAGGAGAACGCGCAGCACCCTGCGCAAACAAAATGCATCCCCAGCACTGTGGAAGGAACTTTTGCGCTGCGCAAGTGGTCGTGCAATTGGTCAGGCCTCATATTCTGGGTGTTTCTCCAAATAGGAATCGGCCCCCCAAAATTGCAACATTGTTTGATTCCCTTTAAGCACCAGCCAAAGGGTCCACTTTGAGACAACCCATGTTGTGTGCCACGGTAAAATCAATGATGTCTTCCAATGATGTTGGATTTGGCGAGCAACCTCCATTCCAGATGCGCACTAGGTGAGTGTAACCCACGCCATCCCCTTTCGCGTAGATGACAGTACATATTGACCATGAGGATATCTGGTTGCTGGTTTGAGGTTTTATTAACGTACCAAAATGGTCTTCGCAAAAAAGTGACTGAAGTCCAAGAACTCGAGAAGTGAGGCACCAATTTAGGGGTTTCTTAGGACGAAAGGTAGATGACATCCTACAGTGAGGCCCCGGCGGTGGGCGGAAGCCGTGTGGGCGCTGCCTGGCCCGTCCCAAAGACCTTGAGGGGTAGGAACATACCCGGCCCAGACCTCCAAGACTCCCTGGGCTGCCTGGCTTTTTTGGTTTCACGGTTGGGCCACAGCTGGGAGCTGCCGAAATACTTGCTAGTTCCGCTGAATGGCAGGTTGGGCCAAAGATGAGAGCTGAAAATACTTGAGTTCCACTGGAGATGGTCCCTGCCCCTGCTTTTTGTGCTATGGGGACAAAATGGGCATGGTGACTGCACACTTTTGCGCGTCTTCGACCCGTGGGGAAACCGCAATTTTCCAGGTTGAAAGCTTCGCTGCAACACAGAAACCTGCCATCCTCCCTTTGGAAAAGTGAAAAACTCGCAGTTGAGTCGGGAATCCAATACCGTTTTCCAGAGGAAAACGGCCCAAGATTTCTTCAAAGGACAACACATTTTGCTTTACCCGTGGAACATGAAAGGAGCATACAAATAAACGACCGCGGCGCTTTGGGCAAAGAACCATTGTGGAAATCATCAAAACCTCACCCTCCCAACATTACCATGGCACCTTGGCATGGTCCAAACCAGAAGGCTCACCAGGTTCCGGTGAGGGAAACAACTTGGACTTAGATGAGGGGCAACTTCCTGGTCTCCAATAGCATTGGCTTTTGTGAACCTCCATGTCCTCATGGTGATTTAGTGTGTGACCCATGACATTTTCACTACTGTAGACGACTGCAAGTAAATGGCCCACATCTTGGGCAAAATAGTATGTTCAGATTCTGTTCCATATTTAAACATCGTATTTAGTCTAACCTAAAATGCGGAATAGTTGTTTTGGAGGAGACCGTTTTCTGAACCAAACCCCGCTCCGCGTGTGCTTCCGCTTTCAACCCTGCGCACCGTCGGCATCTCGTCCACCATGATGGAGGTGGGGGACGGCATCTGTGTTGGCACCTCCAGAAGCTTCTCGAAAGGAAGTGGCAGGAGAGGGTTTGGGACCCTACAAACACCTCGAGTGTTGGGGTTAAGAAGGCTGAGGATCTTTTACCAGGCTTGTTCTAGGGGTGGACTCGCCACCGGGTGGAAAATAGGCCTTGTGATATCAAAATGGGGATCCTTTTGTTAACCCTCAGTTTCCACCATGTCAAAGAGCTAGTAGCTCAAGCCTCCCTAGATTTTGGATATCCTTCTTGAGTCACAATCAAAACCGATCGGCATTCAAATGATCTACCAAACCAAGGCAAAGAACAGACAAAGGCGGCTGCAACAGAGTCTGGCTGGGACTGTCCCAACCTCCACTTACCCCGGTGTTGATGTTGGCTCCTCACTTCCTGAGTAGATTGGTCAGAAAACCTCCCAAACTCGTGACTTACCAAGATGGTCCAAGCCCAAACCCCAAAAGTGTCCAACCTCGGGATTCCTGAGTTGAAGTGTCCTCAGGGATCCTTACAATGGATCCACCTGAACATTGCAACTTGTAAATGGTGGTGTCCAACTTTATTTTGGTGAGAAAAAAGCCACATGTTTCAAATGGATGGGCAAAATGGAGATCTTTTAAGGAGCCCCGCTCAAACCACTTCCCTTCCAGGAACTCTGGTTTGCGGAACCTCCCGGGATTTCTCGCCTGGCCGGGGGAGGTGTCCTCTGTGCCTCGCAGGGAAACGGCGCTCCGAGGAACGCAAAAACCCAGCGAGGAGGTCCACGCAGGTCGTCCTTGTTTGAGTGTTCCCCCCCCTTTTTTGGGGTGGTGTTCAAGGGAAGCCGGCGTTTTTGGGTGGTGTTCAAGGGAAGCTGGCGTTTATTTTTTCTTTTTTGCGGATTTCAAGGGAAGCCACACAGGAAGCCAATCAAACTGTTCGAGGCCCGTGCCCGACTTTGAGACCCATCTGTGCAACCGTTGGTGTGACAGTAAACAATTCCGATCGTTGCCGGCCACGCAAAGGGATCAGAACAAAGCTGCAAAATGCCAAGAACAGTGAGGACATTCCAAAAGTGGCCAGATCCGTTCGTACAAAGTCGCTCTTCTTGTGGACTGCGCAGCCACGCGGAACGTCGCGGCCCGAAAAGGGACCAAGACCGGCTCTTAGCTTAGGAGTCACTCACCTGTGCCATGGTCAAAACAAGCTTTTGCCTGGGACTCAGTTAACTCTGGAGTAGGTTGGGATGGTCAGGGACCACCTATGCATCTTGAGTTTGTTCCAGGGAAGCCACGACCAGAATTGAATATTTGACATGCGCCCAGCGGCTGCATGAGCCCAAATTGGCCCCTTGCCTTTTTGCCGAATCTAAGCTTGCTGGACTGCTGTGGCTGTGGCTTCCATACTTTCACGACAAATCCGGTTGATAAACCAACTGAGAAACCTCGTTATAATCGTCTAACTGGGATAACTGGGGTGATCGTCCCCTTGCAACCATGGCTATGATCTACTAAGTAGCTTCAACCTTCCCCTACTGGGTTCAACGGAGCAGAACCATGAGTAGCGGGGTGGTTCAACGTTAACCAGAACGTCAAGGATACTACAACCCCCCACCCCAAGAAGTAAAAGAGCAACACTCCGGACGGTTGAGGCCTCATTTTGCCTTGGCCCCAAAAAGCGAACTTCAGTCCTTCACCTGGAACAACAAACCTGAAACGAGTCTGGCATCATACCCCCTGGACTCCTTAGTTCCCCGAGAGCACAGCCTTCCAGTATCCACTAAGAGGAATAGAAACCCTCGAGGGCTTCCATGCTCGCGCCAGCCCCAGAGTGGGGATCCCGGCTGCTGTCCAACAGGTACCCAGAGGAATGGCGGCTGGAGGACAGCCTCAGACGTGCCCCCGCAACTCTCGACCGGTGAATCTCAAGGGATTTTTGAAGTCGGTCAACAGGGCATACAAACCCTGCACCTGAGGTGTAGAAAAACTCATCCGACACCGAATCCTGTCTTCAACAGTCGGGATATCACTGCAAGATACGCTGCCGCCTGCGACGGGCTGTTTTCACATCCACAGCAGGTCTTCTCTCCGATGCAGTGATGGCTGTCTTCCTTTTCACTCTGAATCTTTTTAGTCCGTGTTCACCCGATCCTTCCGTCGCCACTGCCCGAGGCATCTGCAAGTAATCAACCCCTCATTGTGACTTCCGAAGTCCTTACCGATCTGCCTGTTCCAAGTCAGATCATGACCGCCTGTGTTGTACTTGTGCAAATCTGCCTCGAGAGCATCTAGCGGTGCTCATGTGCCATCCTTCCTGATTGGCCCAACGGTTCGGTGCATATTCCTCTGGCAAACCTTTGATCTTCAGGCGTAGTCTTGCAGTTGACACATGTTCTGCACAAGCCAGGGTTACCAACACGAGGAACAAGAAGGTGACCAGTTTCCGCGCAAGTGTCAGGGAGTTCCTCACGCGTGGGGTCACTAATACGTTGCAGTTCAGACTGTGATCGGACCCCATCATGCCATGCTCGAATACGTGTCTGCCAAATCGTAACCAAAACACGCTGCAGAACGGAAATGGGATACAGTAATGGCAGCGTATCGGGTGCAAACACCCGGTGTGTTGATGTCACTGCCGGACTCTACAATCTGCACTCGCTTAACCAAATACAAAGGACATTCCCATGACACATGCAAAATTGTAGAACCCCCTCTGTACGTAGGTGTCCTTTGGGAAAATACATGGCCCTGGTAGACGAAGAAACGACCAGGTCAACCAGGGCCATTTATCTTGCACCAAAACAATCAAAAAGGGTACCTATGCCTGTTTTGCAGCCAAGGTTTATGAAACATGGTCCCCCTAGTAAACAACCCCTATTAATTGGGGTGGATTTATTGATAGGGGGAAGGGATGAAACTTGTTGTTCCCACGTTTGTCTAGTCCCAAAAAAACGACTCAAGAACCGTGATATTTAAAGGGGGCGGTCGAACCAAGGTTTTATGCCTCATGTTAAAAGTATTTTTGGGATATGTTCCTTGCTGAATTCCTTGGTCCTCAAAAGGAACCTGACTTGTCGTTTGCTACTTATGACCCAATCCAAAAAGGATTCACTCAAGTCCACTGACTGGCACAAGGGGGCCGAAGGTGCGAGAATGGCAGGCCATGCTTGGGTGACCCTGAACCAATTGATTCTGACACGTAGGCTCGAATGGATGCTGCGCACGGAAATCGGAAATCCCCAGTCAACCCCGAGTCACCCCTCTTTCAACCCTTGTAACCCGCTTGGCGGCAAAGGGACAACAACTCGCCAGACCTCGGTTGCTTTCTGCTCCCCTGCTGAAAGCTTCACTTTTAGTGGTTGAATGGACAACCCATTAGTTGGCAAAAAGTTAAAGTCCTAACATCCAAGCAAAATGCACCAAAGAGACTATCTAGGGTAACAAATCCAAATATGCGGCCTTCCAATTCAATCCGACCGTCGGGGCTTGCTTCACTTGAAACTCGGGAAGGCCCTTCCATCGGTCCTTTACAAACAAATAGGTTCACCTCTCCAACCAACCAACAAAGAGGTTTCCCCTTTGAACACCAACCAACTTTAGGAGCTCATCTCCAAGATCTTCTCTGGAGGACTGCCAATTATCCCAACAAAAAATGGGCCCAAGTGCCACGAGCCGACCCACTCTTCCGTACTGAAATTGCCAATGTTCATTGCTTGGTCTTTGGCCTATGGGATACCCTCCAAAAACCCACCCCACTTTTACCAAGGATTCGATTCCTTGAAAAAGGCTGGTGCTTGGGTGATATTTTAACTGGCCCGCATGTATCATGGGGACCCTGTAGAACCAAACTCATATCGGTGGAATATGGCTTGTCGCTAAATGGGATAGACCCCCCCCCCAAAAAAAAAAAAGAACTTTTGAAAGGGCTGAGGTTATGATACGCAGTGTGGTCAAAAAGACAATCCTCAACCGCCAGAACGCGGTCAATCGCGGCAACTTAGCGAACCGGCTCCCTTGTTCCCCTTGCAAGGGCTGGGGCATCCACCGTCCTCGAGAAATATGTGCAGCAAACGCTAACCCAAAGCCAGTGCCCCCAGTGAACATCAACCAATCGGCTGTGGCTCAAAAAACCGGAATACCAAAATGGAACCCTGGTAAGTGGAAAGATGGACCAAAACCTGCGGTTTGCCCCTCCTGTTTAATTTTGAGCCACAGCCAATCCCCACTAAAATAGGTTCTAAAATGGGTGGTGCACCAATCCCCCAAAATGGGATCCCATTGGTTTTGACAACCACAGCCATGTGCGTCCGTGGCCCTTTTGTTTTTCTCCGGGTCTCCCCAGCACCAGCGGAGGCGGGGGCACCTCTATCTCCTGGCGGAAGGGGTTGCCTTCCATGAAACCCATGAAGCGACTTAAGCGTTCATCTCCTGAATCACACAGGGATCCTTAAACTATAAACCTGAACATTGCAACTTGTACATGCTGGTGTCCAACTTTATTTTGGTGGGAAAAGCCAGCCATGGTTCAAATGGATGGGCAAAAATTGGAGATCTTTTAAGGAGCCCTGCTGAAGGGAAGGGGTTTCATGGGAGGCTTCAAGGCAAGGGATGAAACCCATCCGCTTCAGTTTCAGACGCTTCTTGGGTGCTCAGTCAGATAGATACTGCCACTCCGGTGTGGCCGGCAATGCTGACCCAGAAGGAATAAGCCGCTGCTTATTCATATGAAACCGTCCCCGGTCTTCCCATGTGGGTGTGGGTCAAAAAAAGGTGCTCGAAGTGGAACCCTGGTAAATGGACTCAAGGACCAACACCTACGGTCCGCTGGTGGTTTCATTTTGACCCATACCCATATTAACAAACAGGGGTTTATGAATCTTGGGTCAACAGTAC
This sequence comes from Effrenium voratum, assembly GCA_963377175.1. Taxonomy (NCBI): domain Eukaryota; class Dinophyceae; order Suessiales; family Symbiodiniaceae; genus Effrenium; species Effrenium voratum. Next base: position 2,443,447 of record CAUJNA010000446.1, read on the forward strand.
CGGCCACGGGACTGCGTGAGAAGAGCCCAAAAGCCCAGCACATCCGCAACACCGTACACCTACCTCGCCGAGGATCTTTCGACTCGATCCAGCTGTCAAGAACGCCAACTGCGTCACCCTGGTTAGGGGACCAGCCTCAAATACCCCAGCTATAGCCACGGCTGCAACCTACTTGCCTGCCCTTTCTCGGTGTTCGTTTGTTGGCTTCCCTTTCTTGAAAATCCTTGTTTGGTTTCCATTGTGGCTTCTCGTGTTGGTTTCCTTGTTTTGGCATCCCTTCGTTGGATCCTGGTACGAGCTCGCCATACAATTCTAGCTGCGCTTCCCGTTTTGCTGGTGAATTCGCGGTTTCCTTTTGAACACCAACAAAAAATAGGTCCACCTCTCCAGCCAACTTTAAGAGCTAATGATCTCCAAGATTCCGCTGGAGGATAGCAAATCTTCTCAAACAAGTGGCAAAATCGCCGCAGTATTTGTATGGCGATCTCCATTCTCACAAGCTGGCAATTCTTGGGGGTTCTTTGGGGAACAACGTGGATTACTCTCGTAGCCGCGTCATCTTCCAACGCCCCCCTGTCAAATTCCACGTCAACTTCCATGGAGGATAGTTCCCCAATGATCACTGTGAATAATAACTCACCTTTGCTGCAGGTGTATTACTCATTCATGCGGGCACAAGCTGAGCCTGGACACGACGACCAGGACAGGAAGAATGGGAATGCACACCCTGCAACCCAAACAAATGGAATCTGACTGGAGGTCTCCAGAAGATGATTCCTCTACATGTGCCTTTTTGGTCCCATGGTCATGTCAACCCTGGATGTTTGTAGATTAATAACCCCAGGTTGATGGGCAAAGGAGAGCGCAATGATTCTGCGTAACCCGCCTGGCGTGTGGTTCAACGGTTGCAACCACTATAAATTTGTTCTGATGGTATGTTGGTGCGTATGCCCCACGTCATCCCCATTTCTAGTACTACATTCGAATTAATCCAGAGGACCGTACCAAACAGGAGTGGGTCCCATTTTAGTCAGGGAAGGATCTATTTTACTGACTTCAATCCGAAGTTAACAGTACTGCACCATACCGTACCCAATGATTCCACTTGTCACTACGTCCAGATTTGAAACCTGCAAGTCAGAAACTCGGATTGCCCTGAGGCAGCAGAAATGGCAGGCGAAAGCTTGTTTGGGTTTGTCTCAAAACAGGGAATCAGTTTCCTTTTTGGTTTCCCCAAAACAAAAGCTATCAAAAAGGGTTCTCTGGAAAGAAAAAAAAAACACACCTGCTTGGGTAGGTAAATGTTGACCGCTGCTCCAATCCCATGCCGCCAGATTCCCCGCGCCTGGGGCCCCTCAAGCGCCTGAGAGCAACAAACAACACGGCAAAATGTAACTAGCGTATCGCCGCGAAGCACAAGTCGCGTTCATTGGAACCCCCTGACACAAGCAAATAAATTTGTTGGAACCCCCCTCAACCCACCCATCCAACAACAAGAAAGGCATGGTCCACTCAAGACGAGTGGAGCGCTCAACAAGGGGGTGCCGTTTCCTTACTGGATCTCAGTAGACACGCGTTTTGGGAATGAAGCCGGGGATTTCCTGAAAGGACACCACACAAGAGCTAGTTCACAGGGGACATTCCTTCATTCCCAGCAAGAAGAATTTTTCAGAGCACTTTAAGAGGGGCGAAAGGATCACCCTGGTAGGTCATTCCTACCCACATTTGGGTGTGTCTGTCTTTTGGGGAAGCCAAGGGCTGCAAAAGCAAACCAAAAGGAAAGCCTCTCGTCTACGGCTCAGGTTCGGAATTTCTTCCCAACAAGTGGGGTTGTAACCGACTACTCAGAAGTTTTGTGAGCTCCTTTATAGGCCCTCCTTTGTTGAGCGATTTGGGTCCCACACCTCCAAGAGCAAGGCCATATTGATTTCCAATAAGGCAGTCTGCAAAGGAATTGTCTTCCGTCGGCGTGTTTCCCCCGTCAGGCCCATACAACTAGCTCTAACTTGCTGGTGCTCAGGGAGGGTGTGGGAATGAGCCGGAAGGGGATTCCCTCAAAGGAAACCATGGAGGATAAAACGGAGGTCCCCCACAAAAGGGAGCTTCCTGTAAAAAGGGGGTGGGCGGTTTTGGGAGTTCCATGTTGGTTTGGAGTGTAGAGGATGCATCCAAAAAGAATAGCCAGCCAAATGGGTGGGTCTTTTCTTCCATTGCTTGAGGCTGCCCCTCTTTTTTTGCGTGGCAAAACGGACACCGAGGAACATTCCGTTTCCGTTTTTGGGTGACCCGTTCTTCCCAAACAACGAGCCCTCGAAGCGTTTCGGGCCGGCCTCGTCCAGCAACATCTCCACCTCCTCGAGGCTCGGGGGCTCCTTGCCGGGCTCCAGTGGCCGCACCTGCGAGGGCGACGGCGACGACGGCAGGCGGTGGGGCTGTTGCCGTTGGCGGCTTGGCTTCGCTTTCTGAGCAGAAAGTGGGGTTGGGGGGTAAGAGGTGTGCTGGACACTTGTCCTGGGAGTTGTTGGTTCAGCTGAGACAAAAGGAATAGAATCCATGCCTAGCGGCACAATGAAGTTCTAGTACCACTCTACAATGGCTAAGACCTACTCTACAATGGTCATGACCTCTTTTTCGCCATCCTCGCGCAGACTGTGGCACAATGTGAGTCATTCTGCTCCCAACTGACAGGGGGAAATTGGCAGAAACCCTCTCCTCAAAATAACTTCTGTTGAGTGCATTTCACATATTATGGTTCCTATTGAAAGTGGCAAAATGTCAGATCCATGGGCAAAGACATACGACATGGTGCATACGACAAATCCGGAGCCATGCATCAAATCCGGAAACCTTGTGGCTTTGCCTCTGACCAGCATCCAACAAATGGATTTTTTTCAGGATGCGGGAGGCCATTTCAAGCTCCACAACGGCGACGCATTGATGCTCGCAACTACACCCCGCGATTCATCTCCGAGACAATAACATTGTATTGTTCAAATAGACACACACCCAACATTCGCACAAAGGGAAAGATAGAGAGAGAGAGAGAGCCACACAAACAAACAGACAAACAAACAAACAGACAAACAAACACACACCCACACACACCCACACACGCCCACACACACACACGCCCACAGGCTGACATCTCCGCCCCTTCGACCTCGACCCGAGGCGCACCGCCACCGCCACTTCCTCGCTGGGCGACTCCGTCGGGGCGTCGCCTTGGCGCGCGGCCGCCGCGCAGCGGCGAAGTTTGGCCGACGGCCCCGGAGCCGAATTTGGGCGGTGCTTCGGGAATGCGGTTGAATGAACCGGTTTTGGTTGGATTCCCTGTGAAAAAGCCAGGGATGGATTTTTTTGGGGTCATGAGCCATTTCTCATTCCCTGCATCTCTCGAACCAGCAAGTTTGGTGGGATAACACCCAACCAAACAAACAACCAACCCCCTCAAACAACCAACCAACGTTGAGTCACCTGCCCACTAACAGGCATAACTGCAACGGCTGAGTGGGCTACCAGGTTACTTGGCCGAACACCCGAGTGGCTTGTAACTATGCAACAATTGTACGTGTTGGGGCTTAGTGGGAAACACACACGCACACACGCATTCTCAACTTCCCCGAGAAAATGAGAATCAACAAACAAACACACAACTTCCCCCCCCCCCCCGCACAAAACAAACTAGAGGACGATTGGCCCGAAAGCATTTTTCCACAGGTGCTCATCCAGCCGCGGAGACACCTTTTTACATCGCTGCGGCGAGCGTGTCTGCGCGCGGCGATGCTCAGTGTGTATGGTCACATGAGAGCTCCATCTCATCATCCTACTTTCCTCTCGAACTGCGCCGCGCGATTTCTCACGAAAGTGGTCTGCGCAAGCTGCATTGTTCCAGGCTGCTGCGCGCAAGTTGCTCTCTGCAAGCTGCTGCGCGCAAGTGCTCTGTGCAAGTTGCTCTGCGCAAGTGCTCTGAGCAAGTTGCTCTGCGCAAGTGCTCTGCGCCAGTTGCTCCGCGCAAGCGCTTTGCGCATGTGCTCTGCGCAAGTTGGTCTGTGCAAGTTGCTCTGCGCCTGCTCTGTGCAAGTTGCTCTGCGCAAGTGCTCTGAGCAAGTTGCTCTGCGCAAGGGCTCTGCGCCAGTTGCTCCGTGCAAGCGCTTTGCGCATGTGCTCTGTGCAAGTTGGTCTGTGCAAGTTGCTCTGCGCAAGTGCTTTGTGCAATTGCTCTGTGCAAGTTGCTCTGCGCAAGTTGCTCTGCGCAAGTGACTCTGCGCAAGTTGCTCTGCGCAAGTGCTGCCGGAGCTGCGGGGGTGTGCTCCGCGTACTACGTTTGCACTTAAAAGTTGCGATTCTCCAGCCGGAGCTGCGGGGGTGTGCTCCGCGTACTACGTCTGTACTTAAAAGTTGCGATTTTCCAGCCTGAGCTGCGGGAGCACGCTCCGCATACTACGTCTGTACTTAAAAATTGCGATTTTCCACCCGGAGCTGCAGGAGCACGCTCCGCGTACTGCGTTTGTACTTAAAAGTTGCGATTTTCAAGCCGGAGCTGCGGGGGTGTGCTCCGCGTACTACGTTTGTACTTAAAAGTTGCGATTTTCCAGCCTGAGCTGCGGGAGCACGCTCCGCACACTACGTCTGTACTTAAAAGTTACGATTTTCCAGCCGGAGCTGCAGGAGCACGCTCCGCGTACTATGTTTGTACTTAAAAGCTGCGATTTTCAAGCCGGAGCTGCCGTGGACCAGGGGGGAATCGAACCCGCGACCGCGGGATTGCGAAAGCAGGCGCGCAAACCACGAGACAACTTCCAAAGGCCGTTCCGCGAGCAAGAATATTGCACGGCGCCACAGCGAGAGCGCTTCGACACGCACAATCTCCGCAGAGGGTTCGCCGAGACTAAGACAAATTCGCACGGCGCCACAGCGAGAGCGCTTCGACGCGCACGATCTCCGCAGAGGGTCGCGCGCGGCCAGCAGAGATCGTAAAAAGTCTTCAGTTTTTGAACCTCGACCACGCGAATCTCCGCAGAGGGTCGCGCGCGGCCAGCAGAAATCGTAAAAAAGTCCTCAGTTTTTTAACCTCGACCACGCGAATCTCCGCAGAGGGTCGCGCGCGGCCAGCAGAAATCGTAAAAAAGTCCTCAGTTTTTGAACCTCGACCACGCGAATCTCCGCAGAGGGTCGCGCGCGCATGCTAAAAATCGTAAAAAGTCCTCAGTTTTTGAACCTCGACCACGCGAATCTCCGCAGAGGGTCGCGCGCGCATGCTAAAAATCGTAAAAAGTCCTCAGTTTTTGAACCTCGACCACGCGAATCTCCGCAGAGGGTCGCGCGCGCATGCTAAAAATCGTAAAAAGTCCTCAGTTTTTGAACCTCGACCACGCGAATCTCCGCAGAGGGTCGCAATCCCGAGCGACGATCAAACTCCCGCCCCGGCGCCTTAGAAACCTAAACTAACTTACATAGCTGCTAACGCCGAAGCTCTAAGCTCTACCTAACTTGGCTCTATGTAACTTGGCTCTATGTAACTTGGCTCTATGTAACTTGGCTCTATGTAACTTGGCTCTATGTAACTTGGCTCTATGTAACTTGGCTCTATGTAACTTGGCTCTATGTAACTTGGCTCTATGTAACTTGGCTCTATGTAACTTGGCTCTATGTAACTTGGCTCTATGTAACTTGGCTCTATGTAACTTGGCTCTATGTAATGTAACTTGGCTCTATGTAACTTGGCTCTATGTAACTTGGCTCTATGTAACTTGGCTCTATGTAACTTGGCTCTATGTAACTTGGCTCTATGTAACTTGGCTCTATGTAACTTGGCTCTATGTAACTTGTCCAAGGGCTCCCCACGGAAGAACCCTTCGCGATGCTTTCGGGAAAAAGAAGAAAGGAAAAACAAGAAAACAAAAAACAAAACAAACATGAGGATTGCCAAAGAGCAGTCAAGTGAACAGAGGGGATGCTTTCATCAGAAATGTGTGTTCTCGTGTCCAAGGTCCAGACGACATCTCACACGCTTCCAATCTCTAAGCAGAATGGTTGATCCTTTCAACACAAAGGTGTGGTTCCTCGCCTTGCACCGATCCCCCTAAAAACACACACACACACACACACACAGACACACTCACACACACACACACCTGGAAATATGTCCATGGATGTCCATGTGTTTTTTTGCAGGTTTTCTAGGCTTTCTCCTTTTCCATTCAGGCATCCTTTGCTTCAGGGAAAAAGAGAAGGCCAGAACCCTGGGCTGAATAAACTGCGGTTTCTGAACAGGAGTTGGCTGTGGGGCAAAAATAGGTAGCCCTGGCAAGTCGAAACATGCAGCAAAACCTGCGATCCCCTGGCGGTTAGTCTTGACCCATCACCAGTTGAAGAGAATGAAGAAGGAGCCTGCACCATCATGCTCAATGGGCATCCCTGAAGGATCCCGTTGGCAGGCTGGAACTTCTTGGAGTAAGTGCATCCAGCTTGAAGTACTTGCGCTGGCATTGGCTTCGAAGCCGCTCATTCGCCACGCTTTTTTCGTCTGCCCCACGCATGCGCGAGACGTCCAGAGCCAGGTGTTCCTGGAATGCTGTCAAAGCACTTGCGCAGGTCGTAGGACAGCCCCCGCTGCACCTGCTCCGTCCGCCTTTGCCCCGGGCACCCCCATCTGCAGACTTGCCGCCAATAAAACGGTAGCCAAGCCAGCTGCTTATGCCGACAGGAACCCAGGCTCGGAGAGACAAGCAACCCCCCGCATCAGTAGAGGAAAATGGGTCGTTCAGGTGCTTGTTGTCCTTTAAAAAGGAAGCCTGGGTGGAGAGGCCCACTGACCTATGGAACTGCCCCCCGCAAGCCCCCACCCAAGCCCCCCCCCCCGCCAAGCTCCACCCCCCCAAATCAGGGTTGATGATTTAAACATTTAAGCCTCTTTTAGCCCAAACAACACCAATGGCCTCTCAGTGTCGGATTCCTGCAATCCCATCTTTGGCCTCCTGCTGTCAAAGGATCCGGACACCGGTGGAGCGCTCATCGGCGGGAGCCTCGCGGCTGGCGAGTCGGTTTTTCAGCCTGTGCACCGCTGTCGGCATGGGCGTGACCATAAAAGACCTTTTGGGCAAAATAGATGGCCCTTGTACACGGAACTTAAAACCAATATTCCAATCTATAATCCAGCGGAACCCATCTATGTCTAGCCACACTAGCCTTAGAAGGACACCTCTCAAATTGCCATGTCTCAAAAGCAATGGGTCCCTGAATCTGGCGAAAACTGGGGTAATTCGGTCTCTCTATCGATGTCCCTTTCCAAGCATCCGAGTTTTTTTCCCCCGACAGATTCACATGGAGCTTCCGAGGTCCCCAAGGCCTGGACCCTTGAAAAACCTCAAGGGAAACGGCAAATCACATCTACCCAGTGCTTCCAGTGTCCTCCATCATATAAAACCATCATATAAAACCTGGGAGGAAACCCTACTATAGTGGTACTTGAAAGCACTGGGAAGGTATGGGCGTGGTTCCCCTTCAAAACGGCTGTTATTTTCCTGTTGGTCCCCTCCAAAATCACCAAACAAGGGTACCCACAAACACAAAGGCACACCTATATGCAAAGAGAGATGTAGAACCAGTCCTTCACGTTGACTGGGGTCAGCATAGACCCTTGGGCAAATCTAGGCTTTCCTGGTCCCGCAAGGGCACAGGCTTGTCCAAAGGGCTCAAGCAAAAAGTTAGGTCAGAGCTCGCAACGCCGCTGGGGACTGCCAGCGGTTTTCTGCAGGCGCTCTTCTCTCTCCAACCTGGTTCTTCGCGGCCCCCAATAAAAACGAACAGAACCAAAGAACCAAACACCAACAAATCAATGTCAAGAAGAATGGAACTGGAGGAATCTCCCCCGTGCCACCGCCATGTTAGGATCCCCAGGCACTGCAAAAAAAGACTCACTTGCCCAAAGACCCAGACATCAACGGCGACCTTTCCGGATCTTGAAACAGGAAAGTCAAAAGGCGTCCCTCTTGGACAGCCCAGGCCTGTCCTCGAAAGGTGAGGTGGGTCTACCACTGAGACCGCCAAAAGCCGAGTGACTTCCGTCCGCCGTCCCTCGTCAGCCAGGCCTGTCGTCCTGGTCCTCGATGGAGGACACCGGGGAGGTGGGCAGCGGGATCTCCTGCTCAAAGCTGTCTGAAGACGGAGTTCTTGTGTTGGGGGCCCGGCAACCCGTTTTGTTTCTTGACTTTTTTTTGTTGGGGGGGGCTTGAAAGGAAACCAACATTAACATGAAGACGAAAAGGAACATGGGCGATTTTGGGGGAACCCACCCACAAACAAACCGAGAATGGTAGACACTTAGGGAGACGTTTGCAACCGCCTTGTGGTTTTCAGTGTACGTGGCAGGGGGGCGGAGCCCAAACCACTCAAAGAAACAAATACAAATCAAGTAACCTCCTGCAAAAGGTGGTCCTTCAAGAGGATGTGGGTGCATCTCACGAGTTGGACAGTCTGACAGAAGGGGCAGCCTTCCTTTTGGCTGTCCCTTTGAACCAATCCCCAAGAGGGGTTCCCCCGGTCTGAGACAAACTCATGGCAATTTCAAGTGGGCCACTCAAAGGGCTGAGGTCAGACAAACTGCCGTTGCGGATGGGCGTGCACATGTTGGGTAACATGTGCCCCTAAACAGCCGTCCGGCCGTCCGAACTGGTTCGCGTCGGCTAATCCGATTAAACCGCTAGAAAGGGAACACATACTTTCGTGACCCAAGGGATATGAGTTGTAGTGGAACCTTGTGTAATCCATAAGAATCACTCATCTTAGCCCTATGACCCCGGGATGGTGCGCCAGCCAGCAGCCCCACCCAAAGAAAAGCAGCTGGACAAGCCGACCCATGGAGCCCACGGCCAAGGCCAACCATCCACGAAGGCAAACATCTGTTTGGGGCCGCAACCAAAAAAAGTAGACCAAGGCGCTTGGTTGCTGTTGACCCCCCTGCAAAAAGTTTAACTTTTTGGGGGTTTAGTGGAAAACACTTTTATTTCCCAAAAAGTTAAAGTCTAAAGATCCAACCCAATAGCAGTCAACAAGGGAAAGCCAAAAGGTCGAAGAGTCAAAAGGGTTGATGCGCTTTTAAGACTAGGTCCTCCAGTAGAGAGGTTAGAATAAGGGTACCAACTTTTTTCTAGTCTATTTTAGTAGGGGAACCCTCCCCCAAAAAAGAAACGGCAAAAGGGCACTACTGGGGGACCTAGAAGAAGAAATGCCAACCACAGACTCCGAATTTCCCCCGATCGCACCTCACGCCCATAGGGCCTGGCCAGCAAAGGCAGTTGCCCACTTCTGTGATATTGCTTCCCTGACGAGTTTTTGAAAGAGAGAGGAAGGCCGCTATCAAAATTAAGAACTACCCGTCATTCGGAACCGCCATGAACGGGTTTATGGGAATATAAAATGGCTGAATTAAGACAAGACAACCAAATCTATTCCAGAAAGGATTCTAAGGCAACCGAAATCACTTGATCTGGAAATTGGGACCCAGGATGATGAAGGGAACACACAGAAGAAAGCAACCATTCCGAGGGATCCCCCAATTTAGGACACGACCTGGAAAACGTTTATGGCAAATCCCCCAAACCGGAGAAGAAAGGGTCAACAACAGGTGATGTTCGCGGACAGGTCGAGTCGCTGGTACAATTGTGATCATGGCGCTCCTTCACGTCGGCACGTAGCACACCGCATCCACCTAACTTGGCCCAACGCCTGGAAGAAGCCCTAGTTAAAAAAAAAAAAAAGCCCTAGGGAACAAAAACAAAACACGGATCCCAACGCCTGGGTGTACCAAAAACCAGAGTCAGTTTCATAGTCTACCCTTCCACGGCCAAGGACAAACACCTTACTATGGAGAACTCAGTTGAGAGAAAAAGGTCACCACTACAGCCCGTGCCATCCTCTTCTAGGTGTCTGGTCGGCAGAAGAAAAAAAACAACTTGTGAAGTCTTGGCCATGAGGAAACCTGCCAAAGCGCACAAATGGCTGTGGGTCAAAATTAAACCACCAGGGTCTGGATCGCAGGTTCTAGTCCATGTTTCCATTTACTAAGGTTCCATTTTGGGTACCTATTTTTGACCCACAGCCAAATCAGGCAACTCGAGAAGAACCGGTCTTTCAGATGAACTCTGCCAACAAGCTCCTGGAAGCCGTTGGTTTCCTACCTTTCGTGTCAAATGAGCCGGTCACGGCCCTCATGCTCCGGACCCGCATGGGATCCGGAGCGCAATCCGGTGCGCAGCGCAGCCTCCGCGGCCCTTGAAGTGTTCCACGGGAAACGGAGAGAATGAGTCGACAGATTCGAACAATATGGCCGTGGCTCAAAAAACCGGAATTCCAAGATGGGTTGCTCTGGTAAGTGGAAACATGGACCAAAACCTGCGGTTTGCCCCTCCTGTTGAATTTTGAGCCACACCCATATCTGCCCATACGATCGATTCACTCGAGCAGCGCGGTATTTTCTTGGAGGCACCGTCAGAGCTTAACTCGGCGACTTCCAGCAGAACGGTCCGCTGAGCTCCGGGTGGCGCGGCCGAAAGGATCAGCACCACGGTGTCACGTGCGGCCCTAGTGGCAGTTGCTAAAGGTGGCTCGTTCTTCTCCGGCCTGCGCGCATGACATGCCCGCCACCTTTCATACTCCAACCCTGGCGACGCAATTCTGACACGTTCCACCCTTCCAACAAAACATGTCAGCCACCATGTTGCTTCGGGAAATCAGTGGTGTTCTTTCCTGAAAGAAGGAAATGCCGAAAAACACCAAAGCAAACCAACCCTCCAAAGCACCCCCACCGGCCCCCCACCCGCAATCTTGATTTGGCCTTCGGCCTTCTTCGCCCTTCGGGGGTTCCTTGGGCCTTGAGAAGTTTCACTCCCCTTCCTCCGCGACCGATCCACAGCCCTTGCCTTCCCCACCCCAAACCGATCGCTAATCTAGCCGGAGGCACCCTTCGGAGTCCACGGGCGAGGTGGGAATTCGAATCTCCTGAGACACAAACACGAATAGACAAATGTTTAATCACCTCTGCTACAAGCAAATGAATCATCAACCACCGTTTGATCTGGTATTCATATAGATGGCCTTTCTACAACTACAATGTCCTTACAGAACTCCTGGTATCTCCTTTAAGCTTAGCTCCCTTCCAAGCACAAAAATGCGTTGTACCCGCTGGTCAGGAACCAAGTGTAGGCCAAATTTCATCCACCATATGACGACAGGCAAATCAGAACATCATGTCCCGTTCCTCTGTGTTTTCATCCCCCCAACACCAACACAAAACATCCCTTAGCAAGGCCGAATAAGCTTGTTCCCCAAAATCACTGAGCGATCCATTGGATCCCGGACTCCTGAAAAGTAGAAGGGGTCTTTACAAACGAAAGTCTTTCTAAGGCGCGATCTTGAGAGCTCCTGGCTCACGGTTCTTCATGTTGCACCGTAAGAAATCACCCCAAGAAAGCTCGCCCTCCCAACAAATCCTCTTCAGCAAAAGCCCTCTTCCAGGTTCCAAGTTTGCTTTCGGGAGGGTAAAGTAGCAAAAGACGATGCTTGAACCAAATCTCAGAACCAGCCAGCTGGACCTCGCAAGTCGGGTGATGATGTCTTCGTATTCCGGCGAAAAAGAGCGAAAGCGTGTGCTTTTCCCCGCCCGAAAAACCAATCAAACGGGGGTCTAGGCGTTCTTGCACAATTTCAGAGATAGGGGGGGGCCGAATAAACGTCGAACCCACATTAACAAACCTGGCGAGAAAAAACATGGCGTGCTCTCCTCAAAAGTGAAAGAGTTGTTCTTCAATAGGGTATCCCCTCTGAATTCATCACCAAAGGTTAAGCAAGTTGGGCTTCTCCAGATTCTACAATAAAGGAAGTCCGCCCGTCCAGAGCACTGCATTATGGTCTGCAACTATGTTGCAAATGTCTCACGCAGTGCGCGCACCCCGTCTCCTCGCCGAACTGCCTGAGCTTTGAGCGAGAAACCGACCAACTTGGGTGCTCGGCCAGGTTGCAAAGTAATTGGTAACCTTGGCTAGGCCCGCTGAGAGGAGTTGCCCCTCTTGATAGTGGGTTTTACCGCAAGTGACTGACCACTTACGAACCAGTCCTAAACCTGGGGACCCAATTTGCCCCCTTTCTGGACGGTCAGAGGTAAACCACCAGGAAAAGCTCTTTTTTGAGATCGACTCCTATTTTGGGGAACACCAAAACCAAGCTCAGCCCAGTGAAAACCGCTCAAAAACGCCCCGATGTCCCCACGCAATCCAACAACCTAGCCACGTGGTGCCGGGTGCCCCTGAGATCGTGGGCGTGTTTTTGTTGAGGCTCGGTCATCATCATCTGGGGCTGATTCAAAAGGAAACCAAAGAGAAAACTACCGTTTTCAGGGTCCGCCTGCTTTGACAGAAACATACTCATATGGGTACACCGTTTCTGGGTGGGTCACTTGCAAAATCGAAATAAGAGAATTGGCCATCGTACACTGGGCTAGTTCTTTCCACGAATATGAAAGAAGACTCTCCTGCAGATTCATAAATGATGGGGATTCCCCAGGTCCAAAAACGAACCCGGACCAATTCAGGGGGGTTTGGTCACAACCCATTTTGAAGACCGCAAAACAATCGAACTGGAGCCTTAGGCTCACTTCCTGAAAGTCCGAACTGCTATGTTCCACTGAAATGGCCCAAGCCGGAAAAGTCTGACATGGAACTCAGGAAGTGACTACGGGGTTTATTGAAAAGACCAGAGACCCCTGTGCAAATCTCTGAGCGACTCACCGAAACCGATCGACCCATCGGCCTCTCGGAGTCCACTGGGGAAGTGGGGGGCGGCACCTCCTATGCAACCCCGTGAGAAGCGAGTGACGCCACCCGGCGAAAAGCCGAACCTAATCGAAGGTTGACCCCACATTCTTTTCATCCACCAACCTGTTTATGGAAATTTTGGGGTGAAATGTGGGTGTTTGGAATGAGACCGCTTTTGGAGGGGAACATCCCTACCCCCCTATTCATAAACAGGGGGTGATGAATATGGGGTCAGCATCAAACCGCTGCCAGCCTATGTCGAACTAACCAAGCTAACCAAAAAAGGAACTAACCAAGCTACCCGAAAAAGGAATTAACCAAGCTAACCGAAAGAGGAACTAACCAAGCTATCCGAAAAAGGAACTAACCAAGTTAACCGAAAAAGGAACTAACCAAGCAAACCGAAAAAGGAACTAACCAAGCTAACCGAAAAAGGAACTAACCAAGTTAACCGAAAAAGGAACTAACCAAGCAAACCGAAAAAGGAACTAACCAAACTAACCAAGCTATCCGAAAAAGGAACTAACCAAGCTAACCGAAAAAGGAACTAACCAAGCTAACCAAAAAAGGAACTAACCAAGCTAACCGAAAAAGGAACTAACCAAGCTAACCGAAAAAGGAACTAACCAAGCTAACCAAAAAAGGAACTAATCAAGCTATCCGAAAAAGGAACTAACCAAGCTAACCGAAGAAGGAAATAACCAAACTAACCAAGCTAACCGAAAAAGGAACTAACCAAGCTAACCGAAAAAGGAACTCACAAAGCTAACCGAAAAAGGAACTAACCAAGCTATCCGAAAAAGGAACTAACCAAGCGAAAAAAGACACCTGTGCTTCCGAGATACCAAACAACTCTGCCCTGTTGGTGCACATAGCCCCGAGCTACGAAGAATTAAAGCGCGTGATTGGCCCAAAGCCGCCGCGAGACTCCAAAAACGATGATCCGTTTGGCTTCTCTTGAAACCAAGCTAAAAAGGGTTTCCGGGAAAATAGAAGAAGAAAACAAACCCGTTTCTTGCAAAGTTACAAGGTTCACTGTGGAGATAATTTAGGTGGGGATGCATGTCCACCAACCACCTTTTGCTTCCCTGTTAAAACTCCTGGCTACTCAACTAACTGACCAAAAAAGCAAGAAGCTGCTTTGTCCCTGGCACGTCTCAATATATAGATGTCCATTTGGGATCCAAAAGTGAACATGCCTCACATCAACTGTTTGAGAGGGTGTTCGCCATTCAAATGCACAGCCAATAGGCACCAACATGCCAGAGACCATGCCGCCTTCTGTGGCCGACCCGCCCTACCACTGTCTCACTGCACCACTCGGTCGATCTTCAAGCTTGAACCTACAGCTGAAGTCGTGTGATCCAACCATTATAGATTTTTGCAGCCTTTAATTTAGGTCTATCATCTGTTTGTCTTTCTTGCACTGGATTTCCCAAAAGTGGCATCTCCCTTAAAACTGCCACTTTAGGTTTGAAAAAGGGAACTGGAGGAAACCCTGTTTTAGTACAGGGTGCAAGACAGGACTGGGCCTAAGACGTACCTACTCTAGGCGTCTTTATGTCTTTCTTAGCCTGGTCTTTCCTACCCTTTTCCCTTTCTATCAGCATGTTAGAGGGCAAAAATGACTTTACCAAACTTTGGCCAAGCGGTCAAGGCCAAAGCACGCGCCGTCTCTCCCTCTCCCTCCGACCGCAGGCTCCTCGCCAAAGCGCCTCCAAAACGCCGCAAAATGGAGACGGGATTGCAACGCATGACCCACTTACCCACTTCTCACTTCCGATCGAGTGATTGGTCCAAAGAAGCTCCCAAGCTGTTTGCCACTAACATGATCTTACCAAAAAATGCAAAGTCCAGAAACTCGGGGAGTGGGGTTTTCTTGTCCATGATGACTGGTGGTTGGATGTGGTTGTGGTTGGAGCTGGTTGATCTGACGAATAGGGGAAAAACACATCACTGCCAGCTTGGAAAGTTCCTGAGCTCATTTCCTCGTTGGTCTGTGGTACCGTGGATTTCCTGCTGTATCCGCACCCATTTATGGCTGCTACCCTCCGAAAAAATCCGGGTATCGACTATGGCTCATGTCGCTTTGCGTACCTAGGTCCTCCAGTAGAGAGGTTAGAATACCCTTTTTTCTGTAGTCTATTTTAGTAGGGGATTTTTTCCAAATTGAAAATGTTGGTGAGAAGGGGCACCTAGCTGGGGGACCTAGGTACCACGGTAAGAGACACGGAGCGCCTGTCATCGGCTTCGGAGGCCACGGGCGAGGTGGGAATCGGCACCTCCTGGCCGATTCCAAGGCTGGAAGAGACTTTCGGAGCTGGCAGTTGTCGATGTGTTTCTGAGTTTGTATGCAGTATGTAGATTTTCATATATGCTGAAAAAGGGCCTTCTGATGCAGATGCAGATGCAGTTGTGTTTTTCCTTTTGGGGTGGGGGGGGGGGGGTGCCATATGTGTGTATATATATATATATATGTGTGTATGGGCGGGTCAGCATACATACAAATATATATATATATATATATATGGGGATTTGTGTCTGTAAAGATAAGTAAAGACTCTTTGAAGTGTTCGAATGTCGGCCCTGGATTAATCAACCTGTGGGATTAATAGGGGAATGCTCCTAAGAAGTGAAGGCCCCGTAACGTTGGTTGCGCTTTTTTCACTGGCGCGGGCTCTGCTCCTTTGAACGGGTCCCAACTGGTGATGCCTTGGCCAAAATTATGTAAAATATGGGGTTGCATCAGTATACCATGAATCTCTTCAGTGTGTTCATTGCTGATTTGTTGTTGTTATTGATTGTTTTTTGAAGCTTGCTCAGTCGTTTCTTTGTTGTTGTTCTTTGTGTTTTGTTTGTTTGTGTGTGATTACTTGTGGCGGAGATGGGTTCCCTGCGAACCACCATTGAGAGGGTCAGTTTGCGGAAGACTTCTACAGGGTCGCCCCTTTCGACCGAATCGATCATCACAAGGCCAACGTGGCACGCCGGGTAAGGCAACCGCTTATTGGGCGCCAAGGGAGCATCCCGGTTGACCTAGGATTCAACTCACTGGCTGAGTGGATGGCCCAAAAAAAGTCCAAACTTTAAATTTACCACCAAAATAGTCTAAACCCAATAAGTGTAAAGTTCATGAACTCAGGAAGTGATTCTGAGTGACAAAGCCTGGAAATGAACTGATTTTGGATGCAAACCCCAACACGGATTGCCCCAGTGTGCCGTCTTTGAGCCTTCTTGGCTTTGTGAAATCATGGCGTGGATGCGCTGCGTCTGCGGACCCGCCCTTGGGTAGCAAAAGAGTCGGCACTGAACAGCAAAAAGCACCAGGAATTCATACAAAAGTGGCCTCTTTAAACAAACACTTATGATAGGTTCCATGGCAACTGTGGGATACCCGAAGGTCCAAAAGTTTCCAACCCCCAGAGCTACGTGTTTTTTGGGTATTTCCGCAAATAGCTGAAAGCTATACGGGGGTGCTTGCTTCTAAAGAGGTGGGGGGTTAGCGAAATCGGGCCAGGGGCGGCGGGTGCTGCTCAGGTGCTGACTTGCTGTGCTTGTTCGGCGCTGCCAGGGTGGTCAGGGTGCTAGTCAGGGGTGCTTGGGGTGCTGGTCTTTTGGGTGGTGAAATCTCAGTCTATGCTGTGGCTTCCTTTTCATTTCCCTACGCGTCCCTTCAGAACAACCAAAAAAAGGGGTACCCTTAAAAAAGTGCACAACCCCAATGCGTACGACCAGCAGACCACCTCTCTCTAATGCATGTCTCTGTCCAAACCTCCTCCCCCGCCTCGCCCTCCGCATATCTGCGCCTGGCCGCATGAATTGGACCAAGCAGGTGTGCTGGCATCTACTTACACTGAACGGTTTTGTGTACATGTTTCTATATATAGGTACAAAAATTTACAGCTTGGGAGGGGGGTTTGGCAGACCTCGAACATATATATATATATGGGAACACACTGTTTAAGAGTTGCTTGGGGTGGCGGGGGTGCCGGGGGGGGGGGGAATTGCGTTCGGTGCCGTGTATATATTTGCCATTCAGCGTGGGCCCAAATGACATCATGTTGTCGTCCCACCTATAGCATAGTACTTTGTCTTGGCCACCAACAATGTCTACCAGAGTGGTGCCATATGCGTACAAATGGTGCGGAAAGCGAGGTGCGCAAATTTTAAGTCCTGGGAGAGAGCAAGTGGGCGGCTGTGAAGATAAACATATATATATATATAGTGGACCTTCAGGAGCCAGCATTTGCTGTCGCTTCACAACAGGAAGGAGCAGAGTGTTGTCGATACTGACGCATTGTTTTCGTGTCTGCTTGTTGATTGCTCCATATAGTCACTCACTTGTGTAGCTATAGTTCAGTTTAGCTGTCTGGTTGTGCACTTGTTTATGTACTTAGCTTGTGTCTTCATGCCTGCATATGCAAGTACACCTATAAGTGTGTATCTTCATTTGTACATATGTATATATATATGTACATGGGTGATATCAGTCTACGTAGTGTGATCAGGAACAAAAACAATAACAGCAGCAGCAGCAACAGCAGCAGCAGCAGCAGCCACGACGACGACGACGACGACGACGACGACGACGACGACGACGACGACGACGACGACGACGACGACGACGACGACGACGACGACGACGACAGCAACAGCAACAGCAACAGCAACAACAACAACAACACAACAACAACCACAACAACAACAACAACAACAACAACAACAACAACATCATCATCATCATCATCATCATCAACAACAACAACAACAACAACAACAACAACAACAACAACAACAACAACAACAACAACAACAACAACAACAACAACAACAACAACAACAACAACAACAACAACAACAACAACAACAACAACAACAACAACAACAACAACAACAACAACAACAACAACAACAGCAGCAGCAGCACCAGCAGCAGCACCAGCAGCAGCAAGAACAACAAGAACAACAAGAACAACAAGAACGACAAGAACAACAAGAACAACAAGAACAACAAGAACAACAAGAACAACAAGAACAACAACAACAACAACAACAACAACAACAACAACAACAACAACAACAACAACAACAACAACAAGAACAAGAACAAGAACAAGAACAAGAACAAGAACAAGAACAAGAACAAGAACAAGAACAAGAACAAGAACAAGAACAAGAACAAGAACAAGAACAAGAACAAGAACAAGAACAAGAACAAGAACAAGAACAAGAACAAGAACAAGAACAAGAACAAGAACAAGAACAAGAACAAGAACAAGAACAAGAACAAGAACAAGAACAAGAACAAGAACAAGAACAAGAACAAGAACAAGAACAAGAACAAGAACAAGAACAAGAACAAGAACAAGAACAAGAACAAGAACAACAACAACAACAACAACAACAACAACAACAACAACAACAACAACAACAACAACAACAACAGCAACAACAACAACAACAACAACAACAACAACAACAACAACAACAACAACAACAACAACAACAACAACAACAACAACAACAACAACAACAACAACAACAACAACAACAGCAGCAGCAGCAGCAGCAGCAGGATCAGGAGCAGCAGCAGCAGCAGCAGCAGCAGCAGCAGCAGCAGCAGCAGCAGCAGCAACAGCAACGGCAACAGCAACAGCAGCAGCAACAGCAACAGCAACCACAACCACCAACCACCAACCAGCAGCAACGAACCACCAACCACCAACCACCAACCACCAACCCACCAACCACCAACCACCAACAACCAACAACCAACCACCAACAACCAACAACCAGCAACCAACAACCAACAACCAACAACCAACCACCGACCACCAACCACCAACCACCAACAACCAACCACCAACCACCAAGACCCAACAACCAACAACCAACAACCAGCAACCACCCACCAACCACCAACCACCAACAACCGACAACCAACAACCAGCAACCAACCACCAACAACCAACAACCAACAACAAACAACCACCAACCACCAACCACCAACCACCAACCACCAACTACCAACCACCAACCACCAACCACCAACAACCAACAACCAACAACCAACCACCAACAACCAACAACAACCAACAAGCAACAAGCAACAACCAACAACCAACAGCCAACAGCCAACAACCAACAACCAACAACAAACAACCACCAACCACCAACCACCAACCACCAACAACCGACAACCAACAACCAGCAACCAAAACCAACAAACAAGAAAAGGCTGGCCCATGCTTCGCGTGTCACACACGTGTAGATGTAAGCCTGGAAGCCAAAGGTGGGAACCTGGAACCTGAAAGTGCACAGCTTCGAACATGAGCCGCTCGTCTGAACAGGTAGTATTCTTTAGTCATATCCGCGGTTGCAACAAGCCAACTGAAGGACACGCCCTGTTGACCAAAAAATGCGAGCAGCGATTGCTTTTAAGGATTCCAATAGGGGAGTCCATCTGCAAAGAACGCACCATGATACTGGGTCATGTCACGTGCGGAAGGTTTGGCTCCTCCGTCTTTGCATCCATCTGCGCAATTGTCTATGCTTGAAAAACCGGAAACAAGGAATCTTCAAGTAATGAAGATTCATCATGGGCGGAATCTCTCGTCTTACCGCCAATCGGTGGGTTCGTTCTGATTTGCACAGTCCCGTCCCCCGATCGAAACCTTGGTGTGTGTGGGTGTGTTTTTTGTTGAGGCTGCCTTCTTTGAAGTGGCTTGAAAGGGAAATTGAAGTGAAAAGGGCACACCATTCTTGGGAGGTCGATCTGCTCAAAGCGGCCTCCAGACTTCCCCGCCTGTCTTCGATTGGGGAATCCACCGGAGAGGTGGGCGGCGGAACCTGGCGGTCTCATTCAAAGGCTGATGGCACTTGTGTTGAAACCACTTAGTAAATATGTACTATTTTTTGTCACGGGACTAACCCCTACCCCACTTATAACCAGGGGTATAGCTCAGCATAGTAAGAAGCCTTGAAGATCCAGGTACAGGTCCAACATTTGGCCATTGTGGAATTCCGGGAGGCTGAGTTCCCATTTGTTCGGCTGCAAAGAAATATTAAATAACCCGCAAACTGCATCATACCGGGGACGCATCGTACATGGGCGCGCCTTGCTTCTTGAGGGTGTGCTTTTTTGGATGGTTTTAGAGGAAAACCAACCCAACATCTGGGGGTCCGATTCCTGCAACAAGACATTCGCAAATCGACAGGTTGCATTCTCCCTTTGACTCATAGACTCCGAGTATGGGCTATTGAGGGGGCGCAGGCTAATTATGGGGACGGAGGGCGATACCGCGGATGTGTTTCTTTTTGTTTCTTCTTTTTTCCCTTTTTCCGGGGATCCACAAAATAGCCTCGGTGTTCCTTTTGGCTTCCCTTTCAAGCAATTCAACCGAAAGATGTAAAGAAAAGAAATAAAAGAACCCATATATAAGCCAAGGCCAAGGAGCCCAAGGAGCCCAAGGAGCACAAAGGGCTTCATGGCTGATAGGTCCACAGGTCCCTTCCCGCACCTCCCTCTGTTGCGAGAAATTGGGTCATGTCTCCG
The DNA here is from genome assembly GCA_963377175.1 of Effrenium voratum. Taxonomy (NCBI): domain Eukaryota; class Dinophyceae; order Suessiales; family Symbiodiniaceae; genus Effrenium; species Effrenium voratum. Next base: position 2,463,811 of record CAUJNA010000446.1, read on the forward strand.
TCTCAAAGTCGGGAACTCCCAGAACCCATGGTAACCCATGCTTGGCTTGCGGTGCGAGAATATGAGTCTGTCTTAAAAAAACCAGACTCCAGCAACAACCAACGCCTTGCTTCGGAAGAAAGCAACGACCAAAAGTGGCTCCCCAAAACAAGGCACGCCCTTTCTGTGAGAAAACATTGCTTTCGGCTGCCAGGCTTCCTTTGGCCGCCATTTTTGGGACCAGTTTGGCCTCCAGAATCACCCGCTCGCTTGCCTCATTTTGCCTCGATCCTCCCCAGATCCCCCAAAAGTTGCAAGTCATCCCCGTCTTTGTCGGTTTGCATTGAACAACCCAGCAAGAAAGCGCAAGTGGACCCAGCACTGCGGGCCTCAGAAACCGAACACTGTGGGCCCAGCATCGTATCAGACCCAAACAACAATAAAAAGTGGTGTCCCCAACAGCCTCCGAAATCTGCCTGCATCCCAATCTCCAGAAGCCTCCCACTGCCCCAAACCACCCCGGAGGAGCCTAGCGGGACCTAGCGACCCCATGGCTTTTGTTGGGGAAAAAACCAAATCTACTAATGAAGGGGGGGGTGTTCCCACCACTATCTGGGCCGACCCCGACCCCATGGCTTTCAGCTGTTCACCCCTGCGACTTGCGACTTCGCGCCTCATACCCCGGGCGCCTGGCATTTCGATCGAAGGCTTGGCCCATCAAGCTCTGGGCTGCTCAAAATGGAGACACCATTGCCCCCAAATGACCATAGCTTTTCCCATTCAGTGGGAAATGTAAAAAAAATGCTATGTAAAGGACCTTTTGATCAAGGGACGCAACTTTTGGCCCAACTCTACTGAGGTCCCTCCCAACAGCCCACTTGCCGAAACTCAGATGGACATGGCCACTAGTCCACCTAGAATTGCTCCCCTCGGCACTTTGAAAAAAACAACATACCACTTGGCTCAAATTCGTGTGGAGTAAGCTTCCTTGTGGGGTGATGTTTGAAGGCCTATTTATCCTGGTTCAATATTGGCGGAAGGCTTGCATAGGCATGACTACGTCTGGCACCCTCCCTGCTCATTTGATGGTCCCCAACAGCCAGCCAGCTATCTTTCGTGAAATCAGGGCGTCACAAACCACCTCGCCAATACTGACAAACCAAGGAATTGGCCAACCCCTGTTTTGAATCTACCGGGGAATATTTCGTGCTGGGTTCTCCCCCCTCCCCAAAACAAAGGGCACTGTGGATTCCCCCTTGAAAGTCTTAAACAGTGCTAACAAGAATTGGTGGTACCCTGAAAACAAACACAAGCCCACATGTCTGTGCCGAGGGCGCCCTACTTGGGGCAGTGATATCAAGGGAAGTCCCCTAAAAGTTAGTCATACAGGGTTGCTCAGTCTATACATGTGTTTTTGTGGCTGCATACATATGCGTGCATCCACAGCTATATATATATATATATACACGTACATGTACATATATACATATGTGATATATACATAGAGGTGTACAGAAATATACATATATATATATATATATATGCATCTATATATATACACATACATAGTTGTATGTACGTACATGCATACGTGCATACGCACGCATGCGTACGCATGCGTACGAAACATGTATCCGTGTGCATATCCCGTGTAAAAAGGAAACGTCTCACCACAGACTCGTCTGCCAATCCCCCCCCTGCAGCCCATCCGCCTGGATTGAGTCGCCGTAGCCACCAGCTCCGTGGGCACTTCCTCTGTGGGCACCGGCACCTGATGGGAAGGGCGGGCCCGCGGGTCTGGACCCAAAGGATTGGTGTACGGTTGGTGTCCCTTCAAACCAACCTGAAAAGGCTACCCTCAAAAAAACACGTGTGTATATATATATATATATGCACATATAACTAATGTTATTTGCTTATGTATGTATGTTTGTATGTATGTATGTATGTATGTATGTATGGATGTAATGTATGTAATGTATGTAATGTATGTAATGTATGTAATGCATGTAATGTATGTAATGCAATGTAATGTAATGTAATGCAATGCAATGCAATGCAATGCAATGTAATGTAATGTAATGTAATGTAATGTAATGTAATGTATGTAATGTATGTAATGTATGTAATGTGTGTAATGTATGTAATGTATGTAATGTATGTAATGTATGTAATGTATGTAATGTATGTAATGTATGTAATGTATGTATTGTATGTAATGTATGTAATGTGTGTAATATATGTAATGTATGTAATGTATGTAATGTATGTAATGTATGTAATGTATGTAATGTATGTAATGTATGTAATGTATGTACTGTATGTAATGTATGTAATGTATGTAATGTATGTAATGTATGTAATGTATGTAATGTATGTAATGTATGTAATGTATGTATGTATGTATGTATGTATGTATGTATGTATGTATGTATGTATGTATGTATGTATGTATGTATGTAATGTATGTAATGTATGTAATGTATGTATGTATGTATGTATGTATGTATGTATGTATGTATGTATGTATGTATGTATGTATGTATGTATGTATGTATGTATGTATGTATGTATGTATGTATGTATGTATGTATGTAATGTATGTAATGTATGTAATGTATGTAATGTATGTATGTATGTATGTATGTATGTATGTATGTATGTATGTATGTATGTATGTATGTATGTATGTATGTATGTATGTATGTATGTATGTATGTATGTATGTATGTATGTATGTATGTATGTATGTATGTATGTATGTATGTATGTATGTATGTATGTATGTATGTATGTATGTATGTATGTATGTATGTATGTATGTATGTATGTATGTATGTATGTATGTATGTATGTATGTATGTATGTATGTATGTAATGTATGTAATGTATGTAATGTGTGTAATGTATGTAATGTATGTAATGTATGCAATGTATGTAATGTATGTAATGTATGTATTGTATGTATGTATGTATGTATGTATGTAGGTAGGTAGGTAGGTAGGTATGTATGTATGTATGTATGTATGTATGTATGTATGTACGTAGGTATGTATGTATGTATGTAGGTACGTATGTAATGTATTTACTTATTGATTGATTCATTGATGTATGTCATGTAATGTAATGTACTGTGATGTAATGCAATGTAATGTAATGTAATGTTTTGTAATGTAATGTAATGCAACGCAGTGCAATGCAATGCAATTTAATGTAATGTAATGTAATGTAGTAATATAATGTAGTGTAATGTAATGTAATGTAATGTATTGTACGGTATGGTATGTATGTGTGTATTGATTTATGTGGTTACTGATTTATGTATCTATTTATTTACTTGTCTAATTAATTTATACATATTATATATACATATATATGTATATATATATATATGCCAGAAACCTCATCCCAGTGGGAAACTCATCCAGAGGTCCAAAAGCTGATTCCTTTAACGGCCTGAAAAGAGAAGTTGATGCAACACAAACCCGCCGGCCAAGAAGTGTGCAACCACCGGGGTTGCTTCAGAGACACGAGAGAAAAGGAGGAAGTCGTCACTCTTCGACGATTTGCCGCAAACGACTGGCTTTCGGCACAGCTTTTTGACCCATCAGACCAACCCCCCAATTAAGTCTTTACTGGTTTGGGGAGGGTCCGCGGGTGTAGCATCCCTTGGGGTGGCCACCGCCCCAAGATGGGCACCCAGAAATGGAGGGCCCGGAGAGCTCAGAAGGAAGCGGCTGAAACACTTCACCCAAAGTTGGGCACCTCCAACCATGGGACATATGGAAGCCGCTAGAACAGAACCTTCATCATATGTGAGCTCCAAAGAAAACAACTATGGGTGAGCTCGCTGGGTAAGTTAAGCCAGCACAATAGGTTCGAATTAACAAGTTCAAGCTCATAGCTGTCATTCCTGTAGCTGCTTTGGAAAAACCTAACGTGGGCATCCCAGATGCTAGGGGTAGTCCAACTGCCCCGTCTTTTTGAATTTCAATCGAGAAACCCCTCAAACGTTGATGAAACCCAACTCCCCATGTGGCGTGATGTCCACCAAAGGGTTTCCAGGATGGGGCCAGCCCCCTGTTTAAGCATCCTGTGGAATTCTTCTGAGGTGTCTATGGCACCGCTGAACTGTCGCCTCCAAATTTTGACCTTTGTGGCATAGGTGTCCTTTTAGGGGAAATAGATGGCCCTGGTAGATGATTAAACCACCAGGCAAACCAGGAATCGCCAGCTAGTTTTTCCACCAAAACAACCAAAAAGGACGCCTATGCTTTGTGGAAGTGTGGATCCCCTTGGTAATTGCCAAGCCCAGTGCCCCAAAAGTCCGAACCAAAACAATGTCGACTTTGGGGCTTCTCCCCAAAAGCCAAGGCCAAAACCTGGAGAAGCTTCTCTTCAACATGCGACAAACCCAGTCCTTCCCCCTTGCGGCGACGGAAAAATGGGTCTCCCATGCACATGCATGGCACTCGGTGCCTGCTCGTCATCGTCCAGGCCAGATCTCCGCGCAGACTGGGCGGAGGGTTTGGTGGTTTTGGGACGGTGGCGCTTTCTCCGTCTGGCTTCAAAGGCTTCTGAAGAGGATGGGTGAGCAGCATGATTCGTCAGCTTCCCTCTATTTGGTGGAGGTTTGGTGGTGTTCCGCGGTGGTGTCCCATGAAACCTCCCCAAAAGCCAGGGTTCAAATCCCCCCAAGCCACCCATCCAAACTGCCAACTAAGGGCAACCTGGCTATAGCTTGCCAAAAAGATCATGGAACTCAAACCCGGAGGTGGCCGGCGCGATGCCAAGAGGCGAGCAACGCTTGCAAGTTGAACCAAACAAACACTGAGTGTCAACGGAAGAAAGCCCGGCCCCAAGAATAACTTCAGGTGAGTCAAAGCCAAAAACAAGAAGCCCAAGAACGTCCATCCAATGACAACACTGGGTCCATTCAGGTGGCATCCTCGAAATGACCCTCTATATTTGGCTCTAAATGCTAGTTTCAAGGGAGAGCACCCCCAACAGTAATGTTGAAATCCCTCAACGTGCAACCACTTTGAGGGACCCAGAAGAAGGGCACCCGCCCAAAGCGTACATCAAGTGGGTGATGTGATTCACATTCGGCAGCCAGCAAAGCGGCCAACCAGGATTTCTGGTCTCAAAATAGATGCATCACAGCAAGCCAATGTTGCCGCATGCTACCACCCCAAACTCTAACCAAATGAAATCACGCTAAACTGGTGACGCAAAACCAACCCACCTTTTTCTGCATGGTGAGCTCAGTTTGCACCACACCCACCCACCCACCCAACCCATCCACCCACCCACCCAACCCATCCACCCACCCACCCACCCTGCCTACTTACCTATTTACCTATCCACCTACACCCCAATTTCGGTCCATGCGACATGCAATCCCCGCTCGCTGCCTGCACCGAGATCGTGGGCGCGTGGGAGGAAGGCACCTGCATTGCTCATTTCCAACCATTTCCAACCCCCCCAGTCGCCAAAACAAGGGCACCCCCCATGCTTTGGAACAAGCTTCGCCTTAGCGGTCAGCTTCAGTGCCGGCACGGGCTTCAGTGTGAGCTTCGGTGACTCCCCTGGCACTGGATCCATTTTTCGGCCTTCCTGACCTGATCCCAATGGTCAACTTCCCCCAGGCGCCATGAGAAAACAAAGGCAAACCTTTGTGGTGGTTGACTTCGGAACCCCCCCCCTCCAACAAAAAGGAAAAAGTGCCACTGGGGATCCAGGTATCCAACCAGAAAGCCCTGAATGGTCGATTCTTTTAAAGGCGTACGGGGGGTGGGGCTTCCGAAGCGAATCGTTCATATCTACAGTCTTCAAAGAAGGCGAAATAAAAGGACAAACAGAACTCCAGAGTTTTCCCCCTCCCCATTTAAAAGTGGGTGGGGGGATTCCAACCTGGGGCAGCCTCCACTTGCGAGAAAATGAGAGGCATATCTGGGATCTGGTGACCGGATCTTTTTTGTTCCGCAGGTTTCTCAAGGTGCCCTTGAGAACCCACTCTACCTCACTTCCGCAGAAGAAGAAAAACGCAAAAGAAGTCCAAACTATTGATTTACCACAGCAAGGGTCGTAGCACAAAGTTTAAAGCCCAGGAACTCAGGGGGGTGAGCTACAGGGAAATGGAATTGTGGAAATCCACTTTCCTGTGACGCAAAGTGAGATTCCCATCCCACCAGGACCAGCTCACTTTGAAAGGGATTCGGATCGAATCCTTGGTATCGCAGCAGATGGACACTAAACCCCGATTTTTCACAGCAAATGGCAGCATTGCAGCCTTCGCAAAAACAAAGCCAGCCTTCTCTCAGCTCGCGCCTCCTCGGTGGGTGGTCGCAGCGAGCTCACATCATCATCTGGCGCGAGAGGCGACATGACGGGAGGCTGCCGCTCGGACGAACTCATCCGTGAAGGGATCATCTTTCAACTTGGAACAACTCTGTAAAGTCTGTCCCCCTTATAGAACCTACTAGGAGAGGGGCATACAAGACAACTAGACAGGACCCTCTCATAGTCCTATGATCAAGGGACTCCCAAAAGCCAAAAAGCCCCCCCTAATCCCCACAGGAGCCAGAGCGCTTCATAGTGCCTCTTGCGGTTGGCTCCCTTGCTGGAAGATGCCACCGTTGGGGGGCCCTTAAGAACCACAGGACGTAGGCTCCACCTTCAGCATCCTTCCACCAAGTCATGTTTGTTGGCTGGCTGGCTGTCTGTCTGTATGTCTGTCCATGTGTAAGTGTGTGTATCTTTGATTTTAGATATTCTACTTATTTATGTAGTCAGTCATAGTTTTATTCATTTAGTCTTGGGTGTGCTTCAGAGCTTTCATCTTCATGTTCTGGTGTTGAAAAGGTCTGTGCAGTCAGAGCTCCAAGATGCAAATGCAACAAACATATTTGTCCAATGCAACCAGTGGCACTGGGGAGGAGGGGGGACAATAAATGCTCGTAATTATACCCGCAGGCACACATGTGTACGTGGCCATATCTATATATATATATGTATTTATTTATGCATGTATTATACGTACATAAAAATGCATGTAAATTCATCATGGGAAAGTCAAAGCAAGTGGACAACACGACATACTGTTTACAGTCCTTGCAGCTGACCAGTGATGACTGGCAAAATCATACTTGAGCTGCCTGGTCATTTGATGGGAACCCCGGATTCAGAAACACCTGGCTCCAAGGTAAATGCGTGCCCGAAATCCGCTGGCCTGAAGTCCCCCAAAGGGCGGCTTGGGGTAGTTTGGGGATTTGAACCTTTTAGCTCGAATTGGCCATGGGTCAAAACCCAAATCGGTTAGCCCCAGTGAACATCCGATTCAATCCAACCACCAAAAAATGGTCCTTAAAATGGGTGGTGAATTCACCGAAAACCCCCCAAAAAGGGATCCCAAAACGGTTTTGACCACCAGCCATGAAGGTTCTAGGTCGCCCTGTTGGTGGCGGGTTTCTTTGTGTACCCCAAAATGGGATCCCAACACGGTTTTGACCACAGCCAATTCTGCTTGCTGTACTTCCCACCTGGAGCCGCTTCAGATGGAACAGAAATCGACCAAGTCTCAGTTGTTCAGTGACCCTGGGAAAAAAAGGGAACCCTTTTTGGGGAAAACCCATTTTTAGTGGGGCAGCCACCAAAAAAAGGGAAGAAGAAGTGGTGCCACACAACTGAGAGTTCCAAACCAGTCTGCGCAGACTCCTGGTGGTTCCTCTTGGACCGCGGCAACCGGCTCGATTGCCCCAAGCCCAGGCCGGGTCCCCAAAAAAAGTCCCCGGATTCTTCCTTGCCTCGGGTCCTGGGCGTGGACTCCTGAAGCCAGGCACTTCACGGGCCGATGGGGAAGCTCGCCATGTTGCGACGTGGTGAATCAACCAACGTCGGGAGGAACTGGGGGTGAGCCAAGTCCTCCAAAAGCCATGGCTTTGGACCTAAGCTTCAAGTGGGGTCGACCATTTTCGCACTGGTTGGCCAGCCAAACCTCAAAATGGCTCCAGCCATCCTCGAACAAAGGATGGCACAGCGTGGGGTCAAGCAATCGTGTCCAGGATTCGATTCCAAGCGCCCAAATGTACAACCTTTACATCAGCCCAAAGCAAGCCCGCTTCAAATCGGAAGTTCACATCCATCATCTATCTCAGGGAGTTGTTTGGAAACCCTATTGGTGCGCCCATCTCCAGGACACAAGAGGCGCAAAGCACCGAACCGCTTCAGACCGCCTGCACTGTCTGCGGGGCTAGGTCTAAAGGTCTGAAGGCAGCGAATTCCTCAGGCCAATAGTTCAGCCCACACTCTTCCTTCCACAGCTCCAAATTCGTCGCTGACGCTGCCAGCTGTCACCCCAAATAAATGTGAATTGTTGTTGGGAAGGCGGCATCACAGTGGCTGGGCAACTCCCACAATCCTGGTAGCTTCAGTTTGAGGTACACTAAATATGGACCAGACTTCAGAACAATGCATTCTAGTTGGGGGCAAAGGCTGAGGAAGGTTTGGTGGAAATCTGAAACTTTGAGTCTATTCGAATGTCCTTGAGTTCTCTCTCTTTTGGTTCTTCAAAAGCATGCAAAACGGGGTTCCCTGTTGTGGAGTCTTGTTCGTTTCTTTTTTGTTGGGGGTGGGGGGGTGGGGGTTGGGCAAACTGCGCAATAGCCAAGAGATCCCTCTCTGGGGAAATACAGGGACCCCCAAAAAGGAGCAGGTCTTCGGTCTTAACATGGGTCCGGGATCCCTGTTACTCTCAAGCGAGGTCCTCAGAAAGCTATCTTAGAAGCCTGAATTTGGCGCAAAATGCAACCTCCCTCCTGCGCAATGCTTTACAATTAAGAGCTTCTTCTAAGAAGGCTCCTTCAAACCTTAAACCTCCCTGGAAGGCTTTACAACCCCTCGAGATCCTTCTATCAAGGTTCCTTCCAACTGTTTCTGGGTTCCAATTCAGGTTTGCCAAAGTTACGTTCTTTCAGAAGGCGGCAAATACGAATGCCTATCTGATGCTTGCTGTTTATAGAGCTGCGTTGCAAGAGACAAGTATACACTCCTGACCCCAGCTCAATCAACCAGTCGGAAGGTTTTTGTTTAGGGTGTGGGTTCCCTCAAAAGTGATCCGGATCCCACACAAAATGGGACGCCAAAACCAACGACGTGTTTATCAATCCTGGGTTTAAGTTAACTACTTAACCAGGCCGAAACTGGCCGCGATGTATTTCTACCATGTTCAAGGTCACCCCCGAAGTGATATAGGTCATTGGGAACAATTTCAGTTTCTGAAGATACATAGGTCACTCATGAGAAACCCCCAGAAGTCAGACAATCAGCCAAAAAGTCTATGGTTTCAGGTCCCAAGCTCTCACAAGCTCAGCGCCCCGGCCCCAAGCTTGGGAGTGTCCGCCATAAAAAGGTCCTCCAGGATTCCGCAGTGAGTCCGCTCTCAGAAGGACCCGGGACCGCAAAGACCCAAGGGTTGCTTTTTCGGTCTTCAAACCACTTAAGTAGGCTATAGCCATGGTAAGGGGACTAACTCCAATTATCCCAGAAACCATGGTTATAACCACAAAGTTTGAACATCCAAGTAGGGGCAGAGCCTGATTGAGGCCAAACAAGGCCGACAAAAGCTGGGGGGTGAAGTTGTTGACCCACATCAACAATTTCGACCCTGGCACAAATGAATACCTTTCCAAGGAGCAAAATTGTGCGATCGCCAGAAGTCGGTCAGTCAGTCGGAACGAGCAAGCAAATGATCACCTGTTGGAGACGTTCAACGAATGAAACCCCGAAAGTGTCCAAAATAGAGAGACCCCAAAACTTGAGGTGCTCCCTTTAAACTAAGCTGACGATGGTGCCCTCAAACAGACTTACACACACCCATTTGGATCCACCAGAGGCCAGCCAAGAAGCGAGTCGGAATCAAAGCATTGGGGAACCAAGAAGTCCCCTTCAGGCAACCCTTGCTTGCTGGAGTTAACAGGGAAACCAAATGGGCAACATCCATCTTGGGATTCCAACTAGATGTCAATCCTTTCGACTTGAAAAGACTCACAAAAGGGTGTTGGAAGCCAAACTGCAACGTCCAAAACTACCAAGGGGCCTTGATAGCTCCGCCCTTTAAACCACACCTCCCACGCCCGACATTCGGATCGAATCCTCCGTGGGCTCAAGCTCCCCCTCATCCGAGGGATCCTCTGTGGGTACATCCTCCGTGGGCACTGGGATCTCCTGAGCGCCAGTTTGGTGGCTCGTTGTTTGATCTTTTGGGTGGGGAGCGCTGTAGAGGCCTGGTCGGGTTCTTCCGTCCCCCCCAAAAGTATGGCTTGGCTTGGGAGCTCAAATAAAGATGTTCGTTGGAAATTGCCTTTGTGGGTTGCTTTGAACGGAAAGCCAAACGGAAACCACTGGTGTGTGGGGGGGATTTCTCTCCTAAGCCAGATGGCAAATGCGCATGGTTGCTGCAAGCAACAGCCAATCTGTGATACCAAGTTGGGATTGCCAATCCCGCAACTTTATCACTTTAAAGGGACTTTCCATGGTATCACAAAAGCTGGCCTCAAAACCAAAGGCTTGAAGGACAAACCTTCTGGAAAAAACGCCTCAGCACCATGACTGCGGGGATTTGTTGGGTGCCCCTTTAGTAAACACCATTGGCCTTTTGCAAGCAACGGGGATTTGCAGGGCGGGTGTTGACTCGCCAGAGATTTTCACGGGCAGGACGCCGGAAACGTAGCCCTCCAGGGCCCAGGTCCAATCATCGGGTGCCAGGAAAGCAAATACGTCATTAACAAATGGCTGTGGGTCAAAACCCAGGAAACCCCTGGTGAACATCAAAATAGGTGGTACATGGGTGTTCCGCCCCACAATAGAGGCATAGGTTATGACCCATGGCCAAATCAGCTTCCGTTTTCAATGGTTTGGATTGGTGGTCTGGAGGTTGCGTGGTTTGGTATGTACCCTCTACAGGAACCTTGGGTTCAAATTCTCAAACCAATCCCAACCAATTGTGTTACCTGATCCCGTTTTTGGCGGGAACAACATATTATGATTAGAGTTAGGCCCAGTTATAGAATGTATATGTTGTTGTTTGCTTCACTTTGAGTCACTGGTAAAATGTAAAATGTATGCTAAGTCTACCCCAGAACAAAAAGTACTGAGCAAGGTGGTGAGGCATGGAACCTTGTCAGCCGCTTTCGCCGCTTTCTTTTTTACCCACGGGGATGGAGGTCCCCCCGGACTCCCCACATGCGGTTTGTGGGTGTTTGTTGTAGAGTTTATATTTTTGTTGGCTGTATAAAGGGACACCACAGGGAAACCAAAGCCTCTTCCCTTTTTTCTGGGGGGGGAGGTCACACCCTAAACAGCGTTGCTCCGAAATCCGCACAAGGGCAGAAGTTCTGAGCATAAAGTTGATTTTCAGGGGTTTACCCCCTCCAACCCAACGGCAGAAAAGCGTTTCATCTACCCAACTGTTTGAGGGTCTGTGATTGGAATGGGCTGTCGGCTACTTTAAAGCTTTACTCGGTCACGTTTATCGGCGTAATCTTTTGGTAGTTATTTGGGCCCTTATCCAATATCTCCATCCTGCAAGATTACCGTACCAGGAAGCCTTCCCTTGCTTACGGAATCACTGGGTCTGTGGAGCGATTTTGGTTGTTCCTGTTTGGTCTGGTTATGGCTACATTCGCCCACGCCGCATTCATCCACTCTAATCCTGGGTGGAGTGGCAAAAGGAGAAACATAGGGAGCGCCGTTAAAGGGATGAACCGTTTGACCAAGCAGATTATTAGTTGGATGCTTCAGTTTGGGGGTCATTCCTCCATTCCCAGACCTCAAAATGCAACCTTCTGTGGCCCAGAGCCTCTCATCACAAGTTTTTGGGCGACCCCAAATTGACAAAACTCCCCCCCAAACTGTTCGCCACTGAAACGGTCCAAAGCAAAGTCCAGGAACTCGGGGGGAATATGATGACCCCGGATCAAAGTAGAACCCCTCCCATTCATCCGGGTTTTTGTTTGCCCCGAAAGTGGCCTGCAGCCACGAAAACGAAACCGTTTCGCACTCTCAAAAAATCAACCAGCGGTTCTTGGGTGCCCCCCCCCCAAAAAAAAAACAAGAAAAGACGGGCGGGTTTTCCGGTTTTCCGCTCGCCTCCCCCCAAAACGCCACGCCCAGATCCGACCCCCTGAAACCTCGGAGCCCGGGCGGTGGGTAGAGTACCCTCGTGGGCATCGTAGTCGATACCCTAGACCAAAAAGGACGTGACAAAAACGCCGGGTGGGCAAACGGGGATTGGAGGTTTGTTCGATGAGGTGTGCGTGTGTGTGAAAATCTTGTTTAAATGGTGGAGTTCCTTGTATGATTTCTTCCATACACCTACAAGGGAATGTATTTGGAGAATTCTCTCCTCACCTTGGTTTACAAATGGATGCCTTTTGGCTTCCGTCCTAAGAGGGTGGTGATTTCCCGAAAAATGAATAACCCTCCCACCCACCGATGGAACTTTACAGCAGGCGTGCGGAAAGCCGTCCAAACCGACGGCGTACCCCTGAAAAAAAAAAGACAGACACGTCCTTTTCATCTATCCCAAACATCCACGTGGCTGAAAGGCGACTCGGAAGTCAGAGGGCTCCAATGGCTGGTGGAGGCCTGCTGAATCCCTGGAAGTTCAAAAAACTTTTTTCGCACGAGATGTCGGAGAAAAAAAAAACCTCCACACCCTGAAAACGTCCAAAGTCCCCCAAAACTCGAGCCGCCGCGCCGCAGCGAGCTGCAGCTTCTTCTCCCCGAGCGATCGATCGATCGATCGATCAATCGATCGGCGCCTGGAAGGGCGCGGAGTAGGGCGCCGACATCGGGATCTCCTGGCCCATTTTTCTCGCGGACGCACGCGGCGGCTCCGAGTGAAAGCCACCAAGTCCCTTGGAACCCCTCCCACAGCGCATGTTTCTCTATGTTGAGGGGTTCCGAACATGTTTCTATGTTTATTGTTTTTGTTTTGGGGGGGGAGGAGGAGGTCCTCTTTCAAGCGCCGTGCAAACAGCTGGCAAGCTTGACTGGAAGGGCAATCTCTAAGAAGCGCTTCTTGAAGATCAAAATGATCTCCCCCTCTCCCCTTAGAACCCTACGTGAAGTGACCTTGGCAGATGTGCGCGAGAAAATCTGGACCAGGGAAGCTTCTTACTACTATAAATTCAAAAGGGCATGAAAATTGACCCACACCAGCCACACGGATTGCGCTTCTGAATTCAACCTGCGATTGACCTGATAGTGTCTTTTGGAAGTGGTTAAGCATAAACTCTTGTCTGACTGAAGTTGATTAAAAGGGCTGTCCCATGCGGTGGAGTTAGGTTGATTGTCAACATTCCATGCACATTTGGCAGAATCCTACCCCCCCCCCCCTAATCTAAGGGCTTTTGAGTAACATGCTGGCATCAAAGAAAAACCGAGACGGGTCTCCAGGGGGAAAGACACCAAATCACCTGTGCCAAACGTTCCGTAGCTTCTTGGCCTGCATCGCAACATGGAGGTCCAACCTTAGCTTACAGCTGCTTGAAATGAAGATTGGTGCTTCCTAATCCCAAACCTTGGGGTCGGCTTCCCCCCTAATTGGTGGTTTGGTCTGGTGCTCCGCAACCGCAAGCGGTCTGCACCGCCCGCCGTCCTTGCCGCTTGGTCGTTCGGGGCTACCTTCACTTGGTTTCGAAAGGAACCAGGGTTCACATCCTAAGCCAATCCAAACCGGGGACTTGCGGGAGCCAAGGGGTTGTGACATAGTTCCGTTGTTTGTTGTTGCTTCCGGAGACATTTGAACAGGAAGGTAGCTTGTAACCAGAAACAGAAACGACGAGAAAACGTGGGCGCAAAGGCGCTCACTGAACAAATAGGAATATGTTCTAAATAACACTAGTTTACAACATCTGTTGGGGAGGAGCGGTTGTGTTCTCTTTTGTGTGGGGTCGGCAGGTGGGGAGATTCCCGAACAACAAGCTCACACGAGCGGGCAGCAGTTGCTGAACATTTGAGAGAACGTTCAGCGAACCACATTAAGTAAATGTTGAGGAGCGTTGACTCAACCACATTTAACAAAAAAAAATCGAAGCATTCCCTGAACAGCTATTAAAATGAGGGGAAGTGTCGCTGGAACAGGTACAAGTGGCTGGGAGTTCCACCATGGAACAAATCAACCTTGGCGTGGGGACAATGAATCACCCTTGCGGCGGTATTTGCACGAACCAACCATGTTGGAAGAGTGCCTGGTGTTGACGCCCATGTTGTTAATTACCCCACTGAAATGAACAAAATAGAATCTTTCGGCTTAGTGGGAAATCGGGATTTCCACATTCACCTCTTACTGGATATGTCCACGGATCCTCATACCCCTGTGCAGAATTACCGGCCCAATGCAGGACCCATGAGACTCATCGAAACAAGCTCTCGACATTTTGAGGGCGGAGAAATCGGAAGCCTCAGGGAAGCGGTCTGAAGACAACTTCTCGGATTGTGCCCGCACCTCGTCAGCAAAGGGAGTGCTGGTCGGCATCTCGACCTCATGGCGGGGAGAGAGAGAGAGAGAGAGAGAGAGAGAGAGAGAGAGAGAGAGAGAGAGAGAGAGAGAGAGAGAGAGAGAGAGTGAGAGAGAGAGAGAGAGAGAGAGAGGAGGAGGGGGAGAGAGAGAGAGAGAGAGAGAGAGAGAGAGAGAGCAGTAGCGAATTCAGTGCCCTTATTCGCTGGGCGGTCTGGACGCCAAAGCAGCTTTGTTGGCTATCCTTTCTCTTTGGGCTATCGCTGTCCGTCGCGTTGACATCCGTCCTTCCTTCCTTCCTTCCTTCCTTCCTTCCTTCCTTCCTTCCTTCCTTCCTTCCTTCCTTCCTTCCTTCCTTCCTTCCTTCCTTCCTTCCTTCCTTCCTTCCTTCCTTCCTTCCTTCCTTCCTTCCTTCCTGTCCCTCCCTTTCCTGCCCTGTCCCTCCCTTCCCTTCCCTTCCCTTCCCTTCCCTTCCCTTCCCTTCCCTTCCCTTCCCTTCCCTTCCCTTCCCTTCCCTTTCCTTTCACCGCCAGCCAGGTCCGGGTCTCCGGGCCGGCAGCGCGCTCTCATCCTTCGGGGCGATGGACGGGGTGTACTCGCAGTCGCCTCAGGGAACCGCGAGAAAACTCGACGCGACGTTTTTGGCCAAGTTACTGACCCCTTAAAACTCCAAGACCTGGGGAAGTTCTCATCTTTTACAGACATATAGCCCATGTTACCCGAAAAGTTGAGAAAAGTTGTGCTTTTACGAGGCAAGGTTATGACCTTACCGAGGAGCCGCCTGAATTATGACCTTACTATCAGGCTGGTCCCAAAATGGAACCCGGGTGAATGGAACCAAGGACTCAAACCCTCCTTCCCCTGGTGAATTTTGACCCATACCCAGGTCTACCTCCGCTTAGGGGCTACCATGGCTACCTTACTAACAGGAGTTTGTCTCCACCTAGCAGCTACCTTACTGCCAGGTTGCTCTCCACTTAAGGGGCCAGGGGCTTACAACCTACCCTACTTCTGAGCTTGGCCGAACACCCAAGTCGGGTTCCACATCCACCCCCTTGTGTTGAGTCCGAAGCAGAGCTCAGGCTTGCAATGAGTTTGTGTTCCGGAAAAAAAGAAGAAGAAGAAGAAGAAAAACTCAAACCATCCTAAACCCAGGGGTTGGCTCCATTTGTTCTGACCCAATGTCTAGAAGTCTATCACCGCTGTTGGGCGCCGGTGCTAGCTCAGGCTTCTCCTTTTTCGAGTTCCCCAAGGTCAGACTTCTGAGGCAACCAGCTGGTCCCCTTAGCGGCAGAAACCGAGAGGAGGTGGCTTAAACAGTTCCTGGTGAAGGTGTCACACAAATCCTTCAACAGTGATTGCGCCTAGCTGCCTTTTGGCTAGAACTTAGTTGTCTTGAAGGAGAACAAACGGAGCCGTGTCCCAGGGCAAACGTAAACACCAAGCGCAACCACAGCGGCCTTGAGCGGGGAAAACCTGGCCGGCAACCCTTACGTAGGCCCAAGTGGCGCCTCTACCAAGGATATTTGGGGATGTCAGAGCCTTCCCATAAGGGGCCAGATTGTTTGGGTGCCTCGATTTGACAAGCGCACCCAAGCGCATGGAAAACGCACAGAATACCTTTACCTTCAAGAGCCGCTCAACAGGCGGGCTCATCTACATGGGAGTAGTATCCGCCCATGATTGAAAATATCCCAAACTAAACACCTGGCCATATCTTGTCTCCTCCAAACATCACCTACCAAAAGGCCATTCCTGCTTTGGCGTTCGGCTGAACCTTGCGGTGGGGTGTCTTTGCGGTGGCCAAGAGACACAAGAGAAGGCTCCAATCACAACCCTAGACTTGTTGCTTCCCCTTTTCGGGTGGGGTAGGGCCTATTTTATGGTTTAAACCCCAAATCCGGTGTCTTTCTACGGTTGGTTTATCCATTTCGTTCATGACCTGTTCCAAGTGCTCTGGCTTGGTTCGACCCTACGGCTGAGCTCTGCGCTGCCCACGTGCGCCTGAGAGACCAACAGCTGAAGGGGCTGGGGAGGCATCTCTTGCGGGAACCCAGCCCCTTTCCTTCCCAGGTCCACCGAGTTCTGTTCTCTTTGAAACTTTGTGGTTTCAGTTGGGCTTCATTTGAGGCAACCCCCAAAAATGGGCGGGGTCCCCCGTTGGTGTCAAACTTGAAAAGCAGCCCAAAAGGGGCAACCTCATTTATAAAGACATCCCCATAAAGGACCCCTCCACTGGCAGTGGCGTGTGCAATCAAACAAAGCACGTCCTTGGTTCAGGGGTGCGGCTTATGTGTTCCAGGACATTTCGGCAGTTTACTGACCTGGCTTTGGGCATGTCTTGGCAGTGCAGGTGGCCGTCGGTAGGTCGACTCGCTGACGGAGCTCGCTATGGCTGACCTTTAGGACTTTTGAATTGTTGGAATGCCCTTCTCAACAGCCATCCGCGACGAAGCATAACCTCTGTTTTTTAGGGGACCCCGCCAAAGGTGGTTTTTCCTTTGGTTTCCTTCAAAACCACGACGGAAGGGCATCCTCAAAAAAGACAGACCCGTGTGACCTCTGTTGAGGTTTGGGGGCAAGCTTAGGTATGGGGCAACTGCCGGTTGGATTCCCCGCGCCAGGTTGTGGCTAAAACTAAGAGTCCGCCATGCCCCCCCACATTGACCAAAGACCGGATATTTGCGCGTGTTTTTGGGGACCCCCAAAAGGCCGTGTTTTGGGGGGCACCCAAAAAATGGTCTCCTTTTGGTTTCCCCTTACCACCTACCAAAAGGGGTACCCCACAAATTGACACACTTAATCAAAAAGGAAACCTCTCTGTATCAGTTGCCCATTGATCCCGGACAAAGAACGGGAACCGTTCCAGGCTGGGACCTCGAACCCGGCACCAAACAAAGGGATCTCAAGGGGGCCGGCATCAACTTAGATCTTCCTGGTGATAATTTCCTCTAGCTCTGCTTGCCCTGAGTCCGGCGCATAGCTTCCTCTGGCAGAAGCCTGATCGAGATGCTGGTTGGCGAGGAACACGGTGATGAGGCAAAAGTTGGGCAGGTTGCGTCCCCTTATAAGAGTTGGGTGTGTTGCTCGCTAGTGAAGGGAGCTATAGGTTTTGTAAAGGATTAAAGGTTAAAGGTCAATCCGAAGAGCAACCAAGAAAGAACACCCCTGTGGCGACCTATGTTGGAAGGAACAAGGATTGCCTTTGAACAGCCGAGACCACAAAAGAGTTCTGGCACGGAGGAAATGGTTGATTCCCAAAAGGAAGGTCTTTCGAAGGGGATTTTTTCGAACATACGCATCGAATGCGTAGCCGTCGCCGGCAAGAACCCTGAGGCCAAGAAACGCTCCGCAAGTCCGAGGCACACAGCGCGTTCGCGAGAGACATCTGCCGCAAGCCCCATACACTTTTGCCCTGTCGCCCTCCGCGCCTTGGTTTTCGCTTCAGGTTCGGGGAGAGAAGCGATTATCACGTGACTTGTGGAAAAAAAGCATAAACATGGCTGTACGGTCGAACCCGATTATACAATATAGCGCTCCCAAGATTATTATCTACCCA
The DNA here is from genome assembly GCA_963377175.1 of Effrenium voratum. Taxonomy (NCBI): domain Eukaryota; class Dinophyceae; order Suessiales; family Symbiodiniaceae; genus Effrenium; species Effrenium voratum. Next base: position 2,481,870 of record CAUJNA010000446.1, read on the forward strand.
CAAATGGCAAGGAGCAAGCGTACCTAATGGTTTGGAAAAAAAACCGGACCCGGCCCTGCCATAAAGTAGCTACCATCTCTCTCTTCTTGTCCAGTACTTGTTTCTTCTGAGTACAGGAAAGCCAACGGATCTCTGCACTCCTTCTGATGTGCTCCGGCGACAAATTTTTCCGAGGGGGGAGTATATCCGTGGCCACCCCCCAGACACCCAAAAATAAAATTAAAGAAGGGGTACCCAATTGTGCAACCGTCCGCCGGCCTGCAAAACAAACAGTTCCCATCTCTCTCTCTCTCTCTCTGTCTTCTTGTCCAGTAAATTATTTCCTCTGAGGATTCAAAAGCCAGTGCAAGCCAAGACTAAGCCAGTACTAAAGCAGCACGAACCGATACTAAACCAATACCAACTAATATCAAGCTGGCACTAAACTTGGGAAAGGCCAATTCTTGTATCGGGTGTCCCTATCGAGTCCCACAAACTTGTTTGGGGGGCCTTCATTAATATGTGACCCACATTAGCCGCAAGAGCTTGCCTGTTTGTCTCCTTGTGTGTTTGTTTGCCAACTGTTTGCAGTTTCTTTGTTTCTTTCTTTGCTTGCTTGCTGGCTCGCTTGCTTCCATGCTTGTCTTTGCCCCAACTTGCCACCACCGCCGCTTCACTCAAACCAATCGGCCAGTTTACGGCTCCAACCCGCACGCCCGCGTTCCCCGTGCGGTCCCGAAGGCCTGCCCTGGGGTCATCGGCGTCCGGGAGTAGCTGTACTCCTTAGGCCGAAGCGCCGCACCACGCCTCCTTCACCCACCACCCCCCCCGCCCCGCAAGGACCAACCCCCCCTAACAATGATGGACACTCAGGGTCTACTTTGCAACCTGGTTGTTTAGGGTGTTGGGTTTGAGGGGTTGAGTCTGCAAAATCCATGGCCGACCAAAACTGGTGTGTTTGAGGAGGTTGGCATACGTTGGGCAAGGCCTCCTTTTGTTTTTTCCTGGAATTTGTGGCTCTTCAAGCAAAATTGGGCCAAAATCCCCTATGGGCAAACTGGGTCGTTCAAACTGGGGAATCCCAAATCCTAATTCGTGATCCGTGAGGGACACCACTACAACAATCAGGATAAGATTGATGTCCAACGCTCAACCCTACACTTCGAGGTTAAACTTTTGCTGATGTTCTTATGTTTTTTGTTTGGCCCCCCCCCCAAACTCCCTAAAGTTCGCGCACTCAGTGCTCAGAGACCCTCCACCTAGGATTCCGATCCCCGATCTTTGCGCTATCAGTTTTCAGGGTTGCCCCTGAAAGAGGCTCATAGGTAAGTGGCTATTGGGTGGACCCCCCCCCCTCCCGGCACGTTTGGTTCGCCTCAAAAGGGGGGGGGCAAAAACAAAAAAAACGTGTTGGCTCGGATGTGAGCCTGTGAAAATCCGAGGATAAAGAACCAAGACTCCCAGACTGACGACATTCGCAACTCTCCGTGAACAACTGGTACACAAAGCGTGGAAGCAAGCCTAGATTCCTCTTCGCACTCAGCGTTCAATCGCATGGCCAAAGCAGCGCGCAAAGGATGAGCCCGGGGGAATCTTCTTAACCCTGGGAAAACAGTGGCTGAAAAGAATGGGGAAGCGACCCAAGATCCACAGGGTCACCAGCGCACAATATGTTCTCCTTCCCAGATGGAGTACAAATCCACCAAAATTCTGGGCCTTGAAACTGTCTGACGTCTGAAAGCTTTTATAAATCCAAGATACGATGTGGGTGCGGCAAAGTTCAACTGGTTAGTAGAAAGTGGGGGGCAGAAATCATCATTCAGAAAGTCGCATCTGACCTCCTGGACAAAGATGCCACCATAGTTTGTGGTTGGAAACACCCATGTTCCCCAGATGTGTGTTGTAAAAAACAGAGAGCACTTGCCTGAACTTGATGTACAAATCTGCGCAAACCTAGAGCGTCCAACCATTCTATCAGTTCCCTTTCCACTTCTCTGCCTTTCGGCTTTCGAAGCAAAGAGCAATCCAGCCAACTCACCAGGTCCGGTGGTGAGGTCTTTGCTACTTCCCTCTGGGTTCCATGTTTGTTGACTTGCAGCCCGACATCAAGATTGGGGCACTTGAGGTACCCTTTCGGGCCCACACCTTGGTCCACATTGCAGAGAACATCATCTGTTCAGAATCTGTGTATATGATATATATATATATAGAAATATATGTCTGCCCTACATTAAAAAAAAGAAAGGACCTGGACCCAAAAAAACAAGTTTTAGAGCCTGAATCCAGACCACCCTTGCAAGAGCCTCCCGCTTTTCCCCCGCTTCTCCCGCGCTTTTCCCACGGCCGCCGTTCATTGGGGCGCCGAACGGAGGGCGTCATCGCCGAGCGCCGGGCCCTGCGATCCTGCGTGCTAAACCCGCTGGGTTTAAGATAGGCGGGGAATGAGAAATGGAATGACAAAGAAGAACAACCAGCCCGGAGTTGGTTTTCTGTAGGGGAATCCCAAAACGGTTCATTCCCACCCGGAAGGTCATTCCCTACTCAGCGCCAGCAAGGAGGTTGATTAATTTAACAGTTTCCATTGAAACTGCATACACAGTGTCCATTTAGGTCTTTCTCACAATGGGTGACTCGTCGTTTTGTACGGGAACCCGCTTAACATGCCTGTAAAACCACAAAGGAAGGCACCACAAAAGAGAAAGGCTGAAAACCACGGAGGTCCATGGAAAACTTCTGACCTTAAGTGATGCCTTGGACGGTTCAAGAGTTCAAGATTCAACTTTCGATTACCCTTCTGTCCACGTTGCCATCATTTGAGGCTCGGTCCCTGTTCAAGGAACATCCTCCAAAGCAAAGGATCTCGAAACGTCAGCTTCCATGCTAGTGAATGGGCGACTACGTTACAGTTAGATAAAGGGCATTGCAGAGAATCCATGGACAACAAGACCCTTGCCAAGGGAAACTTAAAGAGGTGGTTGAAATATCACGATTTCAACAGGCTCACACCCACATCTACCAGAAAAAAATCCGCCATCGACGTTCACCCCACTCACCAAAAACCCGCCCCGAAGCCGAAGGTTTGGCTCATCGGGGGGGTTGGGAGTCCCACGCGAGAAGTCAGGTGCCTTCTTGGTGCATAGGCGCGCTTTTCGCCGAGTGCCGATAAAATAGATGGGTTCCACTTGGATTTATGCCCCACCGGTTTGTCCAAAGGCTCAAAGGGTTACCTATGTTTCGGTGTCTTTGGGGCGAGTGATTCGTGAACAGCCCCTAAAAGAGCCAAGGGGGTGGGGGGGTCAGCCCCGAAAAACCCTCGCCAAGCTGGTCTTAGGTCCAATCCTGCGCGTAAGGGATCACCGGGACGGGCTCCTGGGACACCTAGCGACAGCTTCGCCGGCAACCCTTGGCAACCCTTGGTCTCCTTGAGCTCCTTTTTGGGCAGGGCGCCCACCAAGAAACGGAACCTTTGGATTTGGCCGGACCTCAAATGAACCAAATGGGTATCCACACCAAGACCTTGCTTTCCTTTTGGTTCCCCTCAGCCTCCAAAAAAAAGAGGCCTCCAGAAAACCACGCGCCAGAGGCCTAAAGGCTCAAAGCCCTCACGCCAGAGGCCCCGTCTGAGCTGTGGGCCTTCTTCTCCTCCTACGCGTTTCGCGGCTTCCGAAGGTTTCGGCCCCTGAACGGAACCCTGATTGTTTTTGCCTGGGGGGGGGGGGGGGGGGACCCGCTTTTGCTGGGCGTTTATGATAATGTCATTCAAAGCACCCCCGATGTCTCATTTTAAGACACGAACTGGCAAAAGGGACCGAGTCGCAGAGATATCCTCCTTGTGAGTGGCTTCCCCTTGGTCTCCCTACGATCCCAAAAAGGGTCCCTCGAAGATGGAACCCGCAGAAGAAGATGCAACCCACTCAACGATTCTGCCGGAAAAAGAATTGGGATTCTCGCGAATTAGAAGCAACAACTTCCATCTTCCGCCTCGGCGAGTTCGTTTTGCCCCAGGGCGTGCTCGCGTGTGCCGCGCAGAGAAGACCCTCTTCAAAAAGGAAACTGCAAAGATGAGAAGAGCCCCTGTCAAAGCAGAAAATGAGTATGTATCAACATGGGGAGAACCCCCCCAAAATGGCAGTTGTCCTATTTTGAATAGGTCCTATTGGCTTCCCCGTAGACCAAGGTGAAAAGGGTACCCTCAAAAGCACACACAATGGCTCTCAACACACTCAAAACGGAAGGAGCCTAAAAGAGGCTCCGATCTTGGAAGCAGGTGTTGTGTTCGAGGGTATGCCCGGGTATGCATTTGAAGCAAAAATGAGAACCACCTTGATACATGCTTCGCCGAGAGGTACACTGCCCCTCGACCATCACCTCCGGTTTTGCACCGGGGACTTATCTCCTCCGCCCTCCCCGAAACCAACAGATCCAACAAGTACCAGTCGAGCCAGATGGAACACAACCAGAGACCATGTTCACCCAAGCTGACACCAGAAAGGACACCTATGGGCGCTCTCTTGTTTTTGCTGGTGGATCGTTTTCTCGGGGAACATGGCAGTCCCAAAACCCATGGCAAGGCTCGGTGGCTAAGATTCCGCACCTCACATGGGTTGGCTTCTTGTAGCAGCTCGAATTGTGCAAGCTGAAACAACTTGTTCCAGCTTCAAATGTGCCCAGGTGTTGCATGTGACTCGTTGATGCAGTTTTCCCCTTCAAAAAGGGGCCCTTCAGCACCCACTGCTGGTCCTCCCGCTCTCGCTGTGGCTTCAGACCACTCCTCAAAGTGCAGGGAGTGGGGGCACGATCAACTCTTCGCCCACATCAAAGTTACAGAGAATCTTGTGTTCTGACTTTGCTCCAAGTTTAGTCTACCCTGTATAACACTTTTGGGATAGGCCCCATGACCTGTATGCCCTTGCACCTTCTTCAGCCTTGTTGGCCCGAGCTAGGAAAGTTGCCGGGAAACTCGGGAAGCTTGCGAAGCCCCAGGTCTTCGGCTCTCATCTTCGCCCCCAAAAGAGCCCACGTGGCCCGAATGAACCATTGACTACCAACAAATGTCACCGAACGTTATTTATGTGTTATAAGGATATATATATATATATGTATAGCATAGACTATATATATATATCTCCAATTTGCCCTTGAAAACCAGGTTTCGGGGTGCTCTCAGGTTAACAACGCAAATGAAAAAAAGCAAAGCGGAGTCGGCAAGGCAAACACTGCATTCATTGTGTTGTGTCTCGATGAACTCATTCGGTTCTCTCCCTATCTGTATATATATATACATGTATGAATGTGTATAGATGTAGGAATGAGTTGTCACGTATCAATTGACATATTCATCCACTAATATATTGCGTACTGACTTGCTTATGTCGTTGTTCATGTATGCAATCTGACTCATCTATGCATCTATATATATATATGTGTGCTTTGGTATTGCTTGATCTGCTTGTCAAATTGCATGATTTTTATGGATATCTCATCAACCCCCCCTTCCCCACCACTCGGCAAACAACGAAGCCTGCTTCTAGGTATACGTGTGCTTTCTGGGAGTCCGCAATTCCGTTGGTAGACATAACATGCGCATGTACTTTGCTATATATATATATATATACTAAATGGATGCAGGCTTCTGTGTCTGTCCCAGTTGTCCAGTGACCCTAGCAGACAAAGGGAACATTATCAGTGAAAGGCATGCCAAATATGATTTGGGGCAGCCTTGAAGGGCGCAATCCACTACACAACTGTTTTATCTTTCCGCTCACCAGGCGACCAACACGTTAGCGAACAACTGGTTGGACCGTTTAATTCCGCCCCCGCAAACAATCCGGTGGGCAGGCAAAAAAGGCCCGAAAGGCTTGGCGCTTGGTGCCCCGTAGGAAAATTACCACCTCCCCCCCCTTCCCTTCCCTTCCCTTCCCTTCCCTTTTGCAAGAGAATCCCAACCCTTCACCTGGCTACATGCATTGTCTTTGGTGGAAGGGACAACACAACACCCCGGCGAAGGGAAAAAACAGTTTCTCGCGCGGAGAAAAAAAGAAGACAAGAACCTCTGATGCCCAAAACGTCCCCTGGAGGCCTTTTTTCCCGGGGGCCCGGCACCAGCAGGTGAAGGATGCGAGGCCTCGGCGCTCACGGGACCCATGAAGAGATGGATGGATGGATGGATGGATGGATGGATGGATGGATGGATGGATGGATGGATGGATGGATGGATGGATGGATGGATGGATGGATGGATGGATGGATGGATGGATGGATGGATGGATGGATGGATGGATGGATGGATGGATGGATGGATGGATGGATGGATGGATGGATGGGTGGGTGGGAGGGAGGGAGGGAGGGAGGGAGGGATGGATGGATGGATGGGTGGATGGATGGATGGATGGGTGGATGGATTGATGGATGGGTGGGATGGGATGGGATGGGATGGGATGGGATGGGATGGGATGGGATGGGATGGGATGGGATGGGATGGGATGGGATGGGATGGGATGGGATGGGATGGGATGGATGGATGGATGGATGGATCCGGGGAGGGGAAATAACTCAGATGCCCAGTGGAGTTCCATGGGAAGAGAAGGGCATCCGATTATTTTGGGCCGGTTGACTTGCAAGGAATGGGAACCCTTCCCCAAAAAAAAGGAAAAGGAAGAAACCCACTGGTAACAACCAGGATAAGGCTGCCGATTCGTTGGGAGCAGCGAACTCAACGAATTCATTCCAAGCTTCGATGTCTCCACTGCTGGGAGTTGCATCACGACCCCAAGGGTGGGGATGGGCGAAGCAAAGGGAGGCCAAAGAAGGCGTAACTGAACAGTGGCCGGGTCTTTGAACGTAAGGTCCCTGATGAAATCAAGCCTTGCACCATTTTAAAGACGTGCCTTTCTAAGCTTTTTCAAGACAACTCCCCCCTGCCGAGAGGCATTTCGCGGGAGAACCAGGCGTTCTCCTTCCACACCGGCACCTCGGGAATGAGAGGATGCCCCTGACAAATTCCATCCCTTGTTAGGGTGCAAAACCCTGTGAACTAGAGTTGCTCTTCAGAAAACACGAAGAGACGAGCTCAGACGCTGCTGAATCCACCTGTCCCATGGTCAAAACTCCAATTGGTTATGACATCCTCTTTTTTTTACAAGCATGGCAGCCCAAAAACACCCAGTTGGGGGGGGTCCCCACCGAGACGATTCCAATGAGGGTCATGGCCACAGTTCCTTAGATGGCCCTAAGCCCAAGTGAGGCTTCTTCCCACTTGCTGGTTTGCGGTTGGAAGCGCTCATCTGCTCCAAAAAAGTCCAGAATCTGATTCCGGTCAAACCAAAGCGCAACCAAGCTGACCACAATTACCAGGGGCAAAAAACACTTGGAACATACCCCGAGTATAAGTTCAAAGAGCACTGGTTGGAACCCGCCATGGCCAAGCAGCCTGTAGTTCTTGCAGGGTAACCCTTGCTCAAAATAGGGAAACGAGGTTTCACAAATGTATTTTGGTTTCTACAAAGGCAGTCAATGAACATAGATACCAAAGCCCTCAAGCCCTAATTGGCGCCCTAGGAGCTATCCCTGGATAGGCCAAGGATAAGCCTTTAAGGCCTTATCAGGGATATCCCCCCCTCCCCGTAGCCCTTGGGGTTCATGAACTCTTGGACCCTTTGAGAATAAATACCAACAAACATATGTACAGTAACTGGGCTACCGTGTGCCTGGAAGATCGATTTTCTGGAACGTCAGGGGTCAGGTTCTACAATACGGCAGTGTAGTTTTCAACAGAAAAGTCGTGTGAGATGTGTCAGAACGCTGAACCATGGCGACGTGGGGAGTGCGGTTGTTCAGGGATCCAAGAGAAAATCAAAGGCGTACCAGTCATACCGTTTCAAGAAAGGTCTCTTTGGAAACTGTTTTTAGGCACAACAAACCAGCGAAAAGCTACATAATCCTTAACAACCCTGGAAAATCCCTACAAAGATCTGGGCCCCCCCAAAGCAAAACGCACAGTGCCAGCCCAGCAAGGCCCTCGAAAAGTCTTTGCAGCATTATGAACCTCATCCCAACTTGTTCGCAACCGTTTCCCAACTCTATTCCACGCGTTTCCCATCTGTCCCAAGTTGTTTCCCGTTCTCAACGGCTACCCAACTTGTCCCAACCTTTTTCCCAACCTTTTCCCAACTGTCTCCCAACCTTTTCCAAATTTCCCAACTTTTTCCCCGACCCTTTCGCCCAACCGTTTCCTAACTTTTTCCCAACCTGTTCCCAACTGTCTCCCAACCTTGTCCAACCCTTTTCCCAACTTTTTCCCCGACCCATTCGCCCAACCGTTTCCTAACTTTTTCCCACCTTTTTCGCAGCCTTTTCCCAACTTTCTCCCAACCTCTTAACCTCTTGCCACCTATTTCCCAACTTGTTCCCAACTATTTCTCCGACTTTTGTTCCCAACCTTTTGCCAACTTTGTCCCAACCTTTTCCCAACCTCTTTTTCCAAACCTTTTCCCAACTTTTCCCAACCTTTGTCCCAACCTTCTTCCCAACTTTGCTCCAACATGTTCCCAACTTTTCCCAACCTTTCTTCGCATGTTTCTCAGTTTGTTCCCACAAGCTAATTGCCTCAGCATGCCCACATCAATGGATCAGTGCCCTGATGATGAACCCAACTCCAAAAGATTCCTTAGTTATGGTCATACTCTCAACCTGTTTTTTGTGGATTGTATGCAGCCAGAAAGGGACCCTGGTAGTGAGTGAATTGTGTTGCGCATTTTGAGGCTTGCGGTCTTCTCATGGGTCAGCCATGTCAGTTGCACTTGATCTAGCGCAAACAGAGGAAACATCTTGAGAAAACCAAAAAAAACTCGAGGAAAAAAAAAAGAACCCAAAGAACCATGGTTTAGAAACTCCAGTTCTGGAACCATGGTTCTTTTGCGTTTCTTGAGCTTTTGTTGGTGCTCACGAGGTTGTTGTTTTGTTTGGCTTCGACGTGCTTGTTGTTTTGTGTTTGGTTTTCTCGAGTTGTTCTTTGGTGTTCCCGGTTTCTCGAGGTTTCTCTGGCTTTCTTTGTCTATGATGGGTCTACGTCTGTTCTCACGGTTGCTTTTGTTGTCTAGGCAAATTGGAAGTCACTACCAGCTTGTTGGTCTTTCCTTATTAGATTCTATCTAATGTCCAATTGAGTTCAACTTAAAGTCCCTAATCCATCCCACAATACAAACTAATTACTTCCTCTTGATCATAAATTAAGTGTAAGAAGTCTATTTAAACTAACTAGAAGAAACAACCAGCTTGTCTATCCCAACCAGATGCTATCTACATTTTACTTAAATCTAATCAACATTCTAGAGACTTGGAATTCCTACATATATGTGTGATTCAACAAATGTAGTTGAGTGACTCAGAAGAAACGACCAGCTTGTAGTTCCTTGCTAGATTCTAGTTAAACTACGTTAACATTCTAATTAAGTGTTGAAAGGGAGTTCCTATTTAGACTTGGAAGGACATTATGTTTAAATTCCAACTCAAACTATGAATGCTGTTTAAACTCTAATTGAACTCAGGTGTGCAAATATGAATTCTGGCTTAGCATCTGAAATAGAAAAAGAGTTCTAATTAAACTATAATTCAAATCCTGCTTAGAGGGGGAAGTACTCCTTGATCTCCAAGTCAAAATGACAATTTGAAGTGAATTCTAAACATTTAAACTTAAAGCCTTGCAATAAAGCTTGCAAGCCCATTAGAAGATAATTCGCCATTGCCCATGGGTTTCTACTGGTTGTTCCCTCCTTTTGAGAGGCTTCAGAATCAGAAGAAACACCAAGCGTGGTTTTCCTTATTTGCTTCTTTATAAATCCCAATTTGAGGAAGCCCTATGTCAAAATACAATTTTACATGGAATTATAATTGAAATATGACTTAAACTTAGAGCGTGGCAATTTAAAGCTTGTAAACCATTAGAGCTGAAATCGCATCGTCCTTGCGCTTCTGGTGGTTCAATTCTTATTAAGGGGCAGGCAGATTAGCAGAAACAACAAGCTTGCTTTCCAGATACTGGAATTGTTTCGAATTCTAATTCAACTCTAATGCCAAACAGGAATGAAGCAAAATTGCTAAGATAATTGTAGCTACTCTGGCTTAAATTAGCAGCAGCGACCAGCAGCATCTTACAAACATCAAAGTAGAGGACCCGTCGACTGATTCAGAAATCGCAGCTACAAACACGCTTCAGCAAAGCAAGCACACAACTTGCTCAAGATATCAGCGGTTAAAATCAGAAAAAATGCACCACAGTCCCCGTCTCCAGAAGGCGGCTTCCTCTTGCCCGCAAAGTGCCTTCAAAGCAAGCCCAAAGGTGGTAGTTTTACTATCCCCCAAATAAGCCAGGTACTGGAAGCACCTACTTCCACGAAAGTCACATCCTCAAGTTTGATCCTCTAGATGGCTTAAAGGGAAACCACCCCCGAAGTAATGTTGAGAACTCAAAAGTGCTGCGCCTGACTGGCACCGTGCAGCTAGAGCCCCTCGACTCCTCGACCCTGACGAAATCACGCCAGGGACCCCTACCAGCTTCTTGAGCAGGTAGGTGCAGACGGTTTCCCTCGCAGGAGCGCTGACTTGGTCCGTTGATCCCTTGCTAAAAGTGTTCCGCCTTTTAGGGGGATATGGGGGGGGGTCGATTTTTGAGGATACCCTTTGTAGGGTGGTGTTTGCAGAACATGCCCATGTGATACCTTCCAACTCTAAACAGTCTATAGTCATGTCAGGGAACCCTGTTTTCCCCACGCAACTATGGCGCAAAACAAGGTGCCCCCTAAAAATTAAGATGAAACCCAAAAGGGGGAGTCCTCCAAAAGTGTCCTCTGCAAATGGTGGTTTTGGGTTCCCTTCTGTTGGTGTGTAGGGCGAGTACCCTTCAGATTTCCCTCGTTGAGGGGTGCAGCTTTTCCAATCAGGGGAAAATTCAAAAGTTGCACAGCTTGTGTACAGAATGCTTGAAGCGTTCCCCCGAAGAAGCAAAATCTCAACCACCTTTTAGCAGAAAAACACAGCAGAAGTTCCGCCAGAAGATCTAAGACAAGCCTTTAGCAAAGAGGCTTCTTTGGAGACCATCCACATTCCTTACACCCCGCGTGGCAAGTAGGGCCCGTTCCGCGAAATGTTCGTGTCCACATCTGGAGGGATAATTCAGATTGGGGGACCATGACAAAAGTACACCGTAAAATCCGGGACCCTTTTTTTGGTTGCCTTTGGTAACACTCAAGTAAAACCACATCCACACAACAACTTCCCAAGTTTTGCTGGGTTGCTCCCTCTTTTCCACTGACGGAGGGTTCCAGCCGGATCGCGGCCAAGAAAACCAATAAGCCATCCTGGTATCCCCAGCCCTGAAAACCCAAGCTATAATGAACCAGACAGAGCCTTGGTTTCTCCTGTCAAGGGGGAGAAGGGGTACCATTTTTGCCACGCCTCGAAAAGGAAACCAAGAGGAACAAAAACATTCTGTTTGATCGGCGGTACATTTCTCTAGGAACAGGTCACAGTCAAATCACCTCTAAAAAGTTACAACTGGTCCAACTCCAGTCATTTCCCCGTAGAAATCCAAATTCCCCTCTGGAAACCACCAAATCAGAGAAGAAGCCGCATTCCGCCGCAGAAACCGGTCAAGTTCCAAAATCCCCTCAAAAAACCGGTCCCCAGAAACCGCCCCGACAAACCGGTCAAACTCCTTACGTGTTCCCTGAGGCTTCGCCTTCCACGGCTCTTGTTCTATCCAGCCCTTTGAGCCATGCGGAAACCAGCTCGCGCATTTCGGCGCAGACTCGCCCAGACAAACACAACACTTCAAGGCCTCAAGCATTCTGGCCAAGACGGGCACCCCGCAGCGTTTACAATAAACACTTTAGGCTCCAAGCCTTCCAATGGGGATCGCTCAAAACACATGAACGCCCGATAGCATTGCCACCAACCAATACGGGATCCAAAACTGACATCTATCAACCTGGACTTTCTCAGCATACACGGAATGTCCGCGAGCCCCATCGAGCGGGCCGCAAAAAAAAGAAGAAAAAAACACGCTCAGGACGCCGGGGCCCGCCTGGTGTCTTCTCCTCGGTCAAAGGATCACCCCCACCCTTCGCCCAATCCCTCCCACCCTTAAACTCTTAGTGGGGCAAGCGTTACAAGTGAAACTTTTAGTACGACGCGCGCAAGATCCCGCTAAGCTCTCGTGGAGTCTGCTGAGGAGATCCCCGTGGTGCAGAAAGGTAGCCATTCGCCACCCCCCCGCTCCCAAGAAACGACCCCCCAAAAAGGGCAGCCAAAACGAACCCCATCAGTCCCAACAAATTCGGCCTTTGCTGAAACCATCTCAACCTTGGGATTGAATGTCGACCTCAGTCAATACGGGCCCCTCAGCCATGAGTAGGACAGCCATGCCTTGCGGCCTAGCTGCGTTCTATCGCAGCCTTGAAGAGGCCCTGCAAATGCGGCGCGATGGTCCGCTCAAACTTCTGCACCTAAAGCTCGACGGCGAGAAAGCGCGCGCCGGGCCCTTTCGATGAGCGGGAGCGAGGAAAGGAGAGCTGAGGATGGTTGCTCGACCCAGCTCAAGGTTGCGCATGTGGGCGGGTGCGCAATTGTGGTTGTATGTTTGTGCTTGTGTGGTGTTTGTGCGTGCGTTTGTGTCTGTGCTTGCTTTGGCTTTGGTTTACGTTGGTGTTTGTGCTTGTGTTTGTGTTTGTTTGCGTTTGTGTTTGTGCTTGTGCTTGTGTTTGCGATTGTGTTTGTGTTTGTGCCAGTGTGTGTATGTGTGTGTGTGTCCTTGCTTGTGTTTGTGTGTGTAATATCTATGTGTGTGTGTGTCTGTGCGTCTGTCTGCCTGTCTGCTCTTGTCTGGTCTGGGCTGGTCTGGTCTGTTCGGCCTGTGTGCCTGTCTGCATGGTGCGTGTGTGTGTGTGTGTGTGTTGTGCTTGTGGTTGTGCTTGTTTGTGTCTGTGTTTGTGTGTGTGTGTTTGTCTTTGTGTTTGTGTTTTGTCTTTGTGTTTGTGTGCGCGTGTCTGTCTGTGCGTCTGTGTGCCTTTCTGCGTGCCTGTGTGTGTGCGCCTGTCTGTCAGCGTGTGTGTGTGTGTGTGCGTGTCTGTGTGTGTGCGTGTGCGTGCCTGTGTGTGTGGTTGGCTGTGTTTGTCTGTTTTTGTGTGTTTGTGTTTTGTGTGTGTTTGTGTGTTTGTGTGTTTGTGTGTGGTTGTGTGCTCGTGTGCATATGTTTGTGCGCGTTTGAGTTCGCGTGTTCGTACGCGTGTGCGCTCGTGCGTTTGTGTGTTCGTGCTGAGTTCGTGTGTTCGTGTGTGTGTGTGTGTGCGCGTGTTCGTGTGTTGTGTGTTTGTGCGCTCGCATGGCCGTGCACGTGTGTGCTTCTGTGTTTGTGTGTTCGTGCGTTGGTGTGTTCGTGAGTTCGTGAGTTCGCGCGTTCGTGTGTTTGTGTGTGTGTTTGTGTGTTGCTTGTTCATGTGTTCGGGAGTTCGCGCGTTCGAGTGTTTGTGTGTGTGTTGTGCGTGTGTTTGTGTGTTGTGTGTGTGTTGCGTGTGTGTGTGTGTTGTGTGTGTGTGTTGCGTGTGTTGTGTGTGGTGTGTGTGTGTGCGTTGTGTGTGTGTGTTGTGTGTGGTGTGCGTGTGTGTGTTGTGTGTGTGGTGTGTGTGTGTGTTGTGTGTGTGTGTTGTGTGTGTGTTGTGTGTGTGTTGTGTGTGTGTTGTGTGTGTGTGTTGTGTGTGTGCGTGTTGTGTCTGTGTCTGTGCGTCTGTGCGCGTGTCTCTGTCACTGTGTGTGCATGTGTTTGTGTCTGTGCGTCTGTGCGTCTGTGTGTCTGTGAGTCTGTGCGCCTCCGTGTGTGCCTGTGTGTGTGTCTGTCAGTGTGGTGTGTGTGTGTGCCTGTGTGGGTGTGTCTGTCAGTGTGCGTGTGTGTGTGTGTGTGGGTGTGCATGTGTGTGTGTGTGTGTGTTCGTCTGTGTGTCTGTGTGTCTGCGTGTGTGTGTGTGTGTGTCTGATTCTCTGCGCGTCTGCGTCTGTGTGTTTGTGCGCTTGTGTCTTTGTGCGTGTATCTGTGTGTCTGTGTGTGTGTGTGTCTGCACGTGTTTGTGTGTGTGTGTGTGTGTTCGTCTGTGCGTCTGTGCGTCTGTGCGTCTGTGTGTGTGTCTGTGTGTCTACGTCTGTGCGTATGTGTGTCTGCGTGCGCGTGTGTGTCTGCAATCTCTGTCGCAATGCCTGTGTCTGTGCCTGCGCCTGTGTCTCTCTCTCTCTCTTTCTAGGTCTGTGTGCTTCCAAGTATGTATATGTGTATGTATGTACGTACGTACGTACGTACGTACGTACGTACGTACGTACGTGTGTATGTATGTATGTATGTATGTATGTATGTATGTATGTATGTATGTATGTATGTATGTATGTATGTATGCGTGTGTGTGTGTATGTGCGTGGTCATGTATGCATGCGTGTATGTATGTATGCATGCATGCATGTATGTGGGTGTGTGTGTACGTATGTATGTATGTATGTACGTATGTATGCATACACGTGTGTATGTGTGTGTGTGTGTATGTATGTATGTATGCATGCATGCATGTATGTATGTATGTATGTATGTATGTATGTATGTGTGTAGGTATGCATGCACGTAGGCGTCTCAAACTTTGTATATATATATATATATGTATTTACGCTACCCCCCTTGAAAGACTCATGTTTTCGTCCAGAACTCAAGTTGTTGCCAGACTGGGGGAACTCTGAGCTGAGCTGACAGGACGAGCAACTCCATGCAAAGTCAAACCAAGAAGAAGTTGAGCTCAACGTTCGAAAGGAGCTCCTAGTTAAACAGCTCGATCGCGAAGTGCACTTAAAGTCACGTTGGAGTCTGCAAAGTGCACTTTGGCAGCCCCAGCTCAAAAAGCACAACTTTCAGCACAAGAGTAGTACGCGAAGCATGCTTTTGCAGCTTCATCGTGCCTGCAACAGCTGTTTGGTTTCATTGTTCTGTTTTACAAGGAAACTCGGCAAATCATCCACTGGGGGAAAGGAGCTCAATCCCTACTTGCAACTGACATCCAAATCAAACATATCCTTGCGCAGTTGCATTTGCATGTTAGTTCGTGTTTTGTACATAATTCCATGTACATTCTAACTAAGTGTATGTAAATCAAACTTGCAAAGCATCTATCTCAGTTTCGCGTTGCTTGTCTGATACGATTCAACCACTGTCAAGAACAACTTTTGATATTCAAGTATAGGAAGAATATGAAAGTCAAAGCGATTTCGAGTTCAAGCCAAACTCAACTTTTACCGATTGCAGTTTCTCGTGCGTTTCAAAAGTCAAGTGGAGAAGCGATTGTCATGCCCAATTAAAACTGGAAGCAAGAGAAGTTTCACAAGGGTTAGTCCTTATCCAACTCCATGTGGTTTTAACCAAGCAAGAACTGAGCCAAACCAATAACAGAAATGTGTTTTGAAACATAGATCTTATTATTGGCATCAAATGCTGTAAAACGCGGTGCTTTCAGCATTCACTCAGATCATGTTGCCCTGGATCGAAGGCCAACTATTCAAGATTCCACAGACATCGTTTTAGAACATCCTGAATCCTGGCCCCCAACAAGCTTGACAATTTTTCTAGACTCTTTCAAGGATTCCCTCCTGCATTGAAGATTGAAGATCTCCAGATTTGTTTTTTGAGAATCGTCCATTCTGGCCAGCCCTCACGTCGCACAAAAGCTGTAAAGTGTTCAAAACACGTATTTCCCTTATTGGCAAAATGCAGGCGGCGCACATCCACAATTTGACTCTTGGAACGTGCTCTGCTTGTCCGCTTTTTCAGATTCCATACTTGGCAAACCAGGATCTGCTTTCACATCCTGGATTGACGATTGAGGATTGAAGGTTCTTCGACAACTCTTTCTGGGATTCTTCAAATATGTACTTAGGGCAATCCAAGATGTATTTACATATGCATATATATATATATATATATCAAGGTAGTTCATGGGGGGGGCTGACCATATATATATATATATATGTAAACCATATATGAAGATCGTACGGCAGCCGCTACTTGGCCCGCGGCCACGTGCGCGTCCTCCTTCTCTGCATGCCGCATGATGGAGTCCACCACGAAAAGGAGGTTCTCCTGTTACATGGCCACAGCCGTGCCAATTCAATGAATTGGACACTGGGGCTTACCCTCCCGTCCACATTGCCATGGAAGACTGACTGGGCTTGGAAGGCCGTTTGCCTTTTGAGAGGGACCATTTCTCTGGTGGGATCCATGTCAACGTGGATGGATTCATCCAACATTGGTTGGTCCTTGTTTTGCTTGCCGGTTCTCACTAGATCAAGGGTTTGGTCGTGAACCGGAAGGGAATCCCCTTGAAGGAAACCAAAACGCCACAAGGGACCCAGGGACGGTTCAGTGTGGGGTACGGTTATTCCCTCATTCCCTAGCAACCAGCGACTAGAACTGATACCATCCAGGATCTTTAGTGGGCGTAAGTGACTATTTGTGATTGCTGAGTGACCACTATGAAGAACTATCAGCGACCATAAATACCTATCAGCGACCGTGAGTGACAAGTGCCTCCTTGTGACTATGTGTGACGAACTGCGACGCTTAACGACTATGACCATGAATGCCACCGTCGGAATTGTCTGGAGCACAGCATGGTGTCCCTGTCTGCGGACACCAGCCCATCTTCAGGGGAGTAGTCAGGGATGAGAGTGGTCCGGACGAACGAACCTAACATCGCTGACCCTGAAGTCATCGACAAGCAACAGCAAGGACCTCTGCCAGCGATTGTCTGGATCAGTTCTCATCTCTTCCACCATCAAACAAACACTTGGGTGTCTTTTCTGAGGGTACCATTGTTTGGGGGTTTCACTTGGGTGTCTTTTTCGAGGATACCATTGTTTGCGGGTTTCACTTGGGTGTCTTTTGTTGAGTTGGTACCATTGTTTCTGTGTTTGCTTAAAGGGACACCAACAGGAAGGCCGAAGCCACGCTTGGGGGCACCTCCCCGAACAGACACCACCAGGTGCAATTCGTGGCCTTCCCCAGGGCTCGAGAAGCGGGGCCCCCGAAAAGAAGATCCCACTGGAGGCCGGTTTTTTTTACTGGGAAAGGACCGTGAAAAGGTCGTCATGGTAAGGATCCTTCACCTCCTTTCCTTGGATCCACGTAAGGATCCCTTCAGAACCTTTACAATGATTCCTAGTCCTCCCACCAACTACCATGGAACCGCACAACGCACAGAGGAAAGTCGCCTCCAGGCTACAGGGCTCCGTGCGCTTTCGTCGGTCAAGGGCTCCGTAACCATGGCCCCAATCTCGGCGGTTCCTTGACGGCCAGCGGGTCATCGCAAACGTCCACCAGCCGCTGTATGAAGCTCCGGACCTCGACGCCTTGGATGCGGTCCGTTGAGCTCAGCTCCGCTCGAGGGAGATCTTGTTGGGTCTGTGTGTTCTGCTTGTTGGCTGTGCTGTTTCTTATATACAAACTGCTTTTGGATCTCTGTTGGTTTCACTTGATCGTTGGTTAATTCGTTGGTTTCACTTGATCTGTGTACGTTGATCTCGTTTTACTTTGTGATTTCGTTGGCTGCGATGTTTCTTATTTACAAACTGCTTTTGGTAATCTGTATTTCTTTTGCCGTGTGTGTTATGTCTGTGTGTGTTGTTTGGGGCATTCGACGCTTCCGAGGGGGACCCCTCGTTGCCAAGGCAAACCTGACTATAAGCACTGGTATGTGAGCATAGAAATTTGGTCTCTACCGCCTCCCACTAGAAATGAACAGGACCAGCACAGCCCAGACAAACAAAACGCGAAAGTGTGTTTGCCTCCTAAGAACAGTCGAAAGCACTGTAAAAGCAGAGGAAGTCCTGAACTTGGAAGAGAAGCCACCGCCACAAATCGCGTCCCACCAATTTCAGGGCACGGCCATTCCAAGAAATGTCCCCAACCGCATCGCCCGAACTTCCCCAAACTTGCCCGGAACCCACCCAAACCCGGGATTGTCTCACCTTTTGGCGCCCAAAATCGGTGTCGGCGTTGGGCAAAAAGATAGAACCCACAAACTCACCCACCCAGCTCTCCACCGCACCCAGGGCCAGAAGATTGCCCTTTCGCGGCAAAAACAACAAATCCAACAGTTCGCGGCCAAAACGAGGGACCTGGGTTTGTCTTGATTTTCCAGCCCCGGTTGCCACCCATTGGGAAACCCATGGGAAATCTGTAACAACCCGTGTCTGGAAACCCCGCGAGAAACCTATGGCAAACCCATGGGCCCCCCCCCCCAAACCCCCCCCCTTACCCCAACCCCCCCCCCCTCCCCCAAACTCCCTCCCCCCTCCCCGCCGGTGGCGAAGCGAAACGCTCTTTCCCGAATCCGAGCCGCCGCTGCCGTGGCGCCGGACCGCCACCCGCGCCACCGCGTGCACCTGCCGCCCGGGCTGAGATCCACAAACCACCCCGAGCTTATTTGGCTGTGGCTGTCAAAACCGTTTTGGGATCCCATTTTGGTTGGTTGGTGAATTCGCCACCCATTTTAGAACCTACTTTAGTGGGGATTGAGATGTTCACTGGGAGTACGGGATTTACCCATGGCCATCTGGGAGAACAAGAAACTTGCAGCTCTTCGGGAAAAAGTCCAGACAGGGTCCCATGGTAATTTTATGATGTCCAGACATAGAAATGTCGTGACGCCCATTGTTCCCCAATGACCCCCTTACGCTAGATGATCGTAAATATGGATGTACGGATGTTCATGCGGAAGTGCACCCAGTGATCTGGTATGTTGTTCCTTTTAGGTGCCCGAAAAGTAAACAAGATCTCAACCGACAAAGCGACCATGCCTCAATATGGAAGCTTTCAGCGTTCCTGTTGGTTTGCCTTTGGCTTCCTTGTGGCTTTCGAAATCAAAACAATGGACCGCGGAAGCGTCCGGTTCCCGATTTCGCGGTCTAGCATTCCTCCAAAGTGAAGTAGCCTCAAAGGGGGGAGCCTAAAAGGAGAAGTACCCTTACAAGTAGGCTAACAGTAGCCCAAAGGAGGTGTTTCAAGGAAGTTTCCTCGTTGGTTCCTTCCTGACCCAGTCTTAGGCTAGTCAAATGCTCAAACTCCCTCTGTCAGCTTCTGCAAATTGCCACGATGCGCCCTGCCCCCCTGCAGCGCAACTTGAGGACTCTTTTGCTGGATCTCCACGCCAACATCTCGATGCAGTCGGCAGAACCATGCATGTCGTTGGCGTTGTTGTTTCTTCCAGCAAGACCAATCCCGCTAATCCTCGTAGAATCAACTCTACAGCGGGTGTTTCCCAAAAGGGGGGGCAACTGGGTGAGTTGTCGTTGAAGACCAACCCGGGCCATCCCCACGACTTCATCAATTGAAAAGGACTCCCTCAAATATGGGTTTGTGTCAAAGCAAGGGGACCCACTCTGCGTCCCCACCCAAATATGGGGAGTTTGTGTTCATTCTGCCAGACCTCTCTCATCATGAGCTCCGAACGGCGCGTGTTGCATCTAAGCTCGCGGTGCTCACAAGGCTCCGGTCTCCCAGCGGAAGCCCTCGCCACCTCGAAATCGGAAGCAACCGATGGACATTCTGAGCGGCTCCACGGCCCCAAATGGAACCCCGGTGAATGGAAAGGTAACGGGAGGCCCCAACACATCCACGCCTGTTGGGGGGGGGTCTCCATTCACATTGAACCTCCAGGTTTTGAAAGTGTTAGCGTAAAAACCAAACAAAGACCAGGGGGCTTGAGAAGAGGATCTATGGTGTCGTGAGCAAAGCAACCTGAGGTCGATGTCTATGTTACAAAGTTACCAGCTGACAAGTCACTTTCGTGAGTAGTCCTCCCTCGCACATGTGCTTTTTGTCCCGTGCCAGTGCCAGTTCCCATCGACGAAAAGGAACAGTGGATCTCATATCTAAATTATCTGTGCCCAATCTATCATGTGCTTACAGAACGCCTGGTAGCTCCTTAGCTCCCTCTTTGAAGCCAAATTTAGATACCAGCTCCGTAGCTCCCTAACCACCAGCTAGCAATGTTGCATCTCAGATCATGGAACCCTCGAGAGCGGATCTTTCCCGTAGACCTGGGATTGAGTTCATAACACCAAACCAGACAACAACCACGACCCGAAAAGGAAAAAACTAGACCTGGAAAGGGCCAGAGAAAAATGATGTCTGTCATTTTTTATTGTTGTTTATTTCTTCTTCTTCTTCTTCTTCTTCTTCTTCTTCTTCTTCTTCTTCTTCTTCTTCTTCTTCTTCTTCTTCTTCTTCTTCTTCTTCTTCTTCTTCTTCTTCTTCTTCGCACCTCTAAATCAGTGCGTGGGTTCCCAATTCTTTCGCACCTCTACATCAATGCGAGCTGGACTCACCGCATCAAGGCCGGCCAGGGCACATTTCCGCGGGAGGTACGGGAAGTCGTCCTCGTCCTCGCTCATCCTGGAAGAAAAAGCCGAGAGAAACGCGCAGCCGTGGAAAATCCCCCAACCTGTACTGGGCTGCCCTCAGATCTGCTGCTAAAGTTTAACTTTTGGTAGGTGAAATGGAAATCCCCACTAAACCCTAAAAAGCTTAAAAAAAAAAAAAAAAAAAAAAACGAAGGAACCGGATGGCTGGGAGCCACCAAGTATAGAGGAAACTTTTTTTAGAGGGGCCTCGGTTTGCCAAGCGCGAGGTCAAAAATCAAACCAAAAAAAACAAAAAAAAAAAAAAAAAAAAAAAACAATACAGCAAGCCCTACTTCTAGGTCTACTGCATCAGACAAACTTTTTGAAGATGTCCCTACTGAAATCGGTCCAGAAACACAAGCCGGCCGCTTCCCTTTGCTTCAACCCCCATTGGCTTTTTTCCAAAATGCCGTCCGGAAGGCATAAACAAGCCTACCGGACGGTGTTCTTTAACTGGCTTGGTCACGCTGAGTACTTCTTTGCTAGCTAATCGGGGAATCAACCTTCTCCAAAAGGAATACGACGCTTCAAGGCTGAGCCAAGAAGCAGCCAAACTCGACCAACGGCCTGGGAAAAATAAAATCCTTTTGTCGTATCTTAAACCATCTCAACTTGTATGGGGGGATTTTGCTGAAGGCATATTTTACGTACGGTGTTCAGGTTCAGGGTCAAACCAACCAGCAGCCTTGCAAGGGTGGTCTTAGACCGAGACTCAACTTTCATGGAGGGTGCCGTTCATCCAAATCCCTCTAATTGGCGGTTGGGATTGGTGGATTGGAGCTCGGTTGCTTTCTGTCCCCTGCTAAAAGTTTAACTTTTAGTGGCTTAATGGAAAACCCATGAGTTGGCAAAAAGTTACAGTCCTAACCTCCAACCAAAATGCAACAAAGGGAGGTTGCGGGGGTGGTTTCCCATTTACGCTCTACAAGTTACAAGAACCAGAGCTTCAAGCCACCCATTTGCCCAAAGAAAGCCCAAAGCAGGCCTGTAAGTGCTGTAGGCGAGCTTCATGAGGCAATTCTCCTTAGCTGGCAGCCAACTAGGTGTTTTCTCCGCTGATTACTCGGACAAGACACCAACTTGCAGATGCTCCCACCACATGTGGTGTGCTTTTTCTCCGGACCATGTTGGGGGATTCCGACCCTGGAGCATGACCCGAAAAATGGCGGTATCCCGTTGGTCGGGTGGACACGGGAGGATTCTGAACAGGCGGATGGGTGAAGAGAATGGGAATCGATCTTTGGGCTTAAGGGTTTCGCATGGCCCTCTGAAACTCCTTCTCCACAGCAATAACCTTACCGCACTGTTCACAGCGCCAGTTCCGCCAAGTGAAAACCCTCCCCTCGGTTGCGGCAGAGCATGCCACTTTCAAGATTGTGCCCAAATGCCGTCTGACGAACAACTTTTGCACACCTCATGCCCCCACCGAAGAAACCAATTGCGCCTTTCTCGGGCCTCGTATCCAGGGCTCTTGACCCTCGAGCCAACGTAGTGCGCTCATGACACCGGAGTCGGCGAAGCCAGTGGGCGAAAGCTGCAGAAAAGATGATCGGTATCTTTCTCTTTCTATTTGTCTCTCTCGCCCATTTCTCTTTTGTTCTCTTTCGCTTTCTCTTTCTATTATTCTTTCTATTCTGTTGTTTTCTTATTTTCTTCTTTGTCTTTGTCTTTGTCTTTGTCTTTGTCTTCTTCTTCTTCTTCTTCTTCTTCTTCTTCTTCTTCTTCTTCTTCTCCTTCTTCTTCTTCTTCTTCCTCGTCTTCTTCTTATTCTTATTCTTCCTCGTCTTCTTCTTATTCTTATTCTTCTTCTTCTTCTTCTTCTTCTTCTTCTTATTATTATTATTATTATTATTATTCTTCTTCGTCCTCTTCTTCTTCTTCTTCCTCTTCTTCTTCTTCGTCTTCGTCTTCTTCTTCTTCTTCTTCTTCTTCTTCTTCTTCTTCTTCTTCTTCTTCTTCTTCTTCTTCTTCTCTTCTTCTTCTTCTTCTTCTTCTTCTTCTTCTTCTTATTCTGCTTCTTCTTCTTAGTCTTCTTCTTCTTCTTCTTCCTCTTCTTCTTCTTCTTCTTCTTCGTTCTCTTCCTCCTCTGCTTCTTCTTCTTCTTCTTAGTTGTTTTCTTCTTTTTCTTCGTCTTCCTCCTCTTCTTCTTCTTCGTCTTCTTCCTCTCTCCCTCTTTCTCTCTCCCTCTGTAACTCCCTCGCTCTCTCGCGACGCACTCAAAGGAACCAGAAGGGTGGTCTTGCCCAAACATCATCTCGGGTTCCATATGCTAGACACTTAAAGTCTATGTTGCAAACATGCTGCAAAATAGAATCTTAGTGTCCCTGACATCCGCATCCTGATAACGCAGGGAGCCTCGGTCGAAGTTCCGCAGGTGCACCCCGCTGGCATTGGATATTAGTTTCTTGTAGTGAGTACACCCAATGTTATTCCCTTTTTGTACGGCAAACGATGATAAGATTGAAGTCACAACAAGTAGTCTGCACGCAAATGTACTCCTGAGCTCGTCCCCCAAACCTCATGTCCAAAACATCTCCTGCCAGCAGATGTTTGAAGAACCTCCCCAAAGAGGAATGTTCACCAGCCCAACCCCCCCCCCCCCAGAAGTCCCCCCAACAGGGATCCTTACATTATGCACCTGAACATTGCCTTGTAAATGATGGTGTCCCTATATTTTGGGTGGAAAAAGCCATGTTTAAAATGGGCAAAATGTATCTTTCAAGGAGCCCTGCCCCCCAAAAAAACGGATTCCGAGTTTCTGGAGCTCTCCAGCCGAGAGGCCGCGTCATTGATCATCAGAAGAGAGGTGACCACATTCTGGCTGTGCCCGCGCATCGGCCTGACTCAGGCTTCAATCGAAAGAGGTTCGAGCGCCAGCGGCTTTGCTTTCTTGGACAGGGACTCGGTTTTCAGCGGACAAACCCAAGTAAGTCATGACCACAAAACAACAACGGCTTCAGCCGCTTATGTCGCTTTTGGGGGTCTAGGTTGATTTTCCTGCCCGGGTTCATCAAACCCCAGCGGGCTCCTGTTTTAGCTCTCCAGGTGCTCTACTGCAATAGACCTGCCGGATCTGATCTGTTGGGAAGGGCAACACCCTCAATGGGAAGTGGATCTCCTAGGTTGTAACCATGGTTACAAGGGAGCACCCCAATGAGCAGAATGAGTATCACCTGCCAAGTTGGCTACTGTAGAACAACCGGGCACTTGGCATGGGAAGCATGGCCTATAGCTGAGATCTTGGCCCAGCCAACAAAAATCATATGGTCGGTGTCTGAAATCATGTTTAGCCTCAGGTAAAACATGAAGTTTGGGAGGAAACCCAAGCGATTTATCTCATGCAACGCAGGGTGTAAAGGCCTTTCTGACAAGTGCAGCTCTGTGAGGAGAACCGCAACTGGTTTCCTGGTGGTACAGAGAATGAGCAGCATGGATCCCTGGTTGTGACATGTCTGGAAACGGAGACGCACACAGTTCCACTGTCTTGCACCGGCATTGGCAGTTCAAGTTTGCGGGCATTTAGTATGGACATCTCGCCAGAATTGCTGGCTGCGATTCTCATTGGCTTTGCCAAGACAAACCAGCCATGGTTCGCCCAATTAGGAAGCTCCACGTTTTTCGTGTTTGGTTCTTCGCGGGAGGGGGAGATTCCTAAAACAGAACACACCCATAAGGAATAAAGGGACACGTTGAAAGGAACTTGAAACCATGCCATGGTTGCTAAATCTTGCATAGGGGGCCTGGGAAAAAAAGAACACACATAAACAAGCCATCACTCACTTGCAGCCAAAGGATGTGAAGAAAGAAGGTGATCACCTTTCGGGACCAGAAAAAATAACTGTTTTTTTTTCCAAAATGAAGAAACATGAAGAAACCATAAGGTGGAAATGCGGGTTTGGGCAAGTGAGGAAATGGGAAAGAGCCCTTTCACTAGTTGGGGGACAACCAATCTGAAGTCTGCCTTGGAAAACCACGAAGGCTTCCCATGAGGAAATGGTTTGGCCCTGTGCAGCGGGAAAAAGGAATAACCCAGTGCTGGTTGAAAAAAAGGGTTCGGTCTCTTGCAGGGTTTTGCTTCCAGAAAGGAGTCTGGAGGATCAGACTAAGTAGGGCTTGTACAGAAGGTGATTTGGACTGCTCTCAAAATCACGGCAGCCCAGAATCATTGATTTCCTCTTGGATTCCTTCTAAAGCCAAGCACAAGGGTTCCCAAAAAAGACACACCCAAGCCAACGAGCGACGAGAAAAAGGCGAAAGGTGGGCAAAAGGCCCCCCTCTTCCCCCCAACCAGCATCCAGCCTCACAAAGTCGTAGGCTTTTCGGAGGATGCTGTAGCCCTAAGTACGAGCCAGACGGAGCGCCCAAATCTTGCGGCCCTCTAGAAGGCCTGATTCGGCCCTAGGCTTGCGAAGAAACCCACCAGCGCCTGCCTTCACGGCCCACTCTGCAGCCGAATTTCCCAGGGCCCCGCAGGACCCCCGCTGAATCCAAAACGACCCACGGTTTGGCAAGGCAAGAGCCCCCCAAAAAAAAACAGGCGGAAAAGTCCGTGGGGAAGTGTCTTCTGTTGAAACGTCCAGAGGCCATACTCCTGGGTGGCGCACTTCAAGGTTCCTGACTCCATGCCATAAAAAGGCATGGGTAAAATGTCCAAAGAGGCTTCCCTCCAACCCAAAAAAAATGATTGATTCTGGCCCATATCCAGCGAACCTTCAAATGAAAAATACAGTAACTTCAAAAGGGACACCAGTTGTCATTTTTGATCAACCCTCCAACTTTCCCTCTCGGATGCAGGGATCCGCGCCCTGTCGGTGGTGGTTGCCGCACCTCAGCTTTTGCTCACAGACCCCCCAAAACCCATGAGGGTCACCATCAAGACCTGGTACCCTTTGGGGTCCCAAAACCCACGGTAAAGAATCAAAAGGGCGGATATCTGGTGCCCATGGTTGCGATTGTCGTGCATACTCCCTGAAAAAACTGTCTGAGGTACCCGATGCCCTTTCCGGAAGTTTCTTTTGAAAGTATGCAAAAAGGAAACCCGACTTCCATGTTGAGGAGCCCCAAGGTGCCAGTCCCTCAACCAAAAAAAGCACCCGGCAGCTTCCCTCGAGTTGATGGTTGGGTGTTCCGGAATGATTCCATTTACCCTGTGCATTCAAATCCAGCTCCCAAACACCGGGCTCCAAAACCGGAGGACTTTTACGGGCTACCTGTCCCTTTTCGGCGCGTAGGTGTCCTTTTGGTAAACTAGGATGGGCTTCCTTGGGTATAAACCCATCCAAACCAGTGGAACCCATCGGCTCACCCAAACTCACCGATCAAAAGGACACCTATGCTTCGGCCACTGGCCACATCAGACAAGCGGCGAAGCTGCTCGGCCGTGGGCTCCGCAGGCGGCATGTTGGGATTGCCGCCTCAAAATCCGGCGAACCTCTTTTCTCTTTTTGTTTTTTCTTTTTTTTTCGGTGAGCGCCCAATGGTTCGAACCAATGGCGCCTGTGTTCCAGAATGGCGGTGGGGCTGTGGGGTTCAAAACAAAAGGTAATGATTCTTGGGCTAAATCGCCGCCAATTGCTTTGACCGTTGCATTAGGAGCACAGAAGTCAACCGCTACCAATGGTTTTGAACAGCAGGGGCCCGCGAAGTGAGTTTCTCGCTCGCCCTTGGCCAAAGCGGGAGTGTGAGAACAGAGGCCCCTCTCGAACCTGCCACGTCCAGCGTGCAAGTTGGCTCACAGAACATGGGCCCAGACCTCCAAAGGTCATGGGAAACACAGGGATTGGGTGGGTGGGGTGGGGTTGGGTTGGGTTGGCTTGGCTTGGGTTGGGTGGGTGGGAAAGGAAGTCCGAGGATTACTGGCTTTTCACACGGAAAGCCAACCATTCGCATCCCATTTGTTTGACCTTGGGTGTGCTGCAGAAGTCGATGGATTCCACTACCACAAATCATTACAACCAACCTGAAACCAGTGGATTGCATCTGTCTTCAGTGAAATTGCCAACTGTAAGGACACCTGTGAGTTGAAACGCCAGACGGCTCCCATCTCCTGGACCGGTATGGATCGGCCCGGATCCTGAGCCCCTTGCTCTTCTGCTGCTGCCGAACGATCTCCTCGCCGGTGCGCCAAGCCGTTGTCACAGGAGTATGGGTCAAAATAAAACCACCAGGGGACCGCAGGCTTTAGTCCCTCTTTCCATTTACCAGGGCTCTATTTGGGGTACCTGTTTTTGACCCACAACCACGTGTTCGTCACATATTCGGCACTTCGCTTGGACAATTTGCCGCCCCACTCCTCCTACGGGGCTTACAAGTCGGTTATAACCTAGGCGGCCAACCACATACCAACTTGGCCGAACACCCACGCACACAAGTGCAGGCCGTGTGTGGGGCCGCAGCTTCCTGATACCCCATACTGCAAAACCACCGTTTTAGAGGTGGTAAGTGGTAGGGGTAAATATTTTTCAGAGGTTCATAGCGTCCTTGAGCACCCGTCCCCTAGGCGGGCTTGTTGTTTGTCAAGGAGTACCCCAACAAGTGGTTGGTCCCCTTTGACCCCTTGCAAGCCGAAGGGTACCCTCATCAGACGCCTCCTCCTGACCCCTCTCGCAACACAACCCCATTCCGAGTGAATCTTTTGCCCTTCCTCCCACTAACATGGCACCTGTGGGAGGGTACCTGGAAGATCAGTTTCCTCTTGGAGGGACTCCATGTGAGGTGCCATGTTGGTGGGAGGGAGGGTAGAGGTTTGCTCCGCACCCTGCTCTGTTTCAGGAACCAACAGGGCGCTCCAACTGTCTTTTTTTGGCCAGCGCACATGAATGCAGATTACGCTTTAAGGGTGGTTTGAATTCAACAAACCACAAAGGGGGGTTCCTCCATTTCCCTTCTTGGAACCTCCAAAAGTGGTGATCGTCTCAATGGACACCACCACTAAATTGACCAACAGTTGCAGGTCCAGTGACCCCTTGAGGGAAGCTATGCTTGGTTGCTTTCTGCTCCCCTGCTAAAAGTTTAACTTTTAGTGGCTTAAAGGAAAAACCCAGGAGTTGGGAAAAAGCTAAAGTCCTAACATCCAAGCAAACTGCACCAAAGTATCTGTGGGGGCTGGTAGGGTCCCTGAAATTTGCTTCCATGTGGGGTACGCAGCTCGCAAAAAGAGCAGACCCCGAGAAGCGCCTCGAAGGCGCTGGAGTTCAGGCCGAACTGCTCCAAGGTCTTCTCATCCTAGCGAGTCAGTGACTTCCCTACAAAACCAAAAAGGGTACCCTCAAAAACACGCGCGCACGCGCACACACACACACACAGACACAAACACTGACATCTGACGCTGACGCTGACACTGACACTGACACTGACAATGACAATGACAATGACATGTTTTTGTCTCGGTGTTGTTAGGAAATTGGTGCGGGTCCAAAAAGACCAGGCAGGTTTTAGTCCTTGGCTCCGTTTACTGAAAGGCTTGAACGCCCACGAACACACATGCCAGTGCACGCAAGTTGATGCATGGCCAATGTTGGTTGCAGATGCTGGCAAAAAGTGTCTGGAGAGCCACCATATCAATCACAACAAACATGAATTTGCTAGAAGAGTCTGTGACGAGGAGAGCGCGCAAACGAACTGCTTGCTAAGAATAGCGGCAAGTGAGAAGGATTTCTGCCGTGTTGTTTCAGATTTTCGAGCAATTCTACTGCCGGGGTTCCCATTGGTCTTGGACTGTGTTCCCCGGAGACCTTACCTCGGGCAAGGAGGTATCTTCCATGCACCTGACCATTTGGGTATGGGTCAAAATGCCAAACCTAGGCGAGTGGTTGTTACTTTCGGTCAAACAACCCTGCCGGGGTTTTAGGTCCATCTGGGGGCTTGCTCACTTGGGAGCTGGAACCAATAGGTGATCACCGTTGGGGAACAAACGACTCCTTGACAAAGAAAAGATTTACCTCAAACATGGCACCCAGAGAGTCGCTCCAAAGGAAACTTATCTTCCAGATACCCTCCACAGGTGCCATGTTGGAGGAAGGGTGCCAAAACTTGCTGGTGCTCAGCACGGAACGAATTGGAATGACCCCTGTAAACCATCCCCTATGGTTTCCTTTAAGGGGAATCCCCCTTCCGGTTCATTCCCAACATTCTGACTCCCTACCGCACCAGCCCTGCAACCCTGTATTGCTGCTTGGTAGCAAACTTGGGTTAATTCTTGGCCCAAAAAAGGAGACCTTTTGTGGCCACAAAATCGGAGCACGATGGTTTCTTCTTCCATTCCCGGCTGCGAGCCGGGGGGGAAGCAATTTTTCTTGCCTCCCGGCCCAGAGATAGAAACCCAAGAGCTGCCTGTCTTCCCTTATCGCAGTTGCCTTGGGTGTGTTGAGTGGATGCTCTCGCTCATGTAGTTGTGGGTCCAAAATAGGCACGCAAAATGGAACCCTGGTAAATGGAAACATGGGCTAAAACCTGCGGTTTTCTGGTGGTTTAGTTTTGACCCAAACCCATGTAGTTGTTCTCTGCGACTTCATTGCTTCAAGAGCTGCTTGGGAAAATGCTGCACCCGTCCACACCCAAAATCCGAGGCGGGCACCACGGCCAAGCGGCGCGCGGAACGCTCCGACCTGCCGAAGGCGGCGACCCAAGGACTAGGAATCCACCGCGTCCAGGGCGGTCGCTTCAAAAGTTCATCAACCCTTCGACCGGCTTGCTGGATGAAAAAGGCAAAGTACTTACGAGCGGCCATGTCCCTTTTAACACCCAGAGGGAAGGAATGAACACAACTCTCTAATCACCAGTCGGCGGAGAATCATGCCGTCCTTTTATGGAGGTTGCAAAATTTCATGCTGAATCATGACAAGGGGCCTGCAAGCACTCGCCTTCGGTGGAAAATGCGAGTCCCCTCCGCCTGGGGCCTTGTCACCTCTCGCCTCTCGCCAGGCCTGTGGATTCGGCCGAACCAAAGGCCGCCACAAAGGCCGCAAAGACCCACCCCAACCAGATGGGGAGGTTCTCAAAATAGATAGGGGGAGCCCTTTTTGGATGGGTTTAAGGGGAAACCAACAGGAAACGACCTACCTGGAGGGGTCTCCGGTTTTGTAATCAGGGGATACTTCCCCCTTTTCAGGCCACGTTTTTCAAGTGCCTTTGAAAATTTGACATTAAATGCGCCCCCTTCGCTCTGGTGGCTGCAAATCAAGTTGCCCCCTAAGAGGTTGCTTTACTTTTGCGGACGGAACCTGTCCAAATGATAATTTCCTTGTCAAAACTACCTCAGCCTTTGCCAGGTAAAAACCGTCTGTTCAGATTCGGGCAACCTGGCATGTAATGTGAACCTGAAACATGTAGAACATCATCCGTCATCTGCTGTCAAACGCGGAAGTAAACCTCTTCTAACCTGACATTCGCCATCTTTTGCCAGAAATAACAAAAATATCAGAACGAGACCTGAAGATATCCAAGCGACCCACCTGCAATCTGTTTTGCAAAACAGAATAGAATATTGAAAAGAGACCCCAATAAGAGACAGCCCAAGTAGAATAATGGTATGTTCAGATTTTGGCAACCATGTTGAAGAACATCAAAGAGCGATCCCAAAGACAAACCCTCTCAGAGTTCTGAACTGCCAGCCTCTCGGAGCTTTGTAGCACACTCGCCTACGAGCAATAAGCCGGGGTCGAACTCGAACGGGTCCACAACATGTGTCAAAACTCCACATACGTCAGCCACGGTCATTCTTTGCATTGGTTCTGAGAGGTTGACAACCCCTACCAAGCCCATGTCAAAAGGGTCTTGTGACCACGCATGGTCTCTGTATCGCTTGATTCGCGCCCAGTTGCCTCAAACCCTTTGCATTGTTCGGGCTACGGCTGATGCAAATGGACAAGTAGAGGCCACAAGTTGGGAACCCCGTAAATTGCTGCCAGTTACAGGTGTTGTGGTTGCATGTTGCGGGATCACTGGCGGCATTTGGAGAATCAACCCTTCCCAAGCACGGTTTCCCAACCATATCGAACTGCAAGACCTGCAAGGTAAGCTGCAGCGAATTACGTGGTGTCCAATGTGTTTTCCGCCTGCATAGATTCAAGGAATCCACTGTATCTCTGGATCCCCTTGGCTATAGAGTCCGTGTGTGTCTTTTTGGAGCTGGTGCTTTGCGGGGCTTTGAGAGGATGAGCCGACAGTGACCACATGGGCGCCCGTTCAACCGTTGACTTCGGGTTCTACCCTTCCGTCCACTAACTTGGAACTGCCCAAAGGGCCCCCTTCTAAAGGAACACAGTCTAACACAGTCTTCCAGGACACCAGGACGGCGTTGGTGGACAAAGGCCATGCTATGACCCTCATAGATCCAGGCAGTCGAACCACCTGAATTGGCCGTTGGGGGGCGTCTGACTCCAGGCGGGGGGGGGGGGGGGGCGGAGGGGGTGGGAGATCAACTCCCCCTGCCCTTTTTCAGGCACAGATACCCCAGGGCCCCCTTCGTGAGGTTCAGAGTGTTGTGACGCAGTGCGGTCTAGCGCGGCATCACGATGAAGTGATCGCGCTGACGAGCAGACTTGAAAAGACGCAACCTGAATTGGCTTCGCATCAGCCCTTCACGCGCAGATCTGAGCAGCTGACTGTGAGCAGACGCAGACTGTGAGCTGACTGTGAGCAACTTTCGCGGGTCGTTCGCTTCCACGGGCGTTGAATCAAACTCCCGGTTGAATCACAATCCCAACCCATGCTCAGGCATATGGTCCCTTCATGTTTGGTTATTGTTTTAAGGATCAGAGCATTGAATAGGGAGTAGGAGTTGCCCACTTCTGCTGGTGCAATGGCAAGAAGCGCAGGTTTGCAGGTCCCCAATCTCAACCCCCCCCCCCTCGGATCCGCTGCCTGAACTGAGCGCTGCGTTTGCTTCGGCTCGGCTGACTGCGACTGCAGCTGTGGTTCCTCCGACTGTGGAGGAAGCGCCTGTTGCCGATGAGCTCTCGGCATCGCCTGGTGCCGCTGAAATTGCTGCGGA
This sequence comes from Effrenium voratum, assembly GCA_963377175.1. Classification (NCBI taxonomy): domain Eukaryota; class Dinophyceae; order Suessiales; family Symbiodiniaceae; genus Effrenium; species Effrenium voratum. Next base: position 2,513,320 of record CAUJNA010000446.1, read on the forward strand.
AGCGCCGAGGGAATCGCCTGCCGCTGTTGCTGCTTCCGCTGTTGCTGTCTCTGCTGATGTTGCTTTTGTTCCAGTTCTTGCCGCTGCTCCAGCTGTTGCAACTGTTCCAGCTGCTGCATCTCTTGCAGTTGCAGCTCTTGCTGTCGCTGCTGTTGCTGCTGCTGCAGCTCTTTCTGTTGCTGTTGCTGCTGCTGCAGCTCCTTCTGTTGCTGCTGCTGCATCTCTTGCTGCTGCATCTCTTGCTGCTGTCGCAGCTCTTGCTGTTGGGCCTCCTCCTCCCGGTGGTGCCTCTTGTGCTTCTGGTGCTGCCCCGACTGCTGCAGCGACTGCCCCTTCTGGTGAGGCAAGGGATTGGATCTGTGCCGGTGATGCTTGTGGGCCTGCCACGGGCAGGTTCCAAGCCCACCCGCCCACCCCTTCCGCGGTGGAGGTGTACCAGTGCCCACGCCCCAAGCCGTTTTTGGAATAGATCAGCTTGCGGCAATAGCCCCGTGATACTTGTAACCCGAAGCTGAGTTGCTCACACCCTTCCTTGAGAAAGCAGACGCCCCCAGCCCACCCACCCCACAAACACACTGCCTTGAGGAAGACACCAATGGGCCAAAACTGGTTGCGTAAGATTGGCATGGCCATAAAGAATCAAGGAGCACGTTTTAGAGAGGCCTGAGAAGAGGCTTACAAGCCTCCACCCTTGAAGAAAAGTTCCCACCCGCAGGGAGGGATTTGGTTCATCCGGTATTTGATCGCCGAGTTCATCCTGCTGACAGCTCACTTTGGGCGAGTGAGTTTGGGGATGGCTTGGAAAGAACGCCAGCAGGGTTCGCCACTTTACAGCTTTCAAGTTGCAAGAGATATCCCTAGGAAGGCCCTGATTCTTTTCGAGCCCCAGCCTGCATTTCTGACCCCAACACCAAGAGGTAAGCAGGGCGTCAACAAGGAACAGGTTCTCCATTCGCTGCCAACGTGCGCTCACTCTCCCAAAGGACCATCTAAACATCTGGAAAAGGCTCCAACACATGTACCAAAATGGCACCTTGGCACATGGACCCGAAGGCTAAAACCTGCGTAACCCTAGTTCTTTAATTTTGAGCCACATCTTGTGATCCACAGCTTAAAGTCCAAGTTTGATCACGACAAGTTTCGTCCCTTCCCGGATCTATGGCCGAGGAAGCCCTAAACAAGGGCACCGGAAGAAAAAAAAAAAGAAGAAACAAAAACAGGTTGATGCTTCGGAGTGGGAGGATACCACAGGGAAAGCGGGGCTTCATGACGAATCCCGCACTCAAAGGGGGGAAACGGTGCCAAGCCAGGCCAGAACTCAATTCAACAAGCCTGCCGACTCAAAGCGATGAGAAGGGGAGCCATAGGAAGGGGGTGGTCCCTGCAATTTACCTTGGCCGGTTGGCAAACCTTGGCATGCCAACCAACTTTGGAAGCCTTCACCCTAAGGGCCAGCTATCCTCTTGCCAATGGAAACGGACAGAGTTTGAGAAGACGACCACCATCCTGGAACCATCTGTGTCCATGCTGGAAAAAGGGTACTGCCATGCTTGAGGATCGTCATTGCCCCTTTCCGTGACACCATTCTTTACAACGGCAAGGCTCCCGGCCTACGTGATCCTTTCCGCGCAAAAAGCGACAACTTAGAGGGAAAGCGCAAGGACCGAATTTCACTCGTCAAAGGTTGCAATTTGCCAAGTTGCTGGTGGTGTCCATGGAAACCCTCGTCACTTTTGGAGGCTCCGAAGAAACGACAAAAAAAAGATGGCGCTGAAGCCCTGATCCTTCCCCCCACGCTCCTTGGCACTGGGACTCCTGGTTGGGCTTCTCGAACCCACAAACCGTTTCCAACCCCAGAAAGGCTTCGAAGAGAACACTTCCACTTTGGTTGCAGGTGAACCTCCTGTCTTGCGGCTCGGGCAGAGTTCAATGGGTAGTCTTCGAAAAGAGGTGTTGGAAGCGGGCTCCTTCAAAGGCCCCTTTCAAACCGCCCCTTCGATTCTTGAAGGCACCGATCAACAAATCACAATCAAGTGAAGGCGCTAGAATGCCTGTCCAATTGCGCGACTTTTTCCACAAGAAAAAGGTTCCCTTGAACAGAACAAATGACCACACTTACTGCAAAGAAACAAAAAAAGAAGAAACAAAAAACGTTATGCTCATGGGAAGCCACCCTTTCTCTCCCGTGGAAAATGAAGAAACAAGACGTTGTGAGACATCATCAGAACCCCCCTCCTTTCCAATGGCGAGCTCTTGTCTTAAAGGGGCTAATGTCTAACAGTATCTCAGCAGCGATTGGGCCATCGACTTCCCACAGCTGAAGAAATCTAAGTCTACGTGGTGACTCCCTGGCGACCTCCGAAAAGAAGTCCTCGCTTTGAGAGAAAGAGCGAGGGAGAGAGGGAGGGAGAGGGAGAGAGAATTTCCACCTTCTCTTTAACCAAGCAGGGACGGCCGACACAGTCCAATTCTCACCGCCCGAAACCCCAAACCACCCGCCACCTCGCATGATCTACAGTGTGACGGGCCTTCCAAACTAAAAGCATCAGAAGATTAGCCTCATCTAAGCACCCTGCCATAGTCTATCACGAACCCTGGCAGTACCACCCCCACAACTTGTGTCATTTCACAACTGCCTTCTCTTCGTCGGAGAAAGGGTACCAGCTTTTTGTCACTCGCTCATGTTGGCCCAACCCAGTTGGGAGGTCATTGCCGCAACCTGATTGTTGGGCCCAAAATATCACCGCGCATTTTGGTGATAGGGGTCTGTCATTTTTGAGGTACCCAAAGGGAAACCAAAAGCAAACCCAGCAGCATTTTGGGGCTTCCCATATTTTGAGACAAAGCCGCAGCAACATAGGAGCGTCTTGCCAAAACAACTCAGACCCTTCAAGTGTTCATGCCCCCCTCCCCTCCCCACCCGTGCAAGACGCCTCTGCAGTAGGGAGGACGGCGCCTGGCCAAAACGTTTAAGTGGAGCAGCAGGGTTCCAAACTCTGAGCTGTTAGAGAAGGTTCGAATGGCACGAAACATTGGTTGAATGGAGGCTATGACAGGTTGCAACAAATAATAACAGGTCGTACAGGTTGATAAAGGTTATTTGAAAGTGGTGCTTGAAGGATTCATTTTGGTGGTCTTAGAACACGAGGATTGGAGGACAACTCCAAAACGAACGGGACCTATCACACCTGGAGCACAAAAGGTCATGAAAATATTGAAGATGACCCAAGGTTTGGCCAATCCAAGATGCTTTCTACTTTGCCTCGAATTCCGGGGCAGCTGCAAAAAATCACGGGAGGAAGAAGCAGCGGGGGAGCCGCGAAGGCCGAAGGACTCCTCAACCTTCGCTACGCGAAGATCGCAACACGTGGGTTTGAGCCATTTGCAGCTCGCTACCAGATGGCATGTGCTGTATTTTTTTATGGGGGTTGCTCATCTCTACTTGGAAAAAAAAGGCTTTACTTGGAGCAACAATGTACTTCAACCTCTGGCATGGCCTTGGTGCCTTTCTTGAGGGACCTTTGACCCAAGGAATTGATGGAATATTGCATAAATGACTCGAGGAAAAAGTATCCCCGGCCAAAGCGAACCCTGGAACCTCCCTGGAACCTCCCAACCTGTCCCACCCCAAACCGAGGATGGGCTAAGAGTCTATGGCTCCATTCGGGGAAAAAACTGATTCAGAAGCCACTGCAATCATGCTAATGACTGATAATCCCCTGATTGATTTATACTAGGCATGTCCCATTTTAGTGGGTTCATCACTTTTGGAGGAGGGGCCTCCACCACCCTATTGGGAGGATGGATTCTACTTGGATACGGGGTGAACATTTTTGGGCTTGACATTGAAAGTAGAGGTTTCAAATCCAAAACTTGCCTCCCACGCTACTTCCCTCAGCAACTGATGCGTGACGCTTGCCATTGGTGAGTCGAGTGATAGCACGACCTTTCATGTCACTCGCCAAGTTCCTCCGCAGCTGGCTCTAAAAGAACGATGCCTGGAGAAAAAAAAATGGTACAGCGGGAAGGGTCACTGGACTCCCCCACTTAGGTTGATCAACTTGGGGAGAGGTTCCCATGAAACAAGACGTCACTTGAGGAAACTTGCAGCATTGGAAGCGTGCTAGACCAAAACTGCGCACATGACACATGGCAAAACGGTTGTTTTCTTCTAAGGTGTCCCTTCCAGGCCACCCAAAAAGGGTCTATTATCTTGAGACCCCCCCCACATGATGGGTTCCGCACCGTGTCATTGACGTTGCGTTTGGACTCCCTGCCGCGCCTCTTGATCGGGCTCATCTAACCCGGACTCGTCTTCATCGAGGTCAAGCCCATCTGGCAAAAGCGTCTCCCCCCCCTCCCCCCCCCCCAATCCGCCCGGGCTCCTCTGGCTAACGCTTGTCCAAGCTCGAAAAGCGGGATGTTCAAACAGGGCTCAACAGCTGCAACGGCGTGTTCCAAGCACTGAATTGCGGGGATCTGCAGGTTTGCCTTTCGCTCCTTTTTGCATCAGCCCAAGAAGGGTACCATTGAAAGTCGACGCCCAGACTCGTTTTCATTTCTGCTTGGAAACAACCAAGGGAGCGCATAGGGCATTGACCAGTTTCCAGATTCGAGGGTTTCTTCACTAGCGGGGAGGCTGCGAAATGTCCAAACCAAACCAGGCGACATTTTGGAGGCAGGACAAAAGGGACCCTTCGCCTAGAGGCCTTCCACACTGTGAGCAGGTATCTGATGAGTGCTTTCTATAATTCAGAATTTGGTGGGGATGCATGTCCACGACCTTTGAGGTAACTCCTATGAACATGCCTTCCTTTGAGGGTACCCATTTTGCATGGTGTCAAATCAACACCAAAAGGAAAACCAAACTAAACAAATTGGGGTCCATGGTAGTGGGTCGCCCATAGATGAGCATTGCGTTGCCACCAAAACCATTTTTGCAGGAGCCGGATGACGTAGATTTGCAAAAAGACACGCAGAGAGACATGCAAAGAACTTCAACTGTGCAAAGCAAAAAGCTCCAGCTCGGCGATAAACGCGCAACCACCAGAATGCAAAATATAAAGACACTCATGAGCCTTGGAAGAAGATGCTGACAAAGCATCACGTTGCTGCCACTTGACAGCCAAGGCTGGCATCTCATCTGCGCCACACTTTGCGGCCCAAAGGGCCGCTGCAGCATGGGCCCAAGGGCCCAAGGGCCCAAAATCCCAAGGGCCTCACCCCGCGTATCCATGTACTGTCTGAGTGGGTTGCATCACAGCCATATCAGTTGCAACTGTTGGTTGGGGTTGCCGGAGAAGCATCTCGCAGTGCTTGAAGCGCCACAAGGCGCTGCCCAAACAAAGCCAGTACCCAACGAATCCGTCAAGACAATCAGAGAGTCCCACGGTAAAAATTAACTTTCACGGCAATTCCCATTTCGCGGCAATTAGTGACTTCTTAATTGACTTGCAAAATTAACTTTTCACGGCAACGGCAACGGCAACGGCAAAAAACGCGGCAACAAAACCGGCAACGGCAACGGCAACGGCTATTTTGGAAGTAGTTACTGCGAAACTACTGCACTGGAGCTAATTCCGCAGTAGTTTGGAACTAACTACTGCGAAACTACTGCGCTGGAGCTAATTTCGCAGTAGTTTGGAAGGAATTACTGCGAAACTACTGCACCTTGGCAAACAGCCACGGCAACAGCCACGGCAATTTCCCCGTTAAAAAATTAACTTTCCGCGGCAACGGCAACGGCAACGGCAACGGTACAAAAACTGCCCACGGTAAAAATTAACTTTCACGGTAAAAATTGTCTTGCCCCCGCTAATTGTCTTGACGGATTCACAGGGTAAAGGGCACCCCGAGGAATCCCAAAAACACACTTTATAGGAAGCCCCTAAAAAGGCACCTCTAGGCATTCGGCAAACCCAAACAAGCCTTATTGCAGCTCAATGGATTCTTCCTTTGATCACTCGGAGGTCGCTTGGGGAGGGGTAAGGCCTTGTGATACCTCATTCTGCAACTACCGTTTCGGGGTGAGCCAAAAAGGAGGGGGTGTGGGGTCCCCCCGAAAGATTCCCCTTGCCCAACGGATAAGCTCAGGTGATATCCCCAACAGCATGCTGTGCTCTTTTTAGTGCTCGCACCACCCCGCAGCCCTCGCAGAACCTCGTGGAACACTGGTTCCATGGTGGAATCCTGGTGGAACCCTGGTGGAACCCTGGTGGAACCCTGGTGGAACCCTGGTGGAACCCGGACCACCCCGGAGCCTATCTGGGCTGAGACCCCAAAGCTTTCAGCTGTTGGGGAAAAAAGCCTTAAATAGCTGGAGAATCGCCTGTTGACCCCCAAACAATGGTGATGCTCCTTTTTAGGAACAGCCTGACACTGAAACCCAGCAAGGGATATCGATCACTTACAATTTGTGACAGCTACCGCCCGTTCTGGGTCGCATAGCTAAACTTGGATGTGGCCTCCATGTCCTGCTCTTATCTTAGCAGGTAAGCAGGCATTTTCTTCTGAATTTCGAAGGGTAGCTCCCTTGGCTACCTACTATACGGGTAATTTAACTTGTCAAGCTGTTATTTGGCTCCCAAACACAAAAACGTAATCTAGCGAAACATACTGCCAACCTTTCTTGCGCCGAAAGAAACTGCGCGGACCAAGCGAGAGCCTTGAAGCTCGTCCAGGGTCACCCAAGCGCCCCAGTGAGCTGGGGCCAAAAGCGCCTCAGGCGAAGGATTTGGGAAGCCTGTGGCGGGTTTTTTCTGTGTTTGCCGCGGGAGGTCCATACCATTTGGGGGAGCGTTTGGGCAACCGAGGAAAAAGCGGAGGTGGGCCCGAACCCCTGATGGGACCCATGCTCCCGTTTGGCGGGAGCCTGCGAAACAAGGAGGCGGCTTTTCTCGAAAAGGAACCGAAACAACTTTGGGGCCGCGACTCCCGGTTTTGACACATACCAACCAGACCCGAGGTGTTGTTCAAACGGGGCCCTGGAACCCCTTGGTTGAGGATAGCCAAGTCACTGATAGGTCTCTGAGATTGCCCCAACCCCGCGGACTCCACCCGCGGATTCCACCCCTGTCCCTTCTTGTTTTTCAACAAAGACTCGCCGAAAGAGAGGCTCGGCCAGACATGTCGGGCGAGACAGGCAGAAGAATCAGCGACTTTGGGAGTGGTGGCATGGGTTTCGGATACACAACGAACTGTCCATGATCCTTTGCTCTGCAAACTTTCCAGTCCCCCTGGTGCGCTCCCCCAGTCGGACGTGCCAATGAGCCAGTGTCAGAAGGGGGAGCAGCAAGACCAAGCCACATCCCGCGCAGGGTGTTGATTTTGCAGCGACTGTTTGCTTTGGTTGATTTCTTTGCTGGCTTGGGTTTGGGCTGATTCTTTGGGCTTGGGTTTGGGCAGCGAGCAAGCGAAAAGCAAAATACCCAAGGAAGGTGGCCGTTGCTCCTTGACACCTTCCCACCGAATTTCTGTACACCGCTAACTCGCAAAATACTCAAAGCTGGTTGCCGAATTGGGTATGTGTCGCAAAAAATAGGTGACCCCAACAAAGAAGTGTGCTTTTCCTTTTGGAAAAACCCGAATGGACTGCACGCCGACCAATTCCTTGGCCAAGGGGCAAGCAAGAGCCAGGTCGCCCTCATCCGTGGACCTTTCTGCGAGTTGCGGGTGCGGGGCTGGGAGCCACCAGTTGGGGGAAGTTCGGGAGAACCCATGCAGCACCTGCAGAAGTCCTTCCTCCTGGGTCCCTAAGTAGTTCTCGCTTCCGCTTTGAGAGCCAAATGCCAAGCCCAGTCATCCATTTCTCGCCTTTGTGGCCGTGACGAAAAAAGAAAAAAGGCGACGGAAAGCGGAAAGCTGAAAAGGTCGATGCGCCTTGGGAAAGGGAAACTATGAAGGCGAGCAAACAGCATGAAGAAGGACCTTTTGGACGGCCTGGCTCCTAAACGCCCCTGAAGTATAGAAGCTCTCCTGAAGCTCATAGGAAGCATGGAACTTGTGTCTCAAAAGCATCAGCCGCCCTCGCAGGTCTTGGACTTGGTCGCTTGAACCACCATGTGCGCGGGAAACTTGGTGAGTGCCCGAGTCCAACTTGGATGGCAGAGGGTGAATGTTGACCATTGCTCAAATCATCCCAGTGAGTCCATGTTTTAAGCATGTTGTCTGAGAGGACTACACACGTCATGCGCACCCGAACATCGTTCCCTCGTTCTGGTCAGTGTGGTTGAAAGTCGATTGCATCTCAAGTCAAACATGTAGAAAAAGTAGAAAAATTGGACATTGCTCACAAATTCAGCTCGGTTGTAACCATGCACCTCTGCCATTGGGTGTCTTGTTTCCTAACCTCCAGGCCGAAGCTGTCAATGGCCTAATGGTATCTCGGTGAGCGTGATCCATGTCATCCCCTTTACTACAGACGATGCTAAACTGCTAAATGTGGACTGTTGCTCATGTAACTTCTGATTAAAGACCCTTCGGTGGACATCATTTACATCGGAATGTACGTGTGCCAACATCTTTGAAGGGGCTGCAGTGTTAAAAACTGACGTCCGGCGCCAGTCTAACGGCTCTCAAGCGGCGGTGAGAAAACTAAGCCAGAGTCACCATGTCGGACCTGATAAGCAAGCGAATATACACGAAACAGGTGTGTGCGTGTGTATACATGTATATATATATATACATATATATATGTATATGTATATATATATATTTCTATATTTCACACATATACATACATCTACAATTCGGATCTTATCCAAATGATTGAACCCACCCCAAAAGGAAAGATGTCCTTTGGCCGCCCTTTAAACCCATCCCAAAAAGGGGTGCCAGCGGAAAAGACGGGACTCCTTATATGTGCCCTTTTTGACATCACCCCACCATTGGACAATTCGAGCAAAATTGAATCCTCAAAAGTGCCTGTTTAAACCACTCGCGAAAAAAGGATCCGCACCCCCCGAGATCAACGAAGCACAATTCGCGCCTCACACAGGCAAGTGCCTGACATGGCCTGACGCGAAAAACCGCACCGCGCGCGGCGGCTCTGAGCCGAAATTCAGGTGAGCGGCGCAGCGCATCTCGATTCGCGCGTAGCATGAGAGGGTATGCTTCAAAATAGGGAGACCAACCACCTTGTGATTTTTGTGGCTGGTTTCCCTCTAAACAAGCCTGCAAAGGGTAAAACAAAACACACCACAAGAGGGTGTTCAGAAGTGAAGCATCCCCTGGTTTCTTTGATGCTTGTGTACTATGTCTGGACCTGGTAAGTTTCCCCGTGTTGAGTCAAATTAAGCCGCAGGATCCACTCCTGGTCTGGCGGCGCCCTTCCGTCAATTCCTTCAAGTTTCAGCCTTGCGACCATACTCCCCCCGGAACCCGAAGACTTTGATTTCTCGTAAGGTGCTGAAGGGGTCGTGCAATTAACGACGGGGAACCCTTTTTTCTCACCCTCCAAACCTTTTTTTTCAACCCTTCCCTGTTTTTTCAACCCTTCACCCTTTCAATTTAACCCTCCCCCCGTCTTTTTTAACCCTCCCCCCTTTCTTTCTGACCCTCCACCTCTTCCTTTCAACCCTCCATTTCTTTTTTGCCAACCCTGTGGCCGACGCCTGCGGCAACTGCACTAAGTAACGGTTTAGGGTTGGGTTGGTTTCGGAATGGTTTTGGATTTAGGGTTGGTTTAGGGTGGTGGGTTTAGGGTTGGTTTCGGATGGGAAGGGTGGGTTTACGGTTTTGTGTTAGGGTCGGCTTTGTGTTGGTTTAGGTTGGGCGACCTCAGATGTAAGGCTAGTTTGGGGTAGGACTAGGTTTGTGTAGGAAGGGTTTAGAGGCGGGGTAGGGTTTGTTGAGGGTGGGTTTAGGGTTGGTTTGGGATGGAAAGGGCAAGTTTGTGGTCGGTTTAAGTTTAAGGTTGGTTTCGAGCAGGTCTGCTGGGTATATGGTGGGTTCAAAGTTGGATGAGGGTGGGTTTTTGGCTTTGGAGAATGGGTCTAGTGGGTTTATGATTGGTTTAGGGTTGGTTTAGGATGGATTTAGGGTTGGCTATGGGTGAGTTTAGAATGGGTTTAGGGTGAGGTCAGGGTTGGGATAAAGGTTGGATTTACTTAGGGTGGGATTAGGGCTCGTGTCGAAAGGCTTCAGGGTGTATTTTGGGTGGATTTAGTGTTGGCTTTTGGGGCCGGCTTCGGGTTGGATTAGGTTGACTTAGAGCAAGATTTTCGGTGGGTTTGTGCTTGGTTTAGGTAATCTAGAGTAGGTCTGTGGTGGCTGTAGGGTTAGCTTAGGGTTGGTGTAGGGTTGGTTCAGGGCGGGTTTGCGGTTTGTCTATGTCTAGGGTGGCGTTGGGGTTGCGCTAGGGCAGGCTTGGGGTTGCTCAAGGGTGACTTAGGGTTGATTTGGGGTGGCTTGATTTCAGGTGGGCTTAGGGTTTTTAAGGGTATGTTGTTCGTTTGTTTTGGGTTGGATGTAGGTTGGTTCAGGGTTGGTCTGGGATGGTTTAGGGTGGGGTTTGCGGTTGGTTTCGGCTTGAATGTGGATTGGTTTTGCGGTTGGCCTAGGGTTGGCTTCTCTGGGTTTAGGGTTGGGTCAAGCTCAGCTTAGAGTCTCAGGGTGTGCTTAGAGTTGGATCAGGGTGGATTCATGGTTGATACAGGGTGAGCTTATGGTTGGTTTAAGGTTGGTTTGGAGTAGCTCAGGGTTGGTTAGGGTTGGTGTAGGGCTGGCCCAGGTTGGTTTTTGAGTTTAGTGTGGGTTGCTTTTGGGTGAGTTCAGGGTGGGGGCAAGGTTGGTTTAGGGTTGGTTTTTGCTGGGCTTGACTTTAAGGTTGGTTTTCGGGGTGGTTTGGGATTGGTTAAAGCTGGGTTTAGGGCGGGTTTAGGATTGGGTTAGGATTGGCTTAGGGTCGTTTTAGGGTTGAGAGTTGGTTTTGGGTCGGTGGGTCTGTTCAGGGTTGGTTTAGGTTGGGCTTGGGGTTGCGTTAAAGCTAGATTAGGGTGGGATTGGGGTTTAGCTGGGTTTAGGGTGGGTTTATTGAACGTCTGGAACGAGTCAGTTACGCAAGGTCGCTTGTTCCGGACCTCTGGGAGTACATGCGTGGAGTCCTCAAGCACACGTTCATTTAGTGTAAGATGGATAGATGGATGGATGAAACGACTAGGGGCTCGCCGCCATCGTTGCCACCCTCGCGTCATTGGGACACCGATGCGCTGTAGTCACGCCCGCCACGCGCGCCAGCCGATGCACAAGGCTGGGAGGCGAAAGCCGATGTCCACCGATGCGCAAGCCGATGCAGGGTATCCTTCAAAGACTTCTTTGTCTCCAAAGCCCTGGCACATGTCGTCCTTGAAGGCTTCTTGGGTGGCGGGCCACGTAAGAAGCGCAGCTACTTACATGGCGCGTGTGTGTGCATGTGGGCTTGGTGGCAAATTGCTCCGCTGCGTCTGGAACACGTCTGGAACGGGTCTGGAACGGGGTCTGGAACGGTTACGCGAGCGGCTTGCACTTTGGAATGCTGGCAAGCCGCATGTAAACATGGTCGTTTCAACCGAGAACGGTATCGAACCGTTACCGTATCGTATCGAAAGCGGCGGAATTGTATCGCACCGAACCGAACCAAAGTTCCGGAACACCGATACTCCTTTCTTCATTTCTTTCTCCTTCTTTCTTGCTCCTTTGCTCCTTCTTTCTTGCTCCACGCCATTTCAGCCTTGGCCATTGCACTTGCACACCCGACAAAGAACGACCATCTGAATCAATACTCTAGAAATAAATATACATAAACAAGGTCTGGAACGGAAGGTCTGGAACATGTTTCTAGGCAAGGTCTGGAACGGAGGTCTGGAACGGAGGTCTGGATCGCATGTGGGTTCCGGACCCTGTTTCGGACCTTACAAATTGACTCGCAGCCACTTGGCTTGGGGTGGGTCAAGGGTTGGACAAGAGATGTTTCTGGTTTGCTTAGGGCTTGTTTAGATTGACTTAGAGTTTGGCTGGTTTGAGGGTTGGCAAGGTTTGGCTTAGGGCGGGCCTAGGGTTGGTTTGGGTTGGGTTGGGTGCAGGGCGGGCTTAGGTTGTTTTAGGTTTAGGGTGAGAAACACAAGGTTGCGGGGTGAAACAAGCAAGCTCGCGGGTGAAAAAAACAAGGCGGAGGGTGAACAAAAACAAGGCGGAGGGTGAAAAAAACAAGACAGAGGGTGAAAAAAACAAGGTGAGGGGTTGAAAAGAAAGGATTTCTCAGGGTTGGAGAAACAAGGTTCACGCAGACGGTTCCCAAGCAGGGTCTGAGGGTGGGAAAAAAAGGAAGGGTTAAAAAAACAACTTCGGAGGGTGAAAAAAAAAGGGAGCCCATTAACGACCTCCAATCTCTGGTTGGCATAGTTTATGACCCTGGAATCGCAGACAAAAACGCCTTACATTGCCAAGGTCTACAACTGTCCGATGCCGCCATTTTGTTCTAGGAAAATGACCGGCCAGGAACAACTTTCAAGGTGGGGGACCCTTTCAACGGGGCCCTGCCCTCAAAAAGTGCGTAAACCAACCGAGTAATGGCAAAGGGCCAACCCTGTAAGGCAACCCGACCAAACACCTTTCCTTGCTGGCTCTCAGCGAATGAGAACCTGAAAAAAGAGAACTGAACCAGCCTTACCCTCCCATTGGGTTTTACAAAAGCCCAATGTAGCCTATAGGTTCAAAAAAGAAACACAAAACAAGGCGTCTTTCTGGTCCTGTCAAAAAACTTTGGCACTGGGAGCAAACCATTGACCATTGATTGCCGAAATCCGTCTGGTTGAAACCGAGCCTTTCCCGGACCGCCGGCCGGGTACGTGGCAAAAAAAACCCAACTCGTCGCCTTCTCTTTGAGCGCCTCGCGGCTCTTGTACTCTGTCGCCGCCTGGCCTCAAACGAAAAGCCGCTGTGACTTGTGCAAAATGGGTCCTGTGGTGGACATTCCCTTGGGGCGTTGCTTTAAAACAACCAAGAAGGGACATTGTGCAACTACCAACTCAAAAAGCGCCAAACCCATATGAGCGTGGATTTGAATGAAGAAATTAAGTACACTTTCGTGGACATCGTTTAGGTTGAGGATCCCCTCTCCCCAAATAGCACAACTCCAAATGAATTCATCCTGGTCTCCCACCAAATGAAGTAATCCTGGTCTCCCACCAACACCCCGGCTCGCTCGCTCGGTACTCCTTGTAGGGGGGGGGGGGGGTCCCCTAAGAAAACACAGACCTAGTTCATCCAAGGCTTGTGGAACATTATGCTCTTCGTGGTCTTGCTTATGTGTCTTTTTTGTTGGGGGGGGTCCACGCCTTGTAAGCGGTTGTTCAAAAAGACCCTGAAGCCTTATTAACCTTACCAAGGCCTTATTGCGGGGATCCGGGGGCACTGGCTTTTCACGACAACCAGCCACACAGCCCGTACGGCTAGAAAAAAGGCAGCTTTGGAGCAAAACATTCGTCCGCCTGTTTCGTTGCCCCAGCGGGTCCCAACTTGGAGGAGTTCGTCTGAGAGGGGTCGGAGGCTCGGAGGTCTCTCGCATCGCTTGCCGAGGTCGCCCGGCACAACAGCATGTCGTAGTGCCGCATGGCAGCCTGGCTGGAGAGATGCCACAGCGCTCGAGCCTGTGGGTGTTTCTCAAAATAGGCAACCCCTAAAGATGGCGGGGTCCATATGGTTTCATTTAAACATGTGAAACAGGGGTTTGGGTATGTTTGGGTACCCTCCAAATGTTAAACGTCACCCTTCCCACCTCCGCCAAAGAGGAGTCAAAATTGATGTTGAACCAGCCAACAAGGACATGGAAGGAGTCCTGTTGTGTCTTGACATTGGGTCTTAGTAAGCAACCCCCCGGTTCCCTATTGCAATTGTGCGACGCCCATGTGTCATCAGTTTCTTCGACAAGGAAGTGCTGTTAAAACGGAAATCCCCAACCTGTCAAGACTCGAATCTATCATGTGCTTACAGAACGCCTGGTAGCTCCTTAGCTCCCTCTTTAAAGGCAAATTTAGATACCCAGCTCCTTAGCTCCCTTCCAACCACCAGCTAGCAAATGACAAAGAATATTGATCACGTTCATTTAGCTCCAGGAGAAGTTTCCGGCCGATCGTCACGCATCGCAGCCTGTGGCTCGAAATCAGCAGAGTTCTGATAATCACACACTTTCCGCACGTGCAAAGTTGACCCCATAAAAATCAACCCCCGGTTTATTAATAGGGCGTGTTGTTCCCTGGGTTTAGTGGGGAATCAGACCACTTTTGGAGGGGAACACCCCCATAATAATAAACTGGGGGTAATATGGGGTCAACATTACATGCATTTGCACTTGTATCCTGCTGCCAATCAAGGGAAATGTGTACAGGAAAGCAGGGCTTCCTGGATCCAATGCTACGGGGGCAACAAAGGAACCACCCTACCCTCTCAGAAACATGGTGACAAGCACCCTTTGCAACTCTCCCGTCCTTTTCAAAGGGATGTGGCACCCACATCCATACGGGCTGGGCCGTGGGAAAAATAGCAAAACGGCTGCATACGTCTAAATACGACCACCGGCCAGCACAACGGCCATGGAGAACATGTCAGATGCCGACAAGTCAATTTAGGTCCTTGTCCAAAGGGATGTCTCTTTGGTAGGGGACGCCATCCCCAAAAAAAAACAGTCCTGTTGGTGTCCCCTTTAAAACAACCACAAATAGGTACCCTCAAAGAAAAACAGACCCAAATGGGGACCGTTTTTACGTGGGCGGCTTTCCTTTTTTGTTTAACTCATACGGCTTCGCCCCTATATACAAAGCCCTCCATCACCTCAGGCGATCAGGCGGAGCCTGCCGCGCTTGCACGCCATGTTTTCTTCCCGACATGGCGCGCAAATTTGATTCGCCGTGCAAGCAAAAAGCGGTTCTGCTCCAGTTGCTGCATTACCCGGGCTTTTACTTCATGACTCTGTTCGTTCTGTGCTCAGTCTGAGAAAAAAAAGAAAAAAAACGGCCGTGGTTTTGTCGGTTCGATCCAAGGGCTGCAAAACATGGGGGCTTTCACACGTGGCTGCTTTGGCACATCTGCTGTGGGTACCTTTGGGTTACATGTTTTGACGCGCACAAGCTGGCTTGCCGTCTATGCAAGGAAGCTATGGCTTGAACCATGAAGCTCGGATGCGATCAAGGTTCCAAAGACCCCAGAGGTAGAAGCTTGGCCCCTTTTAGAAGGAAAACCAAGAGGAAACTAAAGGAAACCACGGGAAACCAGAGGAAACCACAGGAAACCAAAAGAACAATGACGGCAAACCAAATCAATCTCCCTGGCTTGATCATCTTTCAGGAACGGAATCTTGCTCCGCAAGCCTTCAAGGGAGCCTCCATCCGAACACGCAAGCAAATGGCAGGACCCAACTTGTTTCAGGGGAATGGACATCACCATACGGTGATTAAGTGACCTGCAGAGCCGCTTGCTACATCGGGCCTGGATACATCCGAAGAAGTATTCAGGGAGTGGAAAACACGATCTCCACCTGGATTCTTGCCGGACTCCTTTCACAGCCTTGGCATCACACCATTCTTCCTGAACAGCCATCAGCATGCACAAGTCACACGTGGAACAAACGCATGCAAACAAAACACATATCTAAATGGCTGATTTCCTTTTAGCCTCCGTTCAACCCCCAATCCAAAACAGGTCTCCTAGTAGTCTAGCACCCACCCGCCCACCCTCGACTCTTGACAGGTTGGCAACGCGATCGGGAATCATGGCGGAACTCTCACTCCCGGCCGAGAAAGCCCCTGACGCAGAGAAAACATTGCCAAGCGTCTCTTGCAAAAAATGTGTAAAAGAAAGGCGCTAGGACCAGCAGATAACCCTACAGGCTGTACAAAGTTGTGCCCCTACTTTTCGTGAGCATCACTCTCAATGTCACCAGCGTTGCAAGCTCAAACACGCCTGATCAATTCTTTTTCGGCCCGAATCCGGCCCGCATGCCAAACTTCGGCCTGCACCGGCGGACGCAGTACGTTCGGTACGAAGTTCATGGGCAGTAGGGCAACTGGGTTCAAGCCTTTGGGGTTGCCCAAAAATGGAGCCCGGATCAAGCCCCGAAGACGGAGCCCCTCGAGGGACTCAGCGTCACTGGCTCAGAGGGGCTGTGCCTGAGTTAAAGCCCCTGAAAAAACCTGAGCTGTTTGCTAGTTGAAAAGGGAATGAAGGGGAAAGGGCAAAAAACGAAGTTGAAGGTAAGATAAGCTTAGCAATGCTATCAGCTAAAGCCAGTAATGATCAGCTAATCAGCTAAAGCCAGTACTCCAAACAGCCTCAGAGACGGGGAACGACTTCTGGTGATACTGGTGTCGGGAGGAAGAAGTCATGTAATGACGAATGACGAATATACATATAAAGTTGTATATCCGACAACACGTTTGCAGGAGATATGATGCTTGTAAGCAAGTACCTCTTCGTTGCGTCGCACCCGTAATCAGTGACCTGGAAGATCTGCTCCACTCCGCGATGATGCTTGTGCCACCGTTGAGCGTAACGTCAAGCAATGGTGGCTCAGGGTGTGCTTAGAGGTGTGGAAAGTTGTCAAAAAATGACCGAGGAAAATTTGTTGGTCACCAAGCTGAATTTACCTCGCGCTGCCCTTTTAGATGTAGTTCATCTAGCCTTGGCATGACTCGACCCCATCTCTCTTCCTATACCACCACAGCGCGCTGCCAACTTAGCTAGGGAGGCATGCTATGCGACAAGGCTGCAAAGGCATACTTCCTCAGATTGCAAAAGATTCTCTAGATGGCCAGATGTACTACATCTAAAGGTGCAGCACAAGGTAAATCAAGGTTGGTGATGGAGATATCTTCCTTGCCCCCAAAAGCTCAAACCCGATTCTCAGGCCCCTGAGCAAAGGAAAAAGCGACCACACTTGGGCTGAGAGTTGCGGCTCGCATAGAACTAATTACGCTGGGCACTTTCAGTGGGAGTTGCTTTTTGGGTTGGAGCATTTGAAAATCTCAAATAATTCTATTTCTGGACCATTTGAGGGTCTAGCTTCTTGCAACGTAAAGTTTCTTAACGTAGGGCGAAGATACTGCCTTGTCGCTGTAAAGTCAAAAGCTTCCCGTCGCCCATCCGACGTCTTCAGACAAAGCGGTGGAAAAGATTTTCGCGGTGCTTTACTTCAGGCTCATTAAATGGTTGGACCACGCAGATGTTTCGAACGCTGGTTGTACTGCCACATCACACCTTGGGTATAACGGGAATGAATGTACATTCTCGAGAAATGGAAACACATATGCGCGCTGATGCACAGCGGCATGATCCATCCCATTCATCCAGTACTGATGCATCCATGATGATTTACCATTGTGCCACGTCAGGAGTCAGGCATCGGGTTGGCCTGGGCTTGCTGCTGCTGCTGCTGCTGGTGCTTCGTGGGCGCCCGCCATGGCGGGCGCCGAACCAACCTCCCATCATGATCATGTGATCACTATGAGAGAGCAGGGTGTCGCGCGTGGCTCGGAGGTGTGCGCTGGTGCGTGCGTGTGCATGAGGAGTGTGCGTGGGTGCGTGGGCATGTGTGAGAGAGAGAGAGGCGATTCCGGTGCCTAGTGGGACACTGCCAGCCTGTCTCGAAGCCTCGGAAAAACGCCCATATCTGCACATGGTTCGGAAAAAAGTGGGGGCCCGGAGCGGTAGCTCACTCCCACCATGCACGCACTCGGAGATCGACTCCGCTCCCGCCAACCTCCATCCTTGCCTTTGCCTTTGCCGAGACCTTTCCGTTGTCCTTTGCCTTGCCCGCCTTGACTTTGCCCTTCGGCGCCTTTCCCTTGGCCTTACCTTTCGCTTTGCCTCATTTCTTTCCCCTGCCCTTTGCGGGAGTTTCTCGCGGTCGCGGAAGATCCGCATTCCGTGGTCGGCCTCACCTCCTTCCAGCGTCGATGCCTGTCCCCGGCAGCTGATACCGCGCGAGAGGCGACCCAGAACCTACTGACACCTTTCACAAGCAGGGGGCAAATGGGCTGAGCGCGATAGACTCAGGAACGATCTGGCGGGGCAGATTTTTCGCGTGTTGATGACCGTTGCAGCGCCGTACTTCCGTGCGACGCGTCCAATCCGTGGGGTGTCCGGCTGCGGTAGCACCAGCAGAAGGCTGGTTTAGGTAGTCTACGCCACGTCGGACTTGGTCTAGCTGCCGCTGACTGGGCATTTTTACCGGCGTTCGAGGCTGGCTGATTATGGGTGTGTGCGTGCGGCTCTTAAGACAAAATGGCGAGGCGTGGAATCCGTGTTTCCTGACATTAGATGTGAGTGCGCGGTTGGGTCGAAGATCTTGGACAAGTCAAGCAAAACGGCCACAACCGGCGAGCCACCTGCAAGAGCATGCTCAAGCTCAACTGCAACATGCAAGTAGAGGTCAGCGATGCGACGAGACTCAACGCCGCCGTGGATGGACTGGGGAGCCGCCAAGTCTTTAGCCTGCAAGGACGCCTAAAGGCGGTAAACGCCGCAAGCAACGGATATTGGTCGCATGTCACTAGATTCATTGGCATGGAACTTAGGAGTTAAAATGACGAGGAAGTGAAGCATGTTGCCAAGGCACTTGCCTTGAGCCTCGAGAGCAGACAACATGTCTGCGAGCATTTGCCACGCTTCACCAAGCCATCACGGGTTGCCCCTGCAGCGTTGCAGAGGGTGGTAAAGGGGGAAGTCGCAGCACACCAGTACCTTTTGAAAACAGTGCCACAAAGCTTGCAAAGATCCTCCCACATTTTCTCCTGAATTGCGCTGTGGCCGCAAAGCATCCGCACGCACCGTAACCGAAAGAGTACCCAAGCTCTGCCTGCGCTTCTCCGCACACGACGGAAACACTGATTTCCCACACGCGCCAAGTCACCGCTGCGAAGCCTTACCGAGGAGAGGTGACCGCCCCCTTCCAGTCCGGCTTGGCGAACCAAGAGACCCGCATTGGCTAAGATAACGACCACTGCACGCTCCACGTTGTCGGCCAGGCTAGCCCCCGACAGTAGAGAAGGAGGGAGGACCCACGCCACCTCACGTTCAACGCAACATCCGGCACGTGCGCAAGTGTAAAAATCATAGCATGACCCCCACCCCACCCCGCCCCATATTCAACGTAATGTCCGACGCGTGCGCAAGTGGAAAGACCGTTTCCCCACCCCACCTGCGCAAGTCGAAAAAGCGTTAACATAACCCCGGCCCCACACCACCCCGCCCCCATGTTCAACTTAATGTCCGGCCCGTGCGCAGGTGAAAAGAACGTTGACATGACCCCCCGCCCCCCAACCGCAGCCCGCGTTTGCTTAACATGTGTTGCTGCCGTGATGCTGCAAAATGCACAGGCGCCCGACGCCGTGCTGCGGAACTCAAAGTGCCCCAACCCTCTGCCGGGCAACAAGTCCCCTTCCACTTGGTTGAGCGTCTCGTCAAAGTGATCCAAGCGGCACTTGAGCACAAAGTGCCACCGATGGGAATGGTCAAATAGACATGTGTGAGCTCGATGCTGCAGGAAAAGCTTTGCTCCAACACACAAGCTGTGTTGACTACAAACAGGCGGCTTGCAGAAATCGAGTTCGGACTTCCTTTTGAAACAAAGCTCAGACAGTGTGCCCTCAAAAATGAACACCCAAATTTTCTTGGATGGCGCAACGAGACCCAAAAGCCACCCAAACCTAGAGTAATTCACCCCCCAAACCTCTAAAACCCCCCAACAATGGAAAACAAAAAACATGTCAAACCCCAACCCCTCCCCCCCCACCACCAAACGACAATGCTTAAATTTCCGGGGGAGGGGGGGGGGGGCAAGATTCCCCCAAAACTCCCAGCAATCTTGGATCCAGCATCCCAATCCGGCATGTAGAATCATAAATACCGTCAGTTTCAATCATGGCACCCCCCTCTCTTCTTGGTGCCTTTTCTTGATCAAGAATTGACAAAAATGCCGAAAAAGCTTGCTAAAATAAGGAGAACTGGGGGCGGGGGGTGGGGTTATATATATATATATGCCTATATATATACATATATATATATATGGTACCCCACCCCCATCCATGGATCTACCTTCCTTCAGAATTCACTGGAATGTGCGGTGTTTCTGCCTTTTTGGGGGCGTTGGGGAAAGCAGCAAAAAAAGACGCATTTCCAAAGACAATCTGAAAGCTTTAGGCCAAAACTGATCTACCTCTGTCTTATTTCTATATAAGCTGAGGTGTGGTCAGAAGATGCAAAACAACAGCTATGTTGGAGCCATTGGCCCAAAAGTGAAAACGAAAAGAAGTAAAATTGTGGCGCCAGAGACCAAACAGTGAAAAGTAGAAAAGTAAGATTCTGGAGCCAATGACCCAAAAGAAAAAAAGTAAAACAGTCAAAAAGCAAAACCCCCAACAAAAAGTAAAACGTGCCAGTCCATGGTCAAAGCATGTTACTTCAGGACCATGGGCTGGTTTGTTTTACTTGCTTACTTGGTTTTCTTTTTTCTTTTTATACTTTGTTTTACACTTTTATGTTTCTACTTGTTTTACCTTGTTTACTTGTTTACTTTTCTACTGTTTTTACTTTTTCACTTTTTCTTTGGGTCATTGGCTTCAGAAATGTGCTTTTACTTCTTTGCCTTTTAACTTCTGGGTCTCTGGCTTCAGATTTCTATCTCTTTTGTTTTTGGGTCATTGGCTCCAACATAGCGGCTGTTTTGCATCTTCTGAATGGACAGGTTTAGGGTGTAGGGTTTGGGGTTTATTGACTCACATGTATCGGAATCGGACTTATTTCTCGTAGATGTTTGTTCCGTGAGTTTCATTGGAAACATGTTTTTGTGCTCGAATAGACTCGTGGTTTTGCTTTTTTAGTGCTAGTTGAAACGGATTAAACACCAAAACGTCAATTAGAATTCTTGCCTCAAAATAGACTTCAAACATGATTTCTAAAGGGGGATCTGTTTCTAGGATAGTGTTCGTTCAATTTTCTCAAAAGAATTGAAAAGGAATTTGATAAGGAACAAACCCTAGTAGAGTTTCTAGCTTAAAGATAAACTAAATACGATGTCCTTGTCGAACAAGATGTGCAAACAGACTCCTACTTGAAACTAAGTGTTCAATCACATTGGTTTGTTGGCATAGGTTCAATAGAATTTAGTAAGGCCATGATGCTAATAGAAGATCTACTCTTAAAGAGAATTTACATAGTATTTTGTCTGTTTCTTCTTTTTTAAAACGGTTTCTAAAAATTGGAATTATTATTTCAAATTAAATGTTCAAAAGGATGTATTTTCCCATGTTGATGTGTTCGACTTTCTAACTAGAACTCATTGTTAATTGGAATCATTACTTCAAAAAAAATACAGAGAACGTCCTTTCCCGGGGTATTGCTTCTCCACTTTCTATTTAGGATTTGCTAGAATCTAATGAGGGCATGATTCTAGTAGAATTTCCAATGTTAAACAAAATTTAGATAGGGTGCCCTTTTCAAAGCAAAACCACATAATTGGAATTGCTATTCCAAAATAGATTTTAAACAGGATTTCCTTGCTTACGGTGAGCTGATGCTGGAAAAGTTTGGCCTGGATTCTTGAATCTTGAATCTTGAATCCATGCCCGATTTAAGCTTAAATCGGCTTAAATCGGTTTAAATCGAGGCCTGGGTTCAAGATTCCCTGGACAAGTTTGCCCTGGATGCTTGAATCTTGAATCCAGGCCCGAGTTAGATCGGTTTGAATCGGTTTAACCCGAGCCCCAAATCCAACATTGCGCTTTGCGCGGCTGTGCTTTGGCTCAGTGTGCAAGCATCCAAGTCATGATGCATCCAAGTCTGTCTCAATCCGTTTCAATCTAGGACCATATTCAAGATTGCAGGCCAAACTATTCTAGGGGCTCGGCTGAAACTTGGTCGGTTTCAATCGGTTTCACTCGGCCTGGACTCGGGTTTGCAGAGAAGACTTGTCTAGAAAATACTTAAAATTGCATCTTATATAAGGACAGGCTTGGATTCTGTCCTTATCAAATTATGTTAAAGCTCTAACGAATTGTACTAATGTATTGGGAAAGGAATGCTTAAATTCTAAATTTCGGATATAATTCCCAGTAGGATTCTGAACAAGTATTTCCGTATTGAGTCCCAAATAAGTCTTGTTCAAAACTAAACGATCATTTGGAGAGCGGTCGTTGGTGGAGATGTGAATTGAGTATGAAAACGCTACATAACACTGTGTTTTACGGTGTTTTCTGACCATGGTAGTGCTAGGACTAGTGAAAAGACACAAGTTTGGGACCTCTGAATTCTTTCCTTATGAATTCTACTTAATATGTTTATCCAATTCGACCCAAAATTGAAATTAAATAGTGTTTAAGAAGGAAATACTCCAGTCATAATTTCGATGTAAATTGGAATTTAAGTATTGATTGTTCCATGTCAAATTAAATGGTACACAAGATGTCCTTTCCAATAGAACATTGTACTTGAATTTCAACCACTGTAAGAACCAGAGTTAAATCATAGTCCTAGTTTGGTCCTAGTCCTAGTTGGGAGATCCTTGGTTCCAGGGCTAGTATGGTTCTAGCTTCTTGAAACAAACAGAACGCATGAAGGACATTCCAATGGAAGTTCCGTATGCATTCTGCTAGGTATGTGTATCAAGTTCTATGTAAACTAGGTGCGCGGCTTGTAGATGGCCGTGGTGTTTTCAACCAACGACACGATCCCGGCCCTCCGCCAACGCTCCGCGCCTGCCTGTGTTTTGACCGCAAGCTGCGCGAAGGTGTTTGAAAGAGCTTGACCGAGGGGATGGAAAAACTACTATAATAATTCAGGATTCAGTCACCCAACAATAGGCCAGAAGATGTTTGTGTTGTTGAAGCAGAGGTGTTGCAAGCATCGCCGCTATCTTGCATCAAACAGATACAAACAAAGAGTGGGTGGCTCAAAACAGCTTCTGGAGCTGCAGCAAAAGCTGTTCAGGCGTCTTCGGATACATGAATTGGTTGACCAGAGCTCTCAGATCATCATGTTCTCTGGACAATTCCCATGGCCAACTTTCCGGGGACCTGCGCGTTGGACTGCGGCAAGCGCTTGCACATGCACACAGAAAGCTTTCGGCATTGGGTTTGCCAGCTTTGTGAATCTTGATCTTCAGGGCCTTGATCTGCGCGGCAAAGCGTTTGCACTGATGAGCCACAAAGAAACTTTCCTTGGCTGCTGCCGTCAACCTCCACGTTCTTGGAAGCCACCACCTTCTGCCGCCATGCTTTGCCAGCCTCCGCCTCCGTCTGCCGCAAGCAAGCAATGAAACCTGGCCTGGATGGTGTCCTGCTAATCTCGGATGTGACAACAGCTTGACCCCGAGGAATGGCATTGACGTGGAGGGGTTCGAGAACCTGCCGTTTGATCTGCGCAGCTAGAAAGAAACAGGCATGCCGTGACACTGTCGACACCGCCGCTATCACTTGCCCCCCCCAAAAAAAAAACGAACCCCCCCCCTCTCCCCCGGAACACCGTCCAAGTCATGCCGACGTCCGCTGCAAGAACAAAAATCGATAAAAATAGGTGTTCGTTACACGGCCATCTACGAGCCGCGTTCCAACTAGTAACTGAACAGTAGAACTTAAAATAAGGAACACGTCTAGTTATTTGTGCATTTTAAATTGGAATTCTTATATTGGCTGTTCTGGTTCAATCCAAATGTTACACAGGAATTGCTTTCCAAAGAATGTAATACTTGACATCCAAATACTATAAGAAGTAGAGTTACATAGTCTAGTCCTAGTTTGGGCCTAGTTGTGAGATCCTTGGTTATAGTGTTCGGTTGCTCCTAGTTCACTGAAATGATTAGACAGTATAAAGGACATCACAGAGGAAGTTCTACTTGAAAATCCATTGTTATAAGAATCAGAGGTGGATCGTCTAGTCCTAGTTTGGTCCTCTTAGTTGAGAGATCCTTGGTTCTAGTCTTATCTCCTAGTCCTAATTGAGAGTTCTTTCCTTCCAGTCCTAGATGGGCAAATCATGCACTGGACGGGCGCCAAAAGGTAGATCCCTGGAGGGGGGGGGGGAGTAGCATATACATACATACACATACATTACATACATACATACATACATACATACATACATAACATAACATAACATAACATTACATAACATTACATTACATTACATTACATTACATTACATTACATTACATTACATTACATTACATTACATTACATTACATTACATTACATTACATTACATTACATTACATTACATTACATTACATTACATACATACATTACATACATACATACATACATACATACATACATACATACATATACATACATACATACATACATACATTACATACATACATACATACATACATACATACATACATACATACATTACATTACATTACATTACATTACATTACATTACATTACATTACATTACATTACATTACATTACATTACATTACATTACATTACATTACATTACATTACATTACATTACATTACATTACATTACATTACATTACATTACATTACATTACATTACATTACATTACATTACATACATACATACATACATACATACATTACATACATTACATACATACATACATACATACATACATACATACATACATACATACATACATACATACATACATACATACATACATACATACATACATACATACATACATACATACATACATACATACATACATACATACATACATACATACATACATACATACATACATACATTACATACATACATACATACATACATACATACATACATACATACATACATACATACATACATTACATTACATTACATTACATTACATTACATTACATTACATTACATTACATTACATTACATTACATTACATTACATTACATTACATTACATTACATTACATTACATTACATTACATTTACATTACATACACGTTACATTTACATTACATTACATTACATTACATTACATTACATTACATTACATTACATTACATTACATTACATTACATTTACATTACATTACATTACATTACATTACATTACATTACATTACGTACATATTACATACATTACATTACATTACATTACATTACATTACATTTACATTACATTACATTACATTACATTACATTACATTACATTACATTACATTACATTACATTACATTACATTACATTACATTACATTACATTAAATTACATTACATTACATTACATTACATTACATTACATTACATACATACATACATACATACATACATACATTACATACATACATACATACATACATACATACATACATACATACATACATTTCATACATACATACATACATACATACATACATTACATACATACATACATACATACATACATACATACATACATACATACATACATACATACATACATACATACATACATACATACATACATTACATTACATTACATTACATTACATTACATTACATTACATTACATTACATTACATTACATTACATTACATACATTACATTACATTACATTACATTACATTACATTACATTACATTACATTACATTACATTACATTACATTACATTACATTACATTACATTACATTACATACATACATACATACATACATACATACATACATACATACATACATACATTACATTACATACATACATACATACATATACATATATAACAATACGTGTTGTCTTGACGCCATTTCTACGGTGGCATCAAGCTGGTTACCCTCTCACAAACATGGTGACACACCCTTTGCAAGTCTAGTGTCCTTTTCAAAGGGATGGGAACTACGCCGTGTTTGAGTACCCACTTCTGCGGTGACTACACGCACCTTCCGGGAAGTACCTGCCTTCTCAATCCAACCAATGCAAGCAAACTTGGTACCACAGCTTTTTGAAGCCCGGGTGATCATCGCTGTATTGCAAAGCCCCCATTATCCAGGTCTCCAGTAGAGAGGTTAGAATAAGGGTACCCTTTTGTTGTAGTCTATTTTAGTAGGCCCTCCCAAAAAAAAAAGTGTAAAAGGGCACTATTGGGGGACCTAGTTATGACGGTTGAAGCTGGCATTGTTAGAAGCTGCCAACAGTACGCATGCCTGTGAAGGAGTCCTTGGCAGTCCAGAACCAACACATAACCCAGTTGAAGGCAACTGTGGCCTCTGTGCCTGTGAGCTCTTTTGTGCTCCGATTGAAAGGAAACCAACGTAAAACAAACCCATGTCAGAAGATTCCTAGGTTTGGCCAGGCTTGCTGTCAGCACGCTGTTGAAGTAATGCGAGCTGTGTACGGCCAAACACAACCACCGCCATGGGGGGACACGTTTAATGCCAAATGCGTGTTCCGCCCAAAAAGGGTCATCCAGCTTCGGGGCTTGCATTTTGGCCCCTTTTAGCAACATATGTCGGGCCAGCCAAAGCCCGTATCCCCCGGACATGTTTTCCTAAACAAAAATCGAGTCGAAAGGCCCCTCACGGCTTAGGCCCTTTGGCCTCTATCCCCTTCCCGTCCCAAGATGCAACGCCTGGCGCGCGGCGCGCGGTGAGGTTTCTTCCCGACATGGCGCCCAATCGAACCCAATTCGCCGAGCAAGCAAAAAGCGGCTGGACTTTTGGGGGCTTTTCTTTGACGCGGTGCTGTTGGTTTGATGTAAGGCCTGCACAACATGATGCTTTTGCTTGTGCGCACATCTGCTGTGGTTGCTTTTGCTTTAGCACATGTTTTGACCGGGCGCGCAAACTGGCTTGCTGTCTATGCGAACTGAAAACAGTGGCTTGAACCATAGAGCTCGGAGGCAATCCCAGTTGCTCCAAACACCTTGCAGTAGAGACTTGGCCCATGTTGGAAGGAACCCAAAGGAAACCCACGGAAACCAACGGAAACCAAAGCAAACCAAAGGAAACCAAAAGAAACCAACACAAGCTTCGGCCCTTGCCGGTTTGATCATGTTGGAACGGCTTGCTCCGCAACCCTGGCAATGCGAGAGAGCCTCAACAGCCCGAAAGCGGAACCGAAATTTGCCTTTCGACCCCACGAGATCCGGGGCCCTAGGGATGGGCAAACGGCCAGATTGGAGGACGCAACATTTTTCAGAGAGAAATCACCATAGGGTGGAGAATCGATTCGGAGTGGGTGGAATTCCTCTGATATTAATGATGCTCCGATGCTCTGCATTAATCCGCAATTGACATGAAGTGACTAGCGACCAAGCTCTGTTGACTTGTTGCTGTACCAGCCTGGCCGTACACGCATAGCGTCTCAAAACAATCCCTACTAAAAAAGCGAGTAGAATCGGGTCTGGATACGTGTCGGGCGAAACAACCACTCAGGGCGTTGTACACATGAGCTCCACTTGGATTCCTGCCTCAAGCAGCACAAGACTCCTTCAATAGCCTTGATATTGCACCATTCTTTCTCGAATAGCCCTCAACATGAATGTGTCACACGCGCACCAAATTCATGCAGACAAAACGCCTCTCCAAGTGCTTGATTTCTTGTTGGCCTCCCTGATGCAGAAAAGACATTGCCAAGCGTGTCTTGCACAAAGTGTGCCTCTATATCGGGTGTACAAAGCTGCGCCCCTTCTTCTGGTGAGCATTACTTAAAATGCGTTTGACTTCCAGTTCGCGCACGTCCCCGCTCTTGCTACCAACGGCTGCAAGCCCAAACACGGCTGAGCAACTCCTTTTCGGCCCAAGTCCGGTCCACTTGCCAAACTCAGCCTTGGCCTGCGCAGCGCTTGCAACTCTTTGTCCCGTGGTTCGCCAGAGAATGGCAGCCATGGCGACTTACTCGAAAATGACACAGAGCACCCCAGAAACAAGACTTTATGAATTTTGTATGGGTTTAGGGTTTAGGGTTTAGGGCTTAGGGTTTAGGGTTCAGGGTTTAGGGTTTAGGGCTTAGAATTTAGGGTTTAGGGTTTAGGGCAAGCCGTATAGTTGGGATTGAAAGCTGATGGGCGTAACTCCACATAGTCTGCCAAAACGGGGGCCCTGCCTCACATCTTGCTCTCCGCTCGCAGGGGCGAAGCCGTGTAGTTCGCCCAATCACCCCAGGCGCTGCCAGTCAGGCCATCCTGCAGGCAACCCAAAAAGGGTCCCATAAACAAAAACTGAAGGTAGACAACAGCATGGTATGCAGTGTGGGAAACAACACATGTGTTGGGAATATGTGTGCAGCTAAGCATTACAAAACCACAACGCATGACATGCAATTCTCGACATGCACAATGTCATACACTTGTGACATGACTAAGCATGTGCTTGTGTCAAAGCAAGAAGACATATCATGTCGACAACAATGACTCACACACTTCATAGCACGCATGTCACTCGGCTCTAGCATAGCACAAAGCTGCCCAGCAGTGCAACATCTAAAGCTAGATGAGGTAGAGGGCAAAAAAGACACACGTCGTCCACAATGAATCACACAATATGCATTGCATCTGTAAAGTGGTGAGAAGCCTAACACTCTTGGAACCCACCGGTAAACACGTGTCGCATACACAAAGTCATTCGATAACGTCTCCTGGAAAAACATTCCGATGATCGCCATCATGGCCAGACGTCCGTTCGCCAACTCGGCCGCTAGCTTCGTCTTCTTGGCCTCCGGGTCGGACGCGGTGAGCACCTTGAATCCGAAGTCACCCGCCGCAGCAGGAGTTCCCGCCGACTGGTCCTGGGACACCTCGCAGAAGGCCATGTAAGCCAAGATTTGTCCCCACCCAGCAGCGGGAACTTTGGAAATCGCCGCCAATCCGTTGGGCACATCCGCGAACTTCAAGCCTGCGGAAGGGCTCAGATAGCCCGGGAATTTTCCGGTGATCTCGGGTGTAATATAGCCCATGGTCGCCTTGGTCGTTGTTCAAACTCAAACCTAGGATACAAAGTTATGATATGAATATGTTCCGACGTTATGTCTTTGAAACAAACCAACAAAAAGAAGTATAATGCCGAACTTTGACCAAGTGGCAAGCATGGAAATTCTTCCGTGCTTCAGCTCCGTCTGGCGACGTCGGGCAAGTTCTCGGTGCTGCCATCTGCCGTGAAGCCGGCCGGGTCCCAGAATCCGACCGGCGCTTGCACACCGAGCTCATTCTCGAATGCTCGCAAAGGGGAAGCAGTGTAGTTGGCCCAGTCACCCCAGGCGCTGCCAGTCAAGCCGTCCTGCACAAGCACAAGTTTTCGCCCAGCACTAAGATTACGTTTACATATGTATATAGATACATACAGGTATGTGTGTGTGTAGTGTGTTTACTTGGATGTCATAAAGACCAAGATGCACGAAGCGCATGCGCATAATGCCGCAAAAGTTTAGAAATTCTGAGCAACAATCACCGGCAATCAGCATTGCACTGCACAGTGTTACAAAGTATGATCTTTAAACGTACCATGCATTCTTGCTTTGACTTTAAGGTGGTTGGTGCAGACAAACTCAAGCACAAAGAGGCAAACACAAAGAACACACAGTTCACAATGATCGTCCACAATGAGTCACACAATATGCAGTGCATCGGTAAAGGGGTTGAAGCCTAACACTCTTGGAACCCACCAGTAAACACGTGTCGCATACACAAGGTCATTCGATAACGTTTCCTGGAAGAACATTCCGATGATCGCCATCATGGCCAGACGTCCGTTCGCCAACTCGGCCGCTAGCCGTCTTCTTGGCCTCCCAGCGGTGAGCACCTTGAATCCGAAGTCCCCGGCAGCAGGAGTTCCCGCCGACTGGTCCTGGGACACCTCGCAGAAGGCCATGTAAGCCAAGATTTGTCCCCACCCAGCAGCGGGAACTTTGGAAATCGCCGCCAATCCGTTGGGCACATCCGCGAACTTCAAGCCTGCGGAAGGGCTCAGATAGCCCGGGAATTTTCCGGTGATCTCGGGTGTAATATAGCCCATGGTCGCCTTGGTCGTTCAAACTCAAACCTAGGATCAAAGTTATGATATGAATATGTTCCGACGTTATGTCTTTGAAACAAACCAACAAAAAGAAGCATAATGCCGAACTTTGACCAAGTGGCAAGCATGGAAATTCTTCCGTGCTTCAGCTCCGTCTGGCGACGTCGGGCAAAGTTCTCGGTGCTGCCATCTGCCGTGAAGCCGGCCGGGTCCCAGAATCCGACCGGCGCTTGCACACCGAGCTCATTCTCGAATGCTCGCAAAGGGGAAGCAGTGTAGTTGGCCCAGTCACCCCAGGCGCTGCCAGTCAAGCCGTCCTGCACAAGCACAAGTTTTCGCCCAGCACTAAGATTACGTTTACATATGTATATAGATACATACAGGTATGTGTGTGTGTGTGCTTGTGTGTTTACTTGGATGTCATAAAGACCAAGATGCACGAAGCGCATGCGCATAATGCCGCAAAAGTTTAGAAATTCTGATGTTCAAGACAATCACCGGCAATCAGCATTGCACTGCACAGTGTTACAAAGTATGATCTGCTTTAAACGACAGAGATACCATGCATATCACTTGCTTTGACTTTAAGGTGGTTGGCGCAGACAAACTCAAGCACAAAGAGGCAAACACAAAGAACACACAGTTCACAATGATCGTCCACAATGAGTCACACAATATGCAGTGCATCGGTAAAAGGGTTGAAAGCCTAACACTCTTGGAACCCACCAGTAAACACGTGTCGCATACACAAGGTCATTCGATAACGTTTCCTGGAAGAACATTCCGATGATCGCCATCATGGCCAGACGTCCGTTCGCCAACTCGGCCGCTAGCTTGGTCTTCTTGGCCTCCGGGTCGGACGCGGTGAGCACCTTGAATCCGAAGTCACCCGCCGCAGCAGGAGTTCCCGCCGACTGGTCCTGGGACACCTCGCAGAAGGCCATGTAAGCCAAGATTTGTCCCCACCCAGCAGCGGGAACTTTGGAAATCGCCGCCAATCCGTTGGGCACATCCGCGAACTTCAAGCCTGCGGAAGGGCTCAGATAGCCCGGGAATTTTCCGGTGATCTCGGGTGTAATATAGCCCATGGTCGCCTTGGTCGTTGTTCAAACTCAAACCTAGGATACAAAGTTATGATATGAATATGTTCCGACGTTATGTCTTTGAAACAAACCAACCAAAAGAAGTATAATGCCGAACTTTGACCAAGTGGCAAGCATGGAAATTCTTCCGTGCTTCAGCTCCGTCTGGCGACGTCGGGCAAAGTTCTCGGTGCTGCCATCTGCCGTGAAGCCGGCCGGGTCCCAGAATCCGACCGGCGCTTGCACACCGAGCTCATTCTCGAATGCTCGCAAAGGGGAAGCAGTGTAGTTGGCCCAGTCACCCCAGGCGCTGCCAGTCAAGCCGTCCTGCACAAGCACAAGTTTTCGCCCAGCACTAAGATTACGTTTACATATGTATATAGATACATACAGGTATGTGTGTGTGTGTGCTTGTGTGTTTACTTGGATGTCATAAAGACCAAGATGCACGAAGCGCATGCGCATAATGCCGCAAAAGTTTAGAAATTCTGATGTTCAAGACAATCACCGGCAATCAGCATTGCACTGCACAGTGTTACAAAGTATGATCTGCTTTAAACGACAGAGATACCATGCATATCACTTGCTTTGACTTTAAGGTGGTTGGCGCAGACAAACTCAAGCACAAAGAGGCAAACACAAAGAACACACAGTTCACAATGATCGTCCACAATGAGTCACACAATATGCAGTGCATCAGGTAAAAGGGTTGAAAGCCTAACACTCTTGGAACCCACCAGTAAACACGTGTCGCATACACAAGGTCATTCGATAACGTTTCCTGGAAGAACATTCCGATGATCGCCATCATGGCCAGACGTCCGTTCGCCAACTCGGCCGCTAGCTTGTCTTCTTGGCCTCCGGGTCGGACGCGGTGAGTACCTTGAATCCGAAGTCACCCGCCGCAGCAGGAGTTCCCGCCGACTGGTCCTGGGACACCTCGCAGAAGGCCATGTAAGCCAAGATTTGTCCCCACCCAGCAGCGGGAACTTTGGAAATTGCCGCCAATCCGTTGGGCACATCCGCGAACTTCAAGCCTGCGAAGGCTCAGAAGCCCGGGAATTTTCCGGTGATCTCGGGTAATAAGCCCATGGTCGCCTTGGTCGTTGTTCAAACTCAAACCTAGGATACAAAGTTAGATATGAATATGTTCCGACGTTATGTCTTTGAAACAAACCAACAAAAAGAAGCATAATGCCGAACTTTGCCAAGTGGCAAGCATGGAAATTCTTCCGTGCTTCAGCTCCGTCTGGCGACGCGGGCAAGTTCTCGGTGCTGCATCTGCCGTGAAGCCGGCCGGGTCCCAGAATCCGACCGCGCTTGACACCGAGCTCATTCTCGAATGCTCGCAAAGGGAAGCAGTGTAGTTGGCCCAGTCACCCCAGCCTGCCAGTCAAGCCGTCCTGCACAAGCACAAGTTTTCGCCCAGCACTAAGATTACGTTTACATATGTATATAGATACATACAGGTATGTGTGTGTGTGTGTGCTTGTGTGTTTACTTGGATGTCATAAAGACCAAGATGCACGAAGCGCATGCGCATAATGCCGCAAAAGTTTAGAAATTCTGATGTTCAAGACAATCACCGGCAATCAGCATTGCACTGCTACAGTGTTACAAAGTATGATCTGCTTTAAACGACAGAGATACCATGCATATCACTTGCTTTGACTTTAAGGTGGTTGGCGCAGACAAACTCAAGCACAAAGAGGCAAACACAAAGAACACACAGTTCACAATGATCGTCCACAATGAGTCACACAATATGCAGTGCATCGGTAAAAGGGTTGAAAGCCTAACACTTGGACCCACAGTGCACGTGTCGCATACACAAGGTCATTCGATAACGTTCTTAGGGAAGAACATTCAGATGATCAGAATATGGCGGGGATTCGTGTCCACGCCAACTCGGCCGCTAGCTTGGTCTTCTTGGCCTCCCGGGTGGGTAGCGGTGAGCACAGCGATCCCCGAAGTCACCGCCGCAGCAACTCATCGTGCCGACTGGTCCTGGGACACCTCGCAGAAGGCCATGTAAGCCAAGATTTGTCCCCACCCAGCAGCGGGAACTTTGGAAGTCGCCGCCAATCCGTTGGGCGCATCCGCGGGAACTTCAGGCGTGCCTTGCCGGCTCAGATAGCCGGGAATTTTCCGGTGATCTCTCGGGTGTAATATAGCCCATGGTACGCCTTAGTCGTTGTTCCAAACTCAAACCTAGGATACAAAGTTATGATATGAATATGTTCCGACGTTATGTCTTTGGGAAACAAGCACCAACCAAAAGAAGTATAATGCCGAACTTTGACCAAGTGGCAAGCATGGAAATTCTTCCGTGCTTCAGCTCCGTCTGGCGACGTCGGGCAAAGTTCTCGGTGCTGCCATCTGCCATTGACCCGGCCGGGTCCCAGAATCCGACCAAGGCGCTTGCACACCGAGCTCATTCTCGGAGAATGCTCGCAAAGGGGAAGCAGTGTAGTTGGCCCAGTCACCCCAGGCGCTGCCAGTCAAGCCGTCCTGCACAAGCACAAGTTTTCGCCCAGCACTAGATTACGTTTACATATGTATATAGATACATATATACAGGTATGTGTGTGTGCGTGTGTTTGTGTGTTTACTTGGATGTCATAAGACCAAGATGCACGAAGCACATGCGCATAACGCAGTAAAGGTTTAGAAATTCTAAGGATCCAGACAATCACCGGCAATCAGCATTGCACTGCACAGTGTTACAAAGTATGATCTGATTCAAACGACGGAGATACCATGCATCTCACTTGCTTTGACCGTAAGGTGGTTGGTGCAGACACACTCAAGCACAAAGAGGCAAACACAAAGAACACACAGTTCACAATGATCGTCCACAATGAGTCACACAATATGCAGTGCATCGGTAAAAGGGTTGAAAGCCTAACACTCTTGGAACCCACCAGTAAACACGTGTCGCATACACAAGGTCATTCGATAACGTTTCCTGGAAGAACATTCCGATGATCGCCATCATGGCCAGACGTCCGTTCGCCAACTCGGCCGCTAGCTTGGTCTTCTTGGCCTCCGGGTCGGACGCGGTGAGCACCTTGAATCCGAAGTCACCCGCTGCAGCAGGAGTTCCCGCCGACTGGTCCTGGGACACCTCGCAGAAGGCCATGTAAGCCAAGATTTGACCCCACCCAGCAGCGGGAACTTTGGAAATCGCCGAATCTTGGGCACATCCGCGAACTTCAAGCCTGCGGAAGGGCTCAAGTAGCCTGGGAATTTTCCGGTGATCTCGGGTGTAATATAGCCCATGGTCGCCTTGGTCGTTGTTCAAACTCAAACCTAGGATACAAAGTTATGATATGAATATGTTCCGACGTTATGTCTTTGAAACAAACCAACAAAAAGAAGTATAATGCCGAACTTTGACCAAGTGGCAAGCATGGAAATTCTTCCGTGCTTCAGCTCCGTCTGGCGACGTCGGGCAAAGTTCTCGGTGCTGCCATCTGCCGTGAAGCCGGCCGGGTCCCAGAATCCGACCGGCGCTTGCACACCGAGCTCATTCTCGAATGCTCGCAAAGGGGAAGCAGTGTAGTTGGCCCAGTCACCCCAGGCGCTGCCAGTCAAGCCGTCCTGCACAAGCACAAGTTTTCGCCCAGCACTAGATTACGTTTACATATGTATATAGATACATGTATACAGGTATGTGTGTGTGTGCGTGTGTTTGTGTGTTTACTTGGATGTCATAAGACCAAGATGCACGAAGCACATGCGCATAACGCAGTAAAGGTTTAGAAATTCTAAGGATCCAGACAATCACCGGCAATCAGCATTGCACTGCACAGTGTTACAAAGTATGATCTGATTCAAACGACGGAGATACCATGCATCTCACTTGCTTTGACCGTAAGGTGGTTGGTGCAGACACACTCAAGCACAAAGAGGCAAACACAAAGAACACACAGTTCACAATGATCGTCCACAATGAATCACACAATATGCAGTGCATCCGTAAATTGGTTAGAAGCCTAACACTCTTGGAACCCACCAGTAAACACGTGTCGCATACACAAAGTCATTCGATAACGTTTCCTGGAAGAACATTCCGATGATCGCCATCATGGCCAGACGTCCGTTCGCCAACTCGGCCGCTAGCTTCGTCTTCTTGGCCTCCGGGTCGGACGCGGTGAGCACCTTGAATCCGAAGTCACCCGCCGCAGCAGGAGTTCCCGCCGACTGGTCCTGGGACACCTCGCAGAAGGCCATGTAAGCCAAGATTTGTCCCCACCCAGCAGCGGGAACTTTGGAAATCGCCGCCAATCCGTTGGGCACATCCGCGAACTTCAAGCCTGCGGAAGGGCTCAGATAGCCCGGGAATTTTCCGGTGATCTCGGGTGTAATATAGCCCATGGTCGCCTTGGTCGTTGTTCAAACTCAAACCTAGGATACAAAGTTATGATATGAATATGTTCCGACGTTATGTCTTTGAAACAAACCAACAAAAAGAAGTATAATGCCGAACTTTGACCAAGTGGCAAGCATGGAAATTCTTCCGTGCTTCAGCTCCGTCTGGCGACGTCGGGCAAAGTTCTCGGTGCTGCCATCTGCCGTGAACCCGGCCGGGTCCCAGAATCCGACCGGCGCTTGCACACCGAGCTCATTCTCGAATGCTCGCAAAGGGGAAGCAGTGTAGTTGGCCCAGTCACCCCAGGCGCTGCCAGTCAAGCCGTCCTGCACAAGCACAAGTTTTCGCCCAGCACTAAGATTACGTTTACATATGTATATAGATACATATATATACAGGTATGTGTGTGTGTGCGCGTGTGTTTGTGTGTTTACTTGGATGTCATAAAGACAAAGATGCACGAAGCACATGCGCATAATGCCGCAAAAGTATAGAAATTCTAAGGTTCAAGACAATCACCGGCAATCAGCATTGCACTGCACAGTGTTACAAAGTATGATCTGCTTCAAACGACGGAGATACCATGCATCTCACTTGCTTTGACTTGGTTGGCGCAGACAAACTCAAGCACAAAGAGGCAAACACAAAGAACACACAGTTCACAATGATCGTCCACAATGAATCTCAATCCGTACCTAACACTCTTGGAACCCACCAGTAAACACGTGTCGCATACACAAAGTCATTAGATAACGATATGAATATGTCCGTTCGCGAGCGTTATGATTGAATCTCATTCCCGAACACAGAACCAACCAAGAAGCAAGTATGACATGCCGAACTTTGACCAAGTGGCAAGCATGGAAATGTCTTCCGGTGCTTCAGCTCCGTCTGGCGGCGACGTCGGGCAAAGTTCTCGGTGCTGCCATCTGCCGTGAACCCGGCCGGGTCCCAGAATCCGACCGGCGCTTGCACACCGAGCTCATTCTCGAATGCTCGCAAAGGGGAAGCAGTGTAGTTGGCCCAGTCACCCCAGGCGCTGCCAGTCAAGCCGTCCTGCACAAGCACAAGTTTTCGCCCAGCACTAGATTACGTTTACATATGTATATAGATACATATATATATATAGGTATGTGTGTGTGCGTGTGTTTGTGTGTTTACTTGGATGTCATAAGACCAAGATGCACGAAGCACATGCGCATAACGCAGTAAAGGTTTAGAAATTCTAAGGATCCAGACAATCACCGGCAATCAGCATTGCACTGCACAGTGTTACAAAGTATGATCTGATTCAAACGACGGAGATACCATGCATCTCACTTGCTTTGACCGTAAGGTGGTTGGTGCAGACACACTCAAGCACAAAGAGGCAAACACAAAGAACACACAGTTCACAATGATCGTCCACAATGAGTCACACAATATGCAGTGCATCGGTAAAGGGGTTGGAAGCCTAACACTCTTGGAACCCACCAGTAAACACGTGTCGCACACACGAGGTCATTCGATAACGTTTCCTGGAAGAACATTCCGATGATCGCCATCATGGCCAGACGTCCGTTCGCCAACTCGGCCGCTAGCTTCGTCTTCTTGGCCTCCGGGTCGGACGCGGTGAGCACCTTGAATCCGAAGTCACCCGCCGCAGCAGGAGTTCCCGCCGACTGGTCCTGGGACACCTCGCAGAAGGCCATGTAAGCCAAGATTTGTCCCCACCCAGCAGCGGGAACTTTGGAAATCGCCGCCAATCCGTTGGGCACATCCGCGAACTTCAAGCCTGCGGAAGGGCTCAGATAGCCCGGGAATTTTCCGGTGATCTCGGGTGTAATATAGCCCATGGTCGCCTTGGTCGTTGTTCAAACTCAAACCTAGGATACAAAGTTATGATATGAATATGTTCCGACGTTATGTCTTTGAAACAAACCAACCAAAACAAGTATAATGCCAAACTTTGACCAAGTGGCAAGCATGGAAATTCTTCCGTGCTTCAGCTCCGTCTGGCGACGTCGGGCAAAGTTCTCGGTGCTGCCATCTGCCGTGAACCCGGCCGGGTCCCAGAATCCGACCGGCGCTTGCACACCGAGCTCATTCTCGAATGCTCGCAAAGGGGAAGCAGTGTAGTTGGCCCAGTCACCCCAGGCGCTGCCAGTCAAGCCGTCCTGCACAAGCACAAGTTTTCGCCCAGCACTAAGATTACGTTTACATATGTATATAGATACATATATATATATATACAGGTATGTGTGTGTGTGCGTGTGTTTGTGTGTTTACTTGGATGTCATAAAGACAAAGATGCACGAAGCACATGCGCATAATGCCGCAAAAGTATAGAAATTCTAAGGTTCAAGACAATCACCGGCAATCAGCATTGCACTGCACAGTGTTACAAAGTATGATCTACTTCAAACGATGGAGATACCATGCATCTCACTTGCTTTGACCGTAAGGTGGTTGGCGCAGACAAACTCAAGCACAAAGAGGCAAACACAAAGAACACACAGTTCACAATGATCGTCCACAATGAATCACACAATATGCAGTGCATCCGTAAATTGGTTAGAAGCCTAACACTCTTGGAACCCACCAGTAAACACGTGTCGCATACACAAAGTCATTCGATAACGTTTCCTGGAAGAACATTCCGATGATCGC
Organism: Effrenium voratum; assembly: GCA_963377175.1. Taxonomy (NCBI): domain Eukaryota; class Dinophyceae; order Suessiales; family Symbiodiniaceae; genus Effrenium; species Effrenium voratum. The sequence continues at coordinate 2,551,343 of CAUJNA010000446.1, forward strand.
CATCATGGCCAGACGTCCGTTCGCCAACTCGGCCGCTAGCTTCGTCTTCTTGGCCTCCGGGTCGGACGCGGTGAGTACCTTGAATCCGAAGTCACCCGCCGCAGCAGGAGTTCCCGCCGACTGGTCCTGGGACACCTCGCAGAAGGCCATGTAAGCCAAGATTTGTCCCCACCCAGCAGCGGGAACTTTGGAAATTGCCGCCAATCCGTTGGGCACATCCGCGAACTTCAAGCCTGCGGAAGGGCTCAGATAGCCCGGGAATTTTCCGGTGATCTCGGGTGTAATATAGCCCATGGTCGCCTTGGTCGTTGTTCAAACTCAAACCTAGGATACAAAGTTATGATATGAATATGTTCCGACGTTATGTCTTTGAAACAAACCAACCAAAAGAAGTATAATGCCGAACTTTGACCAAGTGGCAAGCATGGAAATTCTTCCGTGCTTCAGCTCCGTCTGGCGACGTCGGGCAAAGTTCTCGGTGCTGCCATCTGCCGTGAACCCGGCCGGGTCCCAGAATCCGACCGGCGCTTGCACACCGAGCTCATTCTCGAATGCTCGCAAAGGGGAAGCAGTGTAGTTGGCCCAGTCACCCCAGGCGCTGCCAGTCAAGCCGTCCTGCACAAGCGCAAGTTTTCGCCCAGCACTAAGATTACGTTTACATATGTATATAGATACATATATACAGGTATGTGTGTGTGTGCGTGTGTTTGTGTGTTTACTTGGATGTCATAAAGACCAAGATGCACGAAGCACATGCGCATAATGCCGCAAAAGTTTAGAAATTCTAAGGTTCAAGACAATCACCGGCAATCAGCATTGCACTGCACAGTATTACACAGTATGATCTGCTTCAAACGACGGAGATACCATGCATCTCACTTGCTTTGACCGTAAGGTGGTTGGCGCAAACAAACTCAAGCACAAAGAGGCAAACACAAAGAACACACAGTTCACAATGATCGTCCACAATGAATCACACAATATGCAGTGCATCCGTAAATTGGTTAGAAGCCTAACACTCTTGGAACCCACCAGTAAACACGTGTCGCATACACAAAGTCATTCGATAACGTTTCCTGGAAGAACATTCCGATGATCGCCATCATGGCCAGACGTCCGTTCGCCAACTCGGCCGCTAGCTTCGTCTTCTTGGCCTCCGGGTCGGACGCGGTGAGTACCTTGAATCCGAAGTCACCCGCCGCAGCAGGAGTTCCCGCCGACTGGTCCTGGGACACCTCGCAGAAGGCCATGTAAGCCAAGATTTGTCCCCACCCGGCAGCGGGAACTTTGGAAATCGCCGCCAATCCGTTGGGCACATCCGCGAACTTCAAGCCTGCGGAAGGGCTCAGATAGCCCGGGAATTTTCCGGTGATCTCGGGTGTAATATAGCCCATGGTCGCCTTGGTAGTTGTTCACACTCAAACCTAGGATACAAAGATATGATATGAATATGTTCCGACGTGATTTCTTTGAAACAAACCAACCAAAAGAAGTATAATGCCGAACTTTGACCAAGTGGCAAGCATGGAAATTCTTCCGTGCTTCAGCTCCGTCTGGCGACGTCGGGCAAAGTTCTCGGTGCTGCCATCTGCCGTGAACCCAGCCGGGTCCCAGAATCCGACCGGCGCTTGCACACCGAGCTCATTCTCGAATGCTCGCAAAGGGGAAGCAGTGTAGTTGGCCCAGTCACCCCAGGCGCTGCCAGTCAAGCCGTCCTGCACAGGTATGTGTGTGTGTGTGTGTGTGTGCGTGTGATAAAGACCAAGATGCACGCAGCACATGCGCATAATGCCGCAAAAGTTTAGAAATTCTAAGGTTCAAGACAATCACCGGCAATCAGCATTGCACTGCACAGTATTACAAAGTATGATCTGCTTCAAACGACGGAGATACCATGCATCTCACTTGCTTTGACCGTGAGGTGGTTGGCGCAAACAAACTCAAGCACAAAGAGGCAAACACAAAGAACACACAGTTCACAATGATCGTCCACAATGAATCACACAATATGCAGTGCATCCGTAAATTGGTTAGAAGCCCAACACTCTTGGAACCCACCAGTAAACACGTTTCGCATACACAAAGTCATTCGATAACGTTTCCTGGAAGAACATTCCGATGATCGCCATCATGGCCAGACGTCCGTTCGCCAACTCGGCCGCTAGCTTCGTCTTCTTGGCCTCCGGGTCGGACGCGGTGAGCACCTTGAATCCGAAGTCACCCGCCGCAGCAGGAGTTCCCGCCGACTGGTCCTGGGACACCTCGCAGAAGGCCATGTAAGCCAAGATTTGCCCCCACCCAGCAGCGGGAACTTTGGAAATCGCCGCCAATCCGTTGGGCACATCCGCGAACTTCAAGCCTGCGGAAGGGCTCAGATAGCCCGGGAATTTTCCGGTGATCTCGGGTGTGATATAGCCCATGGTCGCCTTGGTCGTTGTTCAAACTCAAACCTAGGATACAAAGATATGATATGAATATGTTCCGACGTTATGTCTTTGAAACAAACCAACCAAAAGAAGTATAATGCCGAACTTTGACCAAGTGGCAAGCATGGAAATTCTTCCGTGCTTCAGCTCCGTCTGGCGACGTCGGGCAAAGTTCTCGGTGCTGCCATCTGCCGTGAACCCGGCCGGGTCCCAGAATCCGACCGGCGCTTGCACACCAAGCTCGTTCTCGAATGCCGTCAAAGCCACCTGCATCTCAACTCGCATGTTTCTCAAAGCTGATCCCCCATTCTTCTTCCCCCTCGTTTGTTTAATTAACCACCACAATCTCGGCCAATGTCTGAAACATGGGAGGGGGAAGTGCTGCTAGAATGTTCAGGCTTGGCTTCTCTCAGGTTAAGGAGCACACCAGCTGATGCTTCGCATTGGCTGCACTGGCCTTGGACGCTTCACAGATGCAACCAGCAAGTCACCGTAACAATGCCAAAAAGGCCTTGGTGGCTTCCTCGCATTGTCCGCATAGAACGAATCTGTGCTTTGCACTGCATGCGACGATATTATGCCATGATTCATGCAAAAGCGCCTGTGTTTGGTGCGATGATGGCTGTGAGATACCAAGGGTCAGCATTTCACCCAAAACCGGGAAAAAAAAAGAAAACGAAAAAAATGCCGAAACCTGAGCCCCAGACCTTGCGGCTGGCAAAGGCCGCGATCGCCGTGCCCGCCACCGCCATGGCGGTGCTCGCCTGGCCGGCGGCCTTCTGCGTGGATTGGTGGACATCAATGTAACACAACTGGATGAATTTATGGATGACTTATGGATTTATGGACTACTTACTTGTGGATTACGCTCATTTACTTGGGTCTTTTTGTGGATTTGTGTCCACCTGCCCTATTTGAGAGTATTCCAACCATCGAAATTCGTAGCCACACTGGCTCCAAATCCGCAAACTGGCACCTCCAGTCCAGACACTGGAGCGGAGGTAGGAGTTGCTGCGGACACGGTTGCCTCAGAGTCGCATATCTCAATGCGGTTCTGGCCGATGTGCCACTGGCAACTCAAGGGGCTTCCCCCTTCTTTTCTGGGCTGTCCGTTTTGAGATCCCCCGCTGAAAGTTTGGAACTTGTAGTGGGTTGAATGGAAACTACCACCAAACCCTACAAGCCTGAAAAGCTAAGCGAACGGCTGGGAACCGCCAAGTTTTCAACCAATTGCATGAAAGGAACCAAGTCGCAACCATGAGTGAGTCAACCCCCCCCCTCACAGGAGCAATCCTGGGAACATGACTCGCAGGTTTCCGGTTCGTGTGGTAGGCGCAGACACGAAAGCTGCTCCACCGCAAATCGCGGCTCCTCTCAGGGGCAAGGGAGCACAAATCCCAGGTCATGTGCAAGATCCGGCCCAAATAGTTGCCAGCTTTAAGGCGAATCTCAAGTGGTGGGTTCAACGAGAAGTTGACCTTGCCCTTCGTACCTGAAAAATCGAGAAAGCATGGGCTTTTACTTTCTTCGAAAACCTGAACGCCTGCACTCACACTGGTGGCAAACTCATCCCCTCGTTCCTCCCTCCTATTTTGGGCGGGAACTATGACAACGCTTTGTTCTCAGTGGATAGTAACGCTGCCATCAGCCAAAGACTCCCAACCTTGACTCATATAACTATTCCTGTTCATAGAAAGAGAAGCCAGCGAGAACACAGCAGCCTAAAAGTGACGATTAGTCACTGTTGGTGACTATCAATGGTTCTTATGCATTGAGTCACTTTTGGTACTGACTCCAAGGGTGAAGGACTAACGAAAGACGATTCGGGGCTTGGCAAGGACCTTCCCACGTGACATTGCCGTGGCAATGCAGGCAAAAGCGTGCCTGCGACAGCGGCAACAGTGGCTCGGGATGCGGAGGCCATCCTTAGCATTCAGCACAAGCACACTGGCACTGACAGCGCCCACCAAAAAAAAAAACGTGCAAAGCTCTCCAAAATCTGGCTGAACACAAAGGCCAAGCATCTCTTACAAAAAGTTGGGAAATTAAAATCGAGGACAAGTGCTAGGGCCAGCAGATTTCTCTACAGGCTGTACAAAGCTGTACCCTACTTCCTTGAGCCGAGACAGGTGAATATCTGTGCTCTCAATGCTTGTGACGTCAAATGGCACTTCATAGTGAATGAGGGTTGCAAGCACCATGCCTGAGAAACTCCCTTTTGGCCACACTCTGGTGAGCTTGCCAAGCTCGGCAGCCTGCGGCCTGCACAGCAGCCCCCTGTCAATATCACAGCCCCCAACAACCGCCTCACAATGGCATGTTTGGGCTGGGAGTTGGAGAGGTCAAGTTCCTCCACCAGTCGGTTTGCATGCGTTAGGTATCAACCGGCCTCTCATTCCTCGCATCATCAAGTTCACTCCAGGGTTTGGGGAGCTTCGAAACCAATCCTTTGAAACAAGTCGTGCTGTACACCGCTCTTAAACGTCACCTCGAAAACGCCGGAGCTGCATCGCCATTCCCTTGCCTTCTCGTTGTCGCCCAACTGAAGCAGGGCAACCGTCGCTGCACATCGCTCGCCTGAAGTCAGGCTTTCATTCGTGTCTATCAACTTGGGGGGCAGAAGGGTTAAAGGGATAGAACTCCTTCAAAACGGCGAATGAACCTGCTTGTTGATGGAAAAAAATGAATTAACTCCCGTGATTGTTGCCCGATTTTCCGATTAGGTGCAGGTCAACAATGATGGAAAGCACTCAAACGGTGACTCCGAAATCCAAGCCCATACTCCAAGTAATTGAATCACAATCTAAGAACAAGTTGAGCCAATGGCTGCACCTGCGTAGACGACCCGCTGCAAGAGCAGCTGTGCCCGTCCTCCACTTGCATTGATCAAAGAAGCCCACCAGCCAAATCCGCTTTTGACTGGATGCCAAACTGAGTTCACCCAGGTTGTCGAACTCATGGTCTCAAGCTAGAATTCAACCCAGGTTGTCTCCAAAAGGGCAGCCCCTGGGTTCAAGTCTTTGGGGTGGAGTTAGACCCCTGCAAGAAGCCTGAACTGTTTGCTTGTTGCAAGAGTTGAACAGTACGCCATGGCAATGATAGAGTGGATCAGCTAAGCTAACATCAGCATCCCTAGAAACCTCAAAGGCAAAGGGGCGGTGCCTTTTGATAATACTGGCGAGAACAAGGGCCACTATATCATTGTCAAGGCTGGTCGCTAGTGGTCACAAGCGCTGCAAAAATGACGTTGATGCCAGTCAAACCAGAAAAACCTATGGAGCCCTGCAGACATGCTCCTTGGTAAGGCCTAAGTGTGAGTGTTTCCCAGTATCCGTTTGAAAATTTCACGCACCAATCAGGAATGGACGGCCAAAACCTTGGGTGAAACTGTTCGCAAGCCAAAACCTGGTGGGCCATATCCAAGCTGCTGTAAAGACAAGCTAATAGGGGCCTTGTTTTTCGAACCCGGTTTTTTTGACCTCCATTTTACCTTTTGGCTTATGGGCCCAAAAAGCAGGTTGGTGGTCGAAAAAGGCTGAACCTACAGTTCACAAGGATTCCAGCTTTACCCGCTTTCGGATGCTGCTACGCTCTTGTGATTTGCTGGCTGCAACCCATGTAGAAGAACCCGTTGGACAGGTCCAGGGAGTTGTATTACACTTCAAGAAAAATAATCTCGGGTGATATCCCCAACAGCACCAGGGCTCCCTTGCAAGCGCACGGAATGGATACAAAGTGTGCGATTCGCTTCATATTCATTGTGTTTTAATGCTATAACCCTCCTCGGAACCAACCCATGCATCACCGAACCCTCGCGGAACCCTCGCAGAACCTTCGCGGAACCCTCGCAGAACCCTCGCGGAACCCTCGCAGAACCCTCGCGGAACCTTCGCGGAACCCTGTGAAATTCAGAGCCGCCCCCAAAGCCGCCCCGCGCCACCTGGCTTCCTGGAACCTTCCGAAACTTGGACTTTGTGGACGGAATTGCCCCTCGCACCCAGCCAGTTGTCGCATGGCGGGGCCCTTCTCACGAGCGCCCCGGGCATGCTCACAGCATCCCACCTCTTGCGCCGAAGCCACAAAGGAAAAGAAGACAAAAAAACTAGTAGCCTACGTCCGCTCGACAGCTTCTTATCACCCCTGCCGCTGCTCTTGGCCTTGCTGGCGTGGCCCAACAACATGTTCCGCATGCCTCAAATCCTCCACGACGGTGTTGTCGTTTTGGACCTGACACGCGTTTCGCCTAGGCGAAATCACGTTTTTTTTTGAATCAAGCAGCAAAACGAAACTTCGCGTTCTCGCAACGCTTTTGTAGATCAGGCCACTAGGCGCAACGGTTCCAGCGAGCTGGCCAAAATGCGCTGTCGATGCTCCCAAGCGCAGTCAAGTGGGCGAACAGTAGATCCACACTGAGTTCGAATGCCATGATAGGTAGTAGAACGACTAAGATGGCCATGGGTGTGTTGGGCGCTCATGTGTATAACTGAGTCAAAATTGGGGGGAAGAGAGGAAATTGCTTGTGGGCAAGCACCGCCCAGAGAGCCAGAGAGGACCTGCAGGTTCACCTTGTGCAACATGTGGGAAATGACCCATGGACTATCAAAGTGGGCCATCCAAACGACGACTTTGCCGCTAAGCAATGCGACCGAGGGAAACCCGATCTGGGCAGGATTAAGAACAAGAAAGGTGCGCCCAGAACCTTTTTAGAAAACACGGCGTTTTTTCTTGGTGCAAATAGTTGCTAGAGGGACCCCCCCAAAAAAAAAACTGAAACAGGGGCACCAATGAAGCTCTGGATTCATCTTCTGTCTGGTGTCACTTGGTCAGTATCCTCCAGTTCCGAATGGTACGTTGGGGCTCGTGGTCTCGTATTGGTCTCCCTTTAAACCGCTCTAAACAAACTAGGCCAGCCGCCTCAACCACACAGACCCTTGCTCGGTTGCTTTCTGCTCCCCTGCTAAAAGTTTAGCTTTTAGGGATTTAGTGGAAAACCCGCTAGTTGGAAAAAAGGTTAAAGTCCTACCCTCCCTCCCACTAACATAGCAACCGTGGGAGGGTACCTGGAAGATGAATTTCCTCTTGTAGGGACTTTTTTGTCAGGTGCCATGTTAGCGGAAGGGAGGGTAACATCCCTTGGCAAAATGCACCAAAGCTTTGAACTCACTTCCAGCCTCTGGCTCCGTCTCTCCGCCTGGAGGCCTCCAGCTCTAGCTTCACGATCCTCGAAAACCGCACGGACGGCAAAGCGCCGGCAAACGTGGGTCGAATGAAGGTGCCTTCGTTGAGGGGACCCCTCTTTGGGGGTGGTTTACAGGAATAACCAGAGGAAAACTGGGCAACAGGAGGGCACCACCAGCCATGAATGAAAGTGATCCCCCAGTAAGCGCCCTTCATAGGTGAGGTTGTCCAGGTTGGCCGCCAGACTTAGGCCAAATGATTGCTTGGCACATCTGCTGAGCATCCTGATCCTATTGTAGGACACACACTCCCGTTTGATTGGTCTGAACTTGGTTGCTTCTGGATCCTGCTAACAGGAAACCACAAGGAGTGGTGAGAGGCGGGCTTTGCTTGCAAAAACATGGCGATGTCACGACACCGAGTGTTAAAACGCAAAGGTCTGTAAAGGGCAGAGAATGAATGGGAGCAAAAAGCAGTAGTCATATCAGCCAGGCTGAGGCTCTGTGTGTGTGTGTGTGTGTGGGGGTTTGTGTATTTGTGTGCTTGTGCGCTTGGGTGTGTGTGTGTGTACCATTGCGAATCGTGTAGAACCTCTGGTGCAGGGCACTCGCAATGACCACAAGTTGCCTACGATGCCAACGATGCGAATGTCCTTTCAAGCCGCCATGTTGGGCTGTCTCCAGATTTGTTCAACCACTTTAGCTGATTTGAGACACACTTTTTGCATCTCCGAATCCGCCGAGTCGAATCTGTACATCTCGAAAATTGCTGGTTCGCTGTCCCATCGGCGCACCTTGCCAATAGCCATATAAACGCGGGGGACCCAAATTGACGTTCAAATGAGGCAGGGCTCCCTATATGTCCCCCTTCATCACCCCAAAAGGGAGCCCTGTGAAACATCTCGCGTTCCTCAACTTCAAATGGCCTCATGACTCAAGTTGAGCCGCTGGGAACCTTCTGTACCTCCAGTGATCCAGGCGAAAATTGGGGGCCCGGCGAAAGAAACCACCGACGTTTGTTCCAGGGTTTGTCTCAACATGAGGGAAACCCCAAGTGTAGGTTCTTTCCTTGTGGCCAAAACGTTCTTCAATCCAAGCCAAAGCCACGAGGGCAGTTGCCAAGTCAAACACACCCAAATGCGGGCTTCTCAAACAAACACGCCATAGAACATGAGACAATTCCTTTTGGCTTCCCTGAAAAACAACACCTAAACAGGCCAAAGCCAAGTCCAGTGGAGAGGAGGTATCTCAAACGGACCGCCTTTTGGTGGGGAAAAGAAAGAAACGAAAGGGGCCATGAATTTTGAGAGAAACTCCGCGCACACATCTTATTTGTGGTGCAAACGATGCCCAGCACTATTGAAAGTTTGGGCTAAAATGGCCATGGTTGGTCAAACTCGAAAAATGAGGCGTTTGAAACAAAACACAGAACCCTAAAAAAACGATTGTCTTCCACGTCCCATGTCTGCGTGGATGGGCGGGTATAATTTTGCAAGTCGGGACCCTTTGAACATCCGTCACATAGGGACTTGTCCAACCAACCACTTTTGAGGGTATTCTCCACTACCACGCATAGATTCAGAGATAACATGAAGATATATATATATATACAAGAAATACAACAATGATTACATGCTAACAGCATAGTATTCATTGTGTCAACTACTACTGAATTCTCAGTTCCAATCATATCTCTGTCCTCGGTTGCTCTCTCACAATCCAGACTATTTTTCTTGGAAAGGACAAACATAGTTACGGAGAGAGGAGTGTGCTTCCAGCTTTCTGCTCCATCTTTCTCTCACGTGACTTGGCGCTCGAAATACCGGACAACTTGGGTAAGAGAGAAAGAGACCGATCGAAGAGCTGGCCGTTCCTTTCCTTCCATTTGATTAAGACCCCTGGAAGAAAAAAACGTGGTCAGTGATAGATTCCCTTTAAAACCAACACGGGGAAAAAGAAAAAAAACAGCAAATGGAAGTTTCATGTCTCCAGGGTCTCCTGGCTCCATCTCTATCCCAACTCCCTTTGCATGAGAGCAATCCTGGCTTGACCGCCGGTGACTAAAAAAAGGAAGCCGACTGGCCTTCGGCCTTCAGGGCAGGTCGCCTAAGACAGGTAGCGCTTGGTGCCTGGGCGACAGGGCTACAATCAATGTCACACAAACCGTGGATTTGGGGGAGTGACATTCCACAGGCCCCTTGGTATTTCATCGTTCAGATGTGGGGATTTTTGTTGCTTATGTCCACCAATCGCTCTTGAGCATCTTGTCTATGGGTGTTTCGGTGTTTCAGGATTCATGGCTTGCGCCCCAAGGAACGGCTCCCGTTGAGAAGAGCTACGGTAAAAAAAATCACCCCTTCCTTGAAGCACCACCCTCCCATTCCGGGCTTCTTGATCATCTCGAGCGCGCCGGCTGCAACCAACCAAAACCCGAGGCTACGCGTGGCGAAATGGGTGTGGCTCAAAATTCAGTTATCGGAGGGGCAAACCGCAGGTTTTGGTCCATGTGTCCACTTACCAGGGTTCCATGTTGATGCCGGTTTCTTGAGCCACAGCCAAATAGCCGGAAGGCAGAAGACATTCTCCATGGATTCTGCGTGTTGCGCGTTGCTTCCTGGGTCTCGAGGTTTTCAGCCGTCTGGGCCACATTTGGGTCTCCGTCAACACGCTGCGAACGCGCTCGGCATCGGCACATGCCAAGCAGGCCGGGAAGGGGGGGTCTAAGTTCGACCCAAATCGCAGGCAGCATGGACGACTTGGGTCCCAAGGGCGTCAACTTGCGGCAAGCCTACGACCGCCCAACTTCCCCCCAGAGAATGGCAAGGGGAACGAGCCGTTTGAGAGACAAGGACAGGGCGCAAGAATCAGCACAGGGCGCGTCGCCTGGAAGGGCTGCAAAGGGAAGTATTGGGACCCGGCTGAGATTCACCCGAACCTCAACACGTCCCCAGGATAGAGCAGCACTGAGACAACTCTCCCAGTCAAGCATTCCAAAACTGGACGTACAGTTGAGAGGGTCCAACAACTATCAAAACACGCATAAATGCCCCTGCTGAAAACTTCATTGAACTACCGGTAGAACCCCAAGTGCATAAAACTCGATGGTTCAAAGCTAGTTGACCTTGAAATACAAGCGACGTTGGAGTTCGAGCTTGGTGCGCTACTTGGCTATCCGCAAACCCAGTCTGTCCACAGCCCTAGGAGGGTCCTTGATAACGGACCTCCTATGAGGTATGTGCGTGCTGGGCAGGCTCACCAAGTCCGACGACCTCATGCCTGGTCCAGAATGGACCATGGTTGTGACATCATGGAGGTGTGGTCCGTGTTGATTGGCTTTATATATATGTATATATATACACTACAGGTTTGATGTACATGTATGTCCCCTGAAACGGCAGAATACGTTGACTAGATTTCTGGATTTCTGGTGCATGTGTCTCTGTGCCTGTGTCGTGCCAGACTCCACCTGAGCCTTGCCCGGCCGGAGGCCTAAACTCGGTTGCTTTCTGCTCCCCTGCTAAAAGTTTAACTTTTAGTGGTTTAATGGAAAACCCATTAGTTGGCAAAAATTTAAAGTCCTAACATCCAAGCAAATGCACCAAAGTACAATAGGGGATGCTAATTGAATTTTGCCGTGGACCCCTTGGGGTCAGATGAGGTTTGAGGCCTCTCAAATCCAGGCACTTGGGGCATGGCGCACAATTCAAATCCCAATTAGGATATGCTCTGCCTGGCCTTCTTTTTCGAGAAATGCAAAGGAAACGGTGCCATGTGCTTGCAAACACAGGAGTGTCCAATGCAAGCACAAGGACCACAAAGCAGACCCCCACCTGGGCAAAACAAAAGGCCAAGCCGAAATGTCATGCCAAGCGCATATTTAACAAGGGCTAAAACTGCAGATAAGGCAGTCAATGGCATCGAACACGTTGGTGTCTCTAAACCAAAAGACGACCACATGGGGTGGATTCCCTTTACAACAGGCTAAACATGTTAACCTCACAAACCCAAGTCCAATGACAAATCCGTTCAGCGGTCGTCTTGAGACGACCGAAAACCCAAGGAACCAGTCCAAAATTTGCCGACCACCCACCGCAAAACACCAGAAACCGAAGTTCTCCACAGAAAACCCAACCACATCTTTTTTGCCGGAAAGCGACAACCCAACCCCGGTTGATCACCTACAGTAAAACGCCGCGAGAAGTCGGGTCGCCTTTGATCAGTGCCACTGCAATCACAGCAAAGCCGAGGAGGAACTCCAGGTTCACCAGTATCGTAACTGCATCCTGGTGTTTGCTTTCTTTTTTTTCTTGGGGGGGGATCGGTCCTTTGAGAAAAAAAAGGAACCAACTAAAAAATTCCGAAGGTACCAGTCTCAAGACTTGCCCATCCCCAGCTTTGCATGAATGACCCGCCGGCCGGATGCCCCCAAGATCTGCCCAGGCCGACTGTCCTGGTCTTGGGGGCCATTGGACAGCCCGTGAGCCCCCCACAGAAGAAGCCAGACAGTTCCACAGGAAACTGATGCCAAACACGGCCAAGACAAGGATTGTGGCTAGAATGGCCAGCAGGTTTCTTGGAACGAGTCCGGTGGCGCCTTTGCAAATAGAGGTCTGGTGGAAAATGTGCAATTTTCAAACAGGGGCGAAAGGTCAATGTGTTCGACACCGATGGGAAAGGCACATACCCAGCAGCACTGATTTGGGCGCTTCTCAGAATAGGTTGGTTTCCTTGTGGTTTCCCTTTCAATACCCACCAAAATGGGAAGGTTCCTGGTGCCTCCATCTTTCAGCAACACTTTCTTCTAAACGAAAACCTAGACACTTTGAAGATTGTATGTTGTCTTTCTATACATGTTCAATCCGATGCCAACCCAAGTCTGGTTCCAGGGGATTGATAAATCATCCAGGGGTCCTTTTGGACCTCCTTGGCAAAGAGAGGCAACCCTTCTCTTGAAAGGAGATCCCTTCCATGGATTCGGTGGGTGTCAAGAAAAACCTGGTTCGGTGCCCTTGCGGACTTTCCAGCTGTTGCAAGCTTCATCTCTCTGCAAGTGGGGCTGAAAGAAGAAGGCATCCTGGATCTTGCAGATCCGAAGGCGATTGTGGGGTTGAACGGGTCCAACTCCCCTCCACCCGGAAATCATCACGATGAGTCGCCAATAGTCGCGTTCTCTATTTTCAAACCAACCCACACATCATAAATCAAAAATATATTATCAATGATTTGTAATTGTTTTGAACGCGATTAGTATCATTGAAATTAATTGAATTGAATATAGATATTTGATGTTTGAAAACGAAAGCAATATGTGACACAAAAAGTGTGTGTTGTCACAAATAAATTATATCATGTTCAATCAATTTGTTTAGGGTTCTCTGAGCTGACACGAGTTCTCCTCACCAAAGGGGAACTCCTCGCGGAAGTCGTCCGACCTGCGATGCCAAGGCTTTGCATCCAGCTACTATTTGATCACTTTTCGGTTTGTTTTTGAATGGATTCCTTGGTACATATGTTGGCAACCTGAAAACCAGTTGAGCGCGGCCTTGACAGTGAGGATCAAAGGTGAACTTTGATATCTGGCAAAACTGGCGATGACATAAGCCTTCCGAATGACACCACCTGGATGGGGGGGAAGTGACGGATGGCCAGATAAAAGGACCTACTAATACTGGCGCCTTTCTTTTAGGGTACTCTTTTGGGAGTCTGAAAGGAGAACCACGCGGAAACCAAACGAGTTTCACTCTTAAAGAGGGGCACCCTTTTGACATCGTTCAGGTACTACTATTCTCGGTTGCTTTCTGCTCCCCTGCAAAAAGTGAATAACATTTAGTAGTTTAATGCGGTGGCAACATGCCACAAAGTAGGTGGCTTTCCCTTTGGCGCCCGTGGTGAAGCGAAAAAAGGCTACTCCTACTAGAAAAATTCACCACATCGGCCATGACTTCGCCCAAGGTGCGTTGAGGTCTGAATGGCCACCGCCACCAGCGCCCAAGCCACCTGGGCTTGAGCTTGAGCTTCTCAACATCGGTTGGTTAGTGTCCGTCAAAGATACTGATGTCAAAGTGGCGTCAAAGATGCATATTCCACTCTGGTTGCTTTGGTTTCTTATTTCAACTTGGTCAGTTCTACAACTTGGTGGTTGGAATCGGTGCTCTAAAGATGGTGCGGTGTCGCCATTTAGATATCCGGACACTTGAATAGGCCAGCAGGACTTCATACTATTGCTGCCCTGGCCAACCAATTGAAATGTCCGATTTAGATAGGCACTTCTCTTTTTTTTTGTGAAAGGTTGCCTTTAGTTCGGCTCGCCACGGACACATTTGGAGCTGGAGGCAGCAGTTCCGCGCAGCAAGTGGCGCACAGCACTTCGCAAGGGGCTTAGGTCTCACGTCGCGTCCTGAGGGTCTGATCCGACAAAGACACATCTTTCATTCCTCCAGCGCCTGTGAGGCTAGCCTGGTCAGCTGAAAACATATCCGATCTGAACAAATGTTTTACACTACCTCCCAGCCCTGAAGCGATGGCAAAAAATCCCCCACATATTTACATGTCGTCAGCGTGGTGTCCTTTGAGTTTCCCTTGAAATATCAACCAAAGCGGGGTCCACCATTCTGAAAAACTCTCATTGCAGTTAGGTAAAGTAGATGGTACAACCTCCTCATTTACTTGATGTTGATCTTCACGGGCCTCAAGGGAATAGTGCCACCTACTTTCACGCTGCTGGGTGTTTGGCCAAGTTAGTGCCTCAACAGCAGAGTTAACTCCTGGGGGGAGCTACGTGTGCTATAAGGCTCTAACCTAGGCCAACAACCACTCACTTGGAAAAAGGCCCATGTCACATTGGAAAGCGGTCACCAGCCCCGACCCCTCAAGCTGGGTTTGGCTTTCTGGACATTTGGCTGGGCCCCCTGGTGGCGACAAATTTGAGTGGGCCCTACATGTCCTCCCCAAACTTGCAGAAGCTAACGGGCGGTGTCGCTAACGCCGGTGTAGCGGAGTGACCGGGAGGACTACTAATCGGTGATGCCTAAACCAGAGGGCTCCTTCAAGTAGTGCGTATGGGTGTGGCTCAAAATTAAACAGGAGGGGTTACGCAGGCTTGGTCCATGTTTCCACTCACCCGGGTTCCATTTTGGTACCGTTTTTTTGAGCCACAGCCATATGTCTCTGCTTTCCTGCAATGACTGGCACAAAAAGGGGTCCCTTCTTTTTAGGAAGCGCTTCGGGCTTCAGTGTCCGCTTTACTACCTGTCCCAAGTTGAGGTTGATCTTGACTCAAGGAAGGGCATAGGAGGAACAAAGTGATAGAATTACAGGGAATTGGGACAACATGTTGAGGACAAATAAGCATCTGGCTTGATTTTACGCTTTGTCCTGCTCATGCCTGTTTGATTTGTTCGTTGTTCTTCTGTCCTTTCGTACCTCGGGACGGGAAGGCAAATGTGAGCGACTAAGGGAAAAGGAATTAAGGGAAGCTCATGAATGCTATCAACATATCCTAAGGCAGAACCAGGTGACACCAGCCTTTCAAGCGGGTCCAACAAGTGGGAATTCCGAGTCATGACCAATGCATTCAAACATCAGCAGGGTTTCACATTGGTGGCACAAGTCCCTTTGTGTGGGTATAATAAGTGAAGGGGATGACAAGACCAAAACGGTGAGTGCCGTCTACTTTAACCAACTGCGAAACCAGCTCCATGAAAACGGGTGTCTCTCAAAACAGGGGAACACCAACAATGGCTGGTGGTGCCCGGATCCCTTCAAAGTCTGGCAAAACAAACACGCCCAAAGGTTTGGCTCCATGCGACCGAGAAGCCGTGAGCCCATAGAGCGAGCTGCGCCTCCTCACCGTGAGCCCTATGCCCAGCTTGCCTATCGATCGAACATGTGAGGCACCTAGTACCAAATTGAGGGCTGGGTTCAGAGTGGGTTTAGGGGTAGGTTGTGTAGGGCGGGTTTAGAGTGCATTAGAAAAAGGGGTGGGAGGGTTGCACATGGGTTCCTTTCTGATGCATCATTGTCTGTTGGTGCAAAAGGGTTTATTGAAGCCTGAGGGTCCCCTGATCAAAGTGGTCTACCCAAAAACCCATGGTACAGAACCAAAAGGGGCCGGTTCTTGCGGCACCTCTTTAGGCCATTGTCCACCCATCGTCCAGGTGTTCCCCGGCTCAATGCGGGCGATGGCTCTCACTGGGAGACTTCCAGTGGCCTTGAGGGAGATTTATCGTAAGGGGCCATTGACCAAAACTGGGTCTGCTCTGAAGCCTCAGATGGAAATAGTTTGCTACACCATGCACCAAACAAACACCTGCGCCTTTGTTTGGAGCTGGTCCAAGGGAAACAATGATAGTCTAATAATTAAACCACTCCCTCAGTGACTCAGGGAAACATTGCTGAGTTATTATGCTGTCAAAACTGTGGCGCCCTTTTGGCGACATTTGTTATCCAGACCCCTGGTGACATGACAAGAAACGGCCATCTTTTCTTGGTAGTTAAAAAAAGGAAACCATCCCCCAAAATGAAACAAGGGTACAGGGTGCGAGCGCATTCCTAGGAATTTCGGGGGTTCGGGGGCATCGGAAACCCCCCCCTTTAAGGGGCCTCACGGCCTTTCCCTGGGCGAAGGACCGCTTCCATTAGCCCCCTTTTTGGTGGATCCTTTGGCCCCAAAAGGCCAAACCCCCCCCCGTTCTCTCCCCGTTCGGCCTGCCAAAAGAAGAGATACCAGCAGTGAGAGGACCTTGATGCCCACGGGCAACCCCAAATCCAGGCCTGGGCGGTTGGGCCGAAGCTGCGACACAGTCGAAAGGCGATTCCTGAAAAACATCAGCGGATGAGACACTCCACACATCTCTCTTGCAGTCTAGTTATGACAAAATCCAGTTTGAAACTCACGCCTTCGTGTGCATAGGGGTCAACACCTCCGGACAGAACTTCGCGCTCCCAGGCTTTCAAACGGACTCTTCAAAGGGCAAGAACGCGCCCAGGATCCGGCAACTTACGGTAAACAAACCCTCAGTTGCCCAAAGGACCTGGAAATAAAGGTTAACCTGTTGGAATCTTCACCAAATATTGACGAAATCAGGGAAACCAAAAGGTTAAAGGCCGGCTTTGGGCGACTGAGAATCTCAAATAAGGATTCCCCAAGGAACCTTCATCATTGATCCTTTGCAACTTGCCCAGAGTGGTATCCGTTTTCTTCTGACAAAAGGAATCCAGGGACCTAACAATTAAACAGCCGGAGTCACTTCCCCGTGGCACCCACACACACAGACATTCGAATGCGCTTTCAAACGTGGGTCCGAATGGTCTTTTTGTTCCCCGGGGCTTGAAGATACCAAACAAGCTTACAAGCTTGGCTTTCGCCTGGACCAAAGAAAGTCTCGCTGCCCGTCAAAACGTGGAATCCAAAAAAGAAGGTCCTCCCATGGTGAGAATCCTCTTAGAACATGACGTGTTTTGGGGGTTCCATGTTACTCTGCAGGGAACCTTAAGAATGAGAGCAGGACACGCCGCGGTTCTTCTGAATGGACAAATATAGCGGGAAATTCAATCTGGGGTTGATGGGCTCTTGAGCACAGGTGTCCTTTTGGTAAAACCAATGGCCCTGGTAAATGGAACAGAGAGACACCCATGTTCTTGAGCCGACGCCTAAGGTAAGCCAGCACATGAGGCTTCACATCAGTACAGGCTGAGCCGCTTGCTTGCAACAATCCGATCTGCGTCTGCGGTTGCAAAAGCAACACACAAGGTCCATCAAAACAGCTTCTGCAGCGGAAGACACAGTCCCCCGCAGAAACAAAAAAACTGACTTAAGATGGTACAAACGGGAACACAAAAAAAGCATGGTGTGAGCTGGGGCTGTTCAAAAGCAAGCTGTACCAGGCTTGGTCAAGGCTCAACCCTGAATCTAGGAAGATTTATGTTCCAACTTGCTACAGTCATCTTACAAAGATATTAGATGTGCCATGCTTGGAGTTGGTAGGCATGGTCATCAGCCCCTTCGCAGTGAGATTGAACCACCACAAGGCTTGCTTATAGAAAGCATGACACACGCTCAGGAGGTTCCCAAAGCACGGTTCAGCTGGCACGCAGCAGCGCGAAACGTAGCCGTTCCTCAGCGAAGCCAACGAGCCCCGTTTACACCCCCCTTCAGACAGGAAGTGCCAATCTGATATTTCTTGACGTTTTACGAATAACTCTGCAATACCAGGAGGGCAACTGGGTGATATACTCATTTGTTGATGGTGGGCACGTCTGCCTGGGCCTTGGTCTTGCCTGCCTGAATCCCTGAATCATATCCTTGCAAGGAGCTCAACTGCCGTTCACGTGAGCCCTGGACAAAGTGACTAACAAGAGGACATGAGAGAATGTGTTCATCCCTCAAGTTTGCGAGGCGGCTATGTGGGGACCCATCCCCCTCCCCAAACAGCAAGTAGTTGCTGATATATGTGTCCCAGCAAGTCACCCAAGCCGGAAACAAGGGGAGCCCCCAGGAAAGGACCTTCATGTCGATCGAAGCCCCCAGCTTGGTAATCTGTCCGGCCAAAGCCACATCACGTGGACAACCCTTTCTGTGACAACCACCACGGCTCATTCCCCGTGACAACTTGCTCTCACAGATATTGGCAACCTAACACGCCTTTTATCCACTAGCCATCCCGATGGCCGTCCTTTTGGATTCCTTCTGTCTCAACCAGAAGTGGGGTGCCCCCCCCCCAAAAAAAAAAAAAAACATCCCATCATCTCCCGAAGCTCGGGAGTCGGGCCCCTCCAAAACTTCAGGGCCAGGCGCAGGTTCACCAGCGCCGCCGCCGAGGTCCAGCCAAAGTGCAGCGTCAGGGGAGCCTGGAAATGCGAGCTGGCCGGCGGTCAATATGAAGTCACCAGGATATGGACCGCGGGATTTGGTCCATGTTTCCAGGGTTCCATTTTGGGGTTGCCCTAGTTTTCGACCCACAGCCAGCGGAAATGGAAATATGTACCCAAAATGAAACCCTAGTAAATGGAAACATGGACTAAAACCTGCGGTCGATATCTGGTGGTTTAATTATCACCCATACCCAGCTGACTTTCTGCTCGGTTTGGGCCTTTGCAAATATCAGCATGGTTGCAAAGAGCGGGCATCTTAAACCTTGCTGTAGCAAAAGACTTGTCGGAGTATACCAAATCTTGATGTTCATCAGTTGTTGAACCCCAGACCTATTTGCCGCGAACCATACATCCCATGGCAAACAAGCAAGCCCTGGTGGTTTAATGCTGCGCCCAACAGAATGTCGCCGGGACGGCAACCACCAAAAGGAGACTGGCCCAAGAAGTGGACATCGCGAAACGAGGAAAACTCCCATGCCGCCCACTGGGTGATGATTGATGATTACAACCACCCAAAGTTTGGCATTCAGGGGTACGCAAAAAATGACATGTGCAGCCTCTGGTTCCTATTCAGTTGCCCGGAAGATATAAAACCGTTTGGGGAGGCCCGAAAAGGGAAGCTGCTGGGCGCTGCACTGAGTCCCGGGCATATGCCAGCAGCAGCTCTTCCCAAGATAGCTCCTCCTGGACATGTTGAGAGAGCAAAGTCCCGTGCGCAATTTCATGCGAGTTGCCAGAAGAGGGTACGTTTAAAAAGGGAGACCAACATGAAAACCGGCATTCCCGTTGTGAGACACACCCAAATGCCCGAAATCAGCCTCCTGCAAATTGGCGGGGGAGGGGCGAGGGGAGGTGCATCATGGGGGGCCCACGCATTGGTCAACATGATTTCCCTCGCCCTTCAACTGGATTCTCACACGTAGGCCATGGGGAAACCTCCCTTCCTATGTCAACATTTGTATTGTGAGTCATGTTTACTTGGGATCCCATTCAGGAAGCAACAAATTCCAAAGGGTCCAAATAACACTCAACAGGCCTGTCAAGGTGAGGCTCCAAGACTTGTTGGGTTGGGCGACCTTGTGTAAACATGTTTTAACCATAGTTCAAACAACCTCGCGTTGGTTTTCCGGGGGCCTAGGTCTGGTGGTTAAAACGCACTTTGGGACACCCCACTCGGCCCACGCACGTGCCGCCGTGACATGAAAAAGCACGCGCCCTCGGCTCCTTGGTGAGTGTAGCATGGGCTTGACTCAGCTTGTAGGCGATGCCTTGCATGCGGGAACCCTGGACATCCGCCTGGGGGACGGGAGGGTCCCCGGTGTCCATTCTTCGAGCATTCCCCCGCAAGAGGTAAGCGTGAAACCAATAGAACAATAAGTTTCAGGGATCACCCCCTCACTTTCAAGGGGATAGAAATGTTCCAGCGGGTGGTGGGGTGGTACAGGGAACACCCAGGCAGAAAATACTATGGTTTGGTTAAGGGTAGGGAATATATAGAGAAACAAGTTTTGCACGGGTTGAAGGGGAAGGCTCTGCTGTCCTAAGTTACCCAACAGCTACCACGAAGAGCTGACCTGACTGAGGTTCCAAACAGCCAAATTATTGATGACACTCTTTACTAAAACTGCAACCCAAACACTTTTTCACGGGGTGGTATAGGGAATACTTAGGAAGGAACAAGCTAAACCAATACTGCGCCAGTCAGAACACAAGAATACTAAACCAATACTAAGCCAACACTAAACGGTATGAAAGACTGCTTAGGCAGGCCGCAGTCTGACCCCCATTTTGCTTTCGTTGTTCTTCTCTATTGAGCCTGTTCCAAAAAAGGGTAAAACGGGCGGGGGAACAAGAATAAGCCCCAGATAATATCCCCAGAAGCCCCGGAACCCTCTGGAAGCCCCCTTGAAGGCTGCCAGAAACCACCCCAGAGCTGTTGGGGAACAATTCTAGGGGTTGATTCCCCATTCTTTTTAACCATTGTTCTTTCCAAAAACCGGCCGTTTTCCCTGGGTTTCCGGAGGTTGTCTAGAAAGAAGGATCCCTGGAAAGAATGGCGTAGGTACCCCTAGAACAATCTTTCGGCTCGCTACACCCATCAAAACCCAAACCCGGCCTGCGAGGCACAGGGCGCTGATCCACAGCAGCCCCGGGCTATCCAGCCGGGGACGGAAGGCGAAGCACCAGGCGATTTGGCAGGCCTCGGTGGACCCCAAAGCCAGGCCCATGGACGTCCGTTGGAGGCCCAGCATGAGGTGGTAGATCGCGGAAGGTGGTTTTGGGGTGGGCTGGCGCTGGTGTCTTGCGGCATGAAGCCTCATGCATATGGTGATTTTGACTTTCCTGAATACTCCAAACAGGGTACACCTCAGGGAACCCCCCCCCGTACTTTAGGCGGTTTAAAGCAGCACTTGTAGCCCCGCGTGGACAAATCACTTCGAGTCACCTCTTTGGGCAAGAATGACTGGAATAAGGTTGCCGCAATGGAAAGGCAGCACATTCAAGCGTAGCTGGCCTATCTTCTGCAGGTTCTTGCATAGCTTCCGGAAAGCATCCCAATTCAGGGGTACTCAGTGGGTTGCATTGGCTGATGCAATTGTCATTGCCACTGTAGCAGCTGCTGCCGCGGCAACGCCCAAGTTATGTGTTGATAAATTGGTGAAAGCCGAACAAACATCCACTCCAGGATCGCTGTCTTCTGCTGAGACCCGCTTCCATGTCAACGACACATTCGGCTGTGTCAAAAAACTATGACGACTGGAACGATCCTACTGCGGATGGACGGAATCCTGCACCACTTGGAGACGAGGGGAAACCACAACGTTAGAGACCATGGGAAGCATTTACAGGGGAGAACGGATCGTTCCAAAGGGTTTCTGAACGGTGGTGCCTAACAGGATTTCGCAACCATCCACAGCATGGACTCACCATGTTAACGACTTTTCCCCAGCTCCCCTTGGGTGTGGGTCAAAATCAACCCACCAGACTGCTGGCTTTAGCCTTTCCATTTTGGGTACAGATTTTTGACCCACAGCCCCTTGACGCCCCAAATCCATCGGCCGGGGTAGCGCGCGTTGGCCGCGCAGAAGTCCGGGGAGAGGCGCTGCAGCAAGTTTTGGCGCGAAGGGGAGGAGCGGCCCGGGCATTGCATCAGCTGCCAAAGCACGAAGAACAGCTCCTCGGATGGGTTGCATAGCTGGCGTAGCTGGGATAAGCTGGGCTGGCGTAGCTGGGGCTAGCTGGGGTGGGTGGCTGGCATAAGTTGGGTAAGTTGGGGAAGCTGGGGGCTAAAAGCTGGGGGCTAAGCTGGGAGCTAAGCTGGGGGCTGAGCTAGGGGCTAAGCTGGGAGTAAGCTGGGGCTAAGCTAAGGCTAAGCTGCTAGCTAAGCTAAGAGGCTAAGCTGGGGCTAAGCGGTAAGCTCTGGAGGGTAAGCTGGGGGGTAAGCTGGGAGGAGCCGCTGGGTAAGGCGGGTAAGTTGGGGGGGTAAGGGGGGGGAAGCCGGCGAGGTAAAGCTGGCCACGCGCCAAGCAGGAAGGGGCGATCTGGGTGGGGAGCAGCGTGGTGAGGGGGGTTTTGCGCTGCCGCGCTTCTGTCACTGGCCGTCGACCCGGTAGCGCCAAAGACTGCCTTCGTCGCGAGCGATAGTCCTGCAGCAGCAGGGGTAGTGCGCGCGGAATGCCGCCACCACCCTGGTCCTGAGGAAGGCAGCGATTGGCACAAGGCTTGTTCAAGATTTGAGCCTGATGTGCTTCAGGTGTTGCGTCTGCTTGCCACGCTTGCAGCAAAACATGCAGCCTGCTTCGGTGGGCCGCAACACTCGCCGCTCGGGCTCTGCGTCGCCATCTACTGGCTGGCTGCTGAAGTTGCTGGCCTGCCTGCTCAGGCTGCTGCACTTTGGCGCCCTCCTGCGGTGCGGTCCAAAGTTGGATGTGGTGCTGCCACACATTGACCAGGCCACGTGCACGTCTGCAATTTGCGTTTTTGAGATGTTCATGGAAAGAGGCACAAGAGTCGTCTGCTGGAAACAAATGGGCAAGCTGGGGAGTGATGCCAGAGCCGGTGCCCGCTCGGTCTGAAAATATTGCATTCCCAAGAGATGTGATAATGTTTCATCTGTGCGCCACATTGGCAGTAGACTGCGCCGATCTTCTTGCGACGGCGGCGATCCCGCTTCTGACAGTTCACAATCTTCGGGAGGATCTGCAGGAGGTGCCGGAGTGGCTCCATCTTAGCATCAGCAGACTAAATTCAGTGAGTCAGAGCATCAAGCCTGAGCACACAGAAATCTGAACTGAATCAGGAGCACACTGATGAATGCAAACTGGTGACCTCCAAGAATGGCGCCCGACCACCAGCTCCGAGACGTGGAGCTGCTGCTGAAACAGATGTCTCAGATGGAGCCAGGAAAACTGACAAACACTTGGCAGACCCCTGCAAGGCCCAGCACGTGAGGCCACCTGTGGCCCACACAAATTCTGATCAAGTAAGCACTGGATTTGGTCGGCCTGCGTGGCCGGGTCGAGCTCTCGCGGTCTCCACAAGGGCCGTGGCCGATCACTGTCGTAGTACAGGAACCACGACAAATGCCATGCGTTGGCATCGGGCCGACGCGTACCGAAGTTCATCGGCGACTCGTGACTGAGTCAGAAGCAAAGGCCTGTGCGCAAGGCCGGCAGAGGGTGGCAAAGAGAAACCTGAGAGAGCGCGGCACACGGAAGTGGCATGGTCGAGCACCGGGGGCGTGCGAAGAGCGTTCTTTTTCAAGGTGCTACGAAACACATCAGCAAAGAAAATGGCGCGTGCACCGAGAGGGGCCAGGGCCTCATGCAGTTGAGGCTGGTCTGCTGTGGCCTTCCGCTGGGCGGCCAGGCGGTGTCTTCGCACCGCCTCAGCCTTGGTCTCAGGTTTGCCAGCACAAGAAAACTTGAGGAAGGCACGACGAGACCCCCAGTCGCCCGAACGAAGGCAGTGTTTGCACCTGAACCTGGCGGGAGCGTTAGAAGTGGGAGCAGTGCGTTCAAGGTCATGAGTGCCGCAAGGCTCAGGAGGCGCGTCTTCATCGAAGACGGACCTGATGCGAGAGGATGCGCCCCGTCGAACAAGTTGGCTTGACGGGGTCTTACAGGTACCAGGGAGTGGTAGCCTGACTGGGGACCTGGAACAGTCTGGCTGGGGGTAGCCTGGCAGCCTGGAAAGGTGGGGGGTAGGTTGGGAGGGTGCCTCGGTAGCCTGGGAAGGCAAGGGCAGGGCGGGGGGGTAGCCTGGGGGGGCAAGCCTGGCCTGGCAGTCTGGGGAGCAGCCTGCAGGGAAAGCCTGAGCGGCAAGCCTGGCAAGCAGCCTGAAGGGCAGCCTAGGCTTGGAAGCTTGGGGGCAGCCTGGGGAGGCAGCCTGGGAGCCTGGCAGGTAGCCTGGGGGAGTAGCCTGGCAGGTAGCCTGGGGGGGTAGCCTGCAAGGTAGTCTGGGGGGTAGGCTGGAAATTGGCTGGGGGGGTAGGCTGGGGGGTAGGCTGCAAGGTAGTCTGGGGGGTAGGCTGGAAATTGGGGGCAGGCTGGGGTGGGGTAGGCTGGGGGGTGGGCTGGGGGGTAGGCTGGGGGGTAGCTGGGGCAGCTGGGGTCCTCTCACAAGTGTCCAACCATTTCGGAAGATCCGATCAAGTTCATGAACCAAGGATTGGCCCAAACTTGCCGAGGCTGGAAAACTTCAAGGTAAACCCTTTGCAAACTTGACTAAGATGGGCCAGAAGTGGAAAAATAAAAACTGGCTGGATGGATCTCTGTTGGCTTCTCTGAACACCAACCCGATTCGGGTACTCTCAAACAAGGCACATCCGAATCCATCCTTTCGCCTTTGCAATCACCATACATCAAATCTTTGAGTCTGTCCCATATTTGGTGAACCTGAACATGTAAAGTAGGTAGAGATCTAGGGAACACGTACGGTGCAGTGTTTGTATATTTTTCCGCCAAAGCCGAGTGGCTTTAAAGGAGGATCAGACAAATGGAAGCAACGTATCCATTCCTTTGCGTGACCAGCTGCTGGTTTTCTTACCCACTCAGACTGTGCAGCCGATTCGAACTGCATGTTGGGTCGACCGGAGAACCTTGCCACGTCCGGTTTACCGCCCGAAGACGTCGAAGCAACCACTCTGCTAAGAGCGTGTTGCGCGGCACACGCACCCTTCACAAACCCCAGTAATCTGAGTCCAGGAAGCAGCATATAGTGAGTTGGTAACAAGCTCGATCCACCCCAATTTGGAGGTCTACTACATTGATCAAAAGCCGATCGGCTTCGAAACGAGGGTGACTCCCAAGCTTAGAACTCCCCTGGACCGCACCGATCAAACGTGGACTAACCCTTTAACGGTCGCAAAAGGGGATACCGCTTCCTTGACAACGCCTCAAGGGCCGAGAGAAAGAGCCAGACTTCAACTGTCACCCCCGCCAGCCGAGGAATACCCAGACCCCTTGGAAAAAAGGCCGCTCGCCGTTTTGGCAGCTGATATTTTACAGGTCTTTCCCCCCTCCATTAAAAGAAAACAAAGTTGAAAAAAGGAAGGCACCTTGCTGGGTGTCTGGGCACATCGAACCCTTCCCCTTCCCCCCATCGAAGGCTCCGAAGAGTAGATTACGCCCCAGATGGCGAAGGCATAGGGCGCCGGCCTTGGGCACCCAAGTCGGTTTTGGTGCAGAAACCTGCGGATTCGCCCCCAAGAAATTCCAAGCCCTCAAAAGAGCAAGTGGCAAAAAACAACCAAAAGTGGGTTTTGAGAAGAAGAAAAAACAAGAAGAAAAAAACTTCCCACTCCAATCTCTTCACTGGGTTGCTCCAACCCCTGTGAAAATTGTCTGCCACCTTCCGGAGGTATGGAAGCCATCGGGGCCTAAAGGTCACAAAGACCTGCCAACCCCAAGACCCAATCCATCTAGAAAGGAATCTTCTTCAAAGTCTAAAGCCCTTGTCTCGAGCTCCATAGCGAGTACTCCAAACTTGCTGGTGGCTTCTTCTTTTTTTTTGTCTGGCCAACACCATTGACAAGGAAAGAAACTTTTTGAAGGCAAAGTCTTTGATAGTTTGGAGTTTGACTTTACCCGTCCCCCACATGCAGCCTGTCTGGCCTGGTTCGGGCCATGTTTGGACCTGCCAGAGCCTACCTGCAAAGCATCTCAGGCGGGCGGCGCTCTGGGGCCCCCGGCGTCAGGAAGTTCAACCTAAGGCGTGTGGGGTCAAAAAATGACGTGTTCCCAAGAGGGCGCGGGAAATTTGGGGCTTGTCTCCTTGGAAATCTAGAGCTCGTCCCCATGTCCCTCCCAAGTGGACGCCACAAGAACCAAAGGGCCAAGCGATGCAACAAGAGAACAGCAAAGCAAGTCTCACAAGCCACGCCAAAGCGAAAGCAAGTCTCACAAGCCCTGGAAAGGACCACCGGCCACCCTAGGCATTGAACTCGCAATGCCCAGAGGCCCACATAGCAGCTTACTGCAAACGCTGTCCCCCGACTGACCGTCTGAAATGTCATGCCCACCACGCTGCTCTCTCTGGAGATTTGCACCATGGAGCCCCACCAAAAAGAAAGAAGACGATTCCTCTCCGTACAAAACCTCGGAACAGCATCCCTCACTTCTGTGGGCCGCGTTCGAGGGGCGGAAGGAGCATTTGGTTGGAGCTGTCCAAGCGAGGGATGTTCTGCACCGCCAGCACATTCCCGGCCTAAGGACTCAGGCGGACGCGCTGTGATCAGGGGAAACCAGAAATCCAACATGGCGTGCTGCAGACAGGTCAGGTCGTCAAGCACGGTAGCCCAACATGGCGTTGATGTTCTTTTTGGCAGGTCCTTACAAGGTGTTTTGGGATACACCACCTCAGGCAGATTTACCCTTTTCCTGCCAACACGGCCAGAAGAATGGTGGACCCCCTTTGGTTTGTGTTTAAAAGGAAGCCAAAAGGGAACCTTTCTTTTCGTCCTTTAAGACGCACGACTCCCCAAGAAAAACACCTTTATAGGGGGTGAGCATTTTGAGGGGGCAACCAAGGATTTGCGGAAACCAGTCAGAAAAGCAAAAAGGAACCCACTGGTTGCTTCTCAGAATTGAAGGGAAACCGAATGGAAACCCACCCCTTTTGTGAGGGTTCCAAAACGCCTATTTTGACACAACCCCATTTGTCGTGTGTCTCAAGACAAGGGACTTCAGCAAAATGGCAAGTTTCCTTTTGGCTGCCCTTCAAAACCAGCAAAATAAAGTGGAAAAGGGCACACCAATCTGGCTGCGGGTCAAAAATAGGGTTCCCCCAAAATGGGTTGCCCTAATCAAAATGGAAACAGGGACTCAAACCCGCGATCCTCTAGCTTCCACCAAAACGGGTCCGGGGCGCGAAGAAGGCGGCGTTCGCCAGCTGCCAGCCATCAAACTTCACCATGGCTCCGGCGCGTCCGGCGAAAGCGGGGAGTTGCTCGAGGTCCAAGAGCGGAGTTGCTTGCACGAAGCGATGAGCCGCATGGTGGATCTAAATTAGGGGTATTCATGATCTCGCATGGGGTTCATGTAGGGGGCCCCTTTGGTGGAAATTCCGTGCAGTAGGGGTTCATGCATGAATTTGATTTAAGCATAGCCTCCTCTGTTTCTTTCTCTTGAAACCTCAACTGCGCGCTGCATGTTTGCCCCAGCGATCTGCACAAAAAACAAACAAAAAGCTGGCGGCGCAACGGCGATGAGAAGCTGCAGGCACAGCTGCCAATCCAGGTCTCTCTCGATTTGAAGCTCCGCTGTAAGGGCGGGCTTCGGTGAAGACTCATATGGGGTTTGCTTTTGGGGCTTACCCTTTTCACGTTGGTTTTAAGGGAAACCAAAAGGGAAACCAACCAGTTTTTTGGGTCCCCCAATTTTTGAGACTCTCCCATATCTTGTTCAAGCCAAGAACAACTACAAACCTCCCACCAGACTGGCCTCATGCTTGGTACGCATCAGAGAATCGCGGCCGCAAAGAGTGTACCAGGGAAACCGTTCACTCAGAACTTAGAGCGGCTCATCTGGAGATCAAGCATTATCCAATTCGCACACAAGCAAACTAGCAACGTGCCCCAAAAACAACACCCCGTCATCAGGACACAAACAACCCCACGCCTAACCCCACCCCACCCACCCTCCCAACAAAAAACAATATTTCCAGCAATCATGGAAGCGGAAAGGAGGACTATTGAAGAGGACCATAGTCTTCCACCAGCTTTATTTGTTGGAAAGCCCCCGTTCCAGCCGCAAAGCTTTTTATGCGTCCTGGAGAAGCGAGCTATGCAGCCATCTGCCTCCGGAAAACTGGAAGCCCTTTGGATTGGAAGTCCCAGAGTTGAAGTTTCACGGCTGATGATTCGTAGATGTTTTTTTTTCCATTTGTTCATGACTCCACGGCAAGGAACTCCTCTTGGGTTGTTTAAGCCGGCAAGATCGGCCCATCTCGGAGCCCCCAGCCGTTTCAGCCAGATCCCCGACAGGGAGTTGGCCTCTCATTGGACGGTTTGACCGTTTGAAGGTAGGAGTGAACTCTATTGCCTCAGGAGATTTTGGGTCAACCTATTGCAATAAGCAAACCTTGCTGAATCAGAAGCCGGTGTCCATGAAACAAACCCTGGTCTTCTTGTTTCCCCACTTTGGCGAGAGCCTCGGGGCACACTGTGACATGGGGCAAGCTGGGCTTGGCTTAAGCGCTACATCTTGCTGCATGCAGGTCACAAACGGGCGTGTTGCGAGGCGTTGTTGATTCAAAAGCCATGACTGCCGCAAGTTGACCACTAGTGTGCTACCTAGCACCTTTCAGCATATTAGATGCCCGGAAGGAACTGCGGCCAAACAGCGTCTTTCAACCGGCATTCCTAGGCTAAGCACGTCACAACAACTGTTTTCACCAAAGCTCAGGCAGCTCCAATGCCTGGCTCCCTGGGGCAATATCGGGCTTCAAGTCTGTGGCCTTTTCTGGTTGAAACCCACAAGGCCTCAGTTGTCCAAAACCCTCATGGGTTGATGACCCCTACATAAGTCTAAGGCGGTGTGGCGCATATAGCTGCGAAACTAGGGACTCGTCTGTGCTCGGTTTCAGAGGAAGCCAACATGAAGCCTCCGAAGACTCCATGGCGTTGACACCGACCAAAGCAAGCTGCCCCCGATGCAGGGCCTCCGCCATGCGCCCAAGCGGGCGGCTACGGACAAGGCTCACCGAAAGGTTGCAGGAAGAACCGGGGTACTTGGTGTTGCGATCTGGCACGTGCTGCTCTAGCCACATGGCTGCGCAAATCCGCGGTCGCTTCTGTCCCGCCGCGTTTCCGGGTGCGGTCTGGATCACTATGCAGGCTGAGCCATGCCTACGGAGCTCGGATCGGGCGAAAGAGAGCCCCAGGGCCCCTGCTGTCTGCCTTTCGGCCCCGCGATAGGACTCGAGGGAAGATCAGGGCCCGGCCCAAAGGTGCCGGGAAAGTTCCCGAAGGGCCAAAAGTCGAGCCCGAAACCGAAGCTGGTTGGTTGGATGTATCAACCTCGGATAGGAGGACCCCCACCCCAAGAAACAAAGGGCGGGAAACACCCATTTGGCCCGTTTGGTGGGGATTCGATGGATTGGGGGATTCCTCTGATATACATGGTGCTGCGAATGAATCCGAAAGTTGACATTGGAGTGAGCAGTTGACATCGACTGTTTGGCTGGTAATGCTTCGGGTCTCAAAATCCAACGAGTACATGGGGCCAGATGCAAAACAAAGGAAGATAGATCAGCTGTAACAACCACGCAGGAAGCTCCACCTGGATTCACTGCTCAAATTGCGTAAGACTGTTTCAACAGCCCTGAACTCGCACCAGTCTTTCTCGAACAACCCCTCGACATGTGTGCGTCACGAAATGGTGCCCCTCTGGGCCTCCCTTCAGAGCCGAAAACCCAAACACCAAAAAGGTCAAAGCGATCGGAATCATTGTGAGCGCAGAATTCTCGCTGCTCGCATGCTCTTTTTGCGGTGACGCCAAAAGATGCAGAGAAGCCAGTCCATGTTGTCTGGGGGTAAGGGGATCCTAATTGTCGGGAATATCCCTAACCTCCAATTGTCCAATCCCTATTCAAAAGCCTAGGGGGGTTGATGTGCGCCTTTTGACCATGAACACGACAGACCCTTACGGAAACCTTAAAATCATCGAAGGAACGACAAGCAGTCCACTGCCCGGCCGCGCACGCTACTTTTGTCCGCTCCGAATAGGTCCCTCAACGATGGCCCGGAAAATCTCCTGGAACGGGACGCTGGGCGAAAAGCGCATCTCCTAGTTGATTCGCTAGAAAAAGGTTCTGATTTGACCACTGGAATCACCGTCCCCAAAAGTTAAAAAGCCCGAGGAAGTCAGTCAGGGCTTCTGAATTTCGGTTGCCATAGAACTGGCCCGGATCTGTCCCCCTGCAAAAAAAAAAAGCTGACGTCAACGAACCATTGCCAGCACCTAGGAGCCAACTTTGCCCACGACTTGGCCCCCGAAATTTTGGCCGGGGTTTTGCTGGCGGAGACTTGGTAGCGTTCACCAGTTCACTTGCTTTTCATTTTTTTTGGAAATCAAGCCTAGCTTCCTTTGAACACCTGCGAACCCCACCGTTGTCTAGCCAAAACAAGAACGCAACAACTTTGGGAGTTGCTTTTCCAGGGTCTGATTTGGGCAAGGCGGGCGTAAAGACATCCCAGAGCTTTGAGTGGGCCGTGCATTTTGCAAAGTCCAAAAAGGACCAGCCTGATTTGAAGTCCAACAAGCTCCAATTTAAGCTCTCGGCTGACAAGAATTTGGCTCAGTCCACAAAGCCCCCCCTTCCTCTTCCCAAACCTGCCCAAGATCTTTGGTCCTGAATCCTGATTTGCCCTGAGGGCCTTTGTTCTCCGCCTCTAGCATTGTGCTTGGCCAGGTGCAACTGAGAGACTGTCCGTCACTTTGCGATTGCCACTGAAAGGCTCGAGCCCCAAAAAGGCTCAAGCTCGAGTCCGGGAGAATTTGAGGGAGTGCGGGACTCTCAACATCAAGAGCCCCAGGCGCAGCGAACCCTTGGTGAGAGCTTCCTAAGGCATTTGGGGAGTGGAAGGAGTCAAAGTGTGGAGCACGAGTCAAAGGGGTTGCGTGAGTGGCCGCCATCGGTCGCTGAATGGCCGTTCCTCTTAACTGTTGGTTCAACCAACTTGTGAAAGGCACAAGGCCTCCAAGAAGGAAGCCAGCTGAGAATCGAACCTATGGCCCTGTAGTGAGCCCCACTCATTTCGACGTGGATCCCCCGTTTTCGAGCATATCACCCCCAACTTATATCATGTCTTTATCCTTTACGTGGCGAATGAGTCACTCAGGGAAGGTCCAGGGAACCACGATCATTGAAGCACCAGATTGAACAACATGAACAACACCTCACGTACCTGTCGAGTTGCTTTCACAGCTTGCAAGAAGCTTTTCGGTTTCAGGGTCCGCTGGTCAAAAAAACTCTTGCCCGATCCTCTCCCAAAAACAAAACCTGTGACCCAATCAATCGCTCCCGGCCCGCCCCAAGACCAAGCGCACCTCGGAGGCCTAGAAGCCCCACATGGCCGGCCCAGTGGTGCCGAACATTCCTGGTTGCTCGACGCGCAGTTGGGCCGTCAGCTTGGCGATGGTTGTGACTAACCATGCATCGAGGACCCACCAAGCTCATGACAATCCCGTGCCTCCCCTTTGAGTCAGTCGAGAGGAGCGCCCCAAATCACCGTGGACTGGTGCTTGCAACAACTTGGGCGCGGCGTGCCTTCTTTTTTTCCGGCGGCCCCAGTGGCCATGGGATAAAAGGAAACTCTTGTTGCTGGGAATTGATTTCAAAGGGAAACCACCACATCCAACAAAAGGAAAACGGGCCACTGGGTATCTGAATAATGTCGCCGTTTTTGAGCTGTTCTTTAAGAAAAGCGCAAGGAATGATAGGGAGTCTATCTGGCGGTTTGCTGGGGGAAAAGGAGTCCTGCATTTTGTTCAGGGCTCACCATGTTTTCCACAGCAAATGAATTGTGGGAATACGAGGAAAACCCAGCAACAAAATAAGAATATTCCACTGCGTTGAGAAGCCATCAAAATCTATCCATGGGACACAGTCCAACCAACTTAGGGCTTGGTGACCGGCTGACCCCCCGAGCCGGTCCGTTCTGGAAGAGCATGCCGGTAATGGCCACCTTCAGGAGATTTCAGGCGCAGATTTTGGTGATGCCCCCATCGTAAGACATGGTCACAACCCGTACCCCCAATGAACATCCCAATCCCCACTAGAATAGACTAAAACGAGTGGTGCACCAGTACCTATCCCAAAATCGTACCATTGGTTTTGAATCATGGCCATGATGGGCCCGTCTCAAAATAGGGGGGGTGGGCCACAAAATGGGTGGGTTCCGATTTGTTGGTTTCGCTCTGAAACCAGCCAAGCCCAAATGGGTGCCGTTCGGATACACAAAAGATTGTCCTGCTCTGAACGAGCCCACTGACAAAAGGTCCAAACAGGAGGCCCGTCCATTTTGGAGATAGGCAAACCAACTCGTAGTGAAGTATCCTATGCCAAGTGGGTACCGCTTAGCCTCGCCTGAACGTCACAAAAGCAGACAGGTCTGTCTTTTCTGAGGCTCGAAAGCAAAGTTCGGACAGGGCCCGGCTTATTCCGGGTACCAGCACCCTTCACCGCCACACTCCTGACAGCCGTCGGCTTGCCAGGCCAACCAGAAAGGGCCTCCGCTTGCGTTGCCACCGCTCGCTTCATGCGCCCTCGCTTCCGCCACAGTCCACGAAGCGCATCGTGTTTTAGCAAAGCCCCCTCAAAAGCCCCAGTTGCCAAGACAACCTGACGGAGTGCTTTAGTGTTTTCTCTTTGCCCTGGCTTTTGGCAGCAGGGGATACCCGCGCAGCCACTTTTGAAAGCCAGATCATCTGTGGTTTGCTGTCATATTAGTCTAATGCTCGGCCTAACACGAGCTTTGGGCAGCCATGCAAATAGAATGTGCACTCCGCCTATGTCTTTCGCTTTTGACAGAGGGGGGTGATCCAGCCTCCTTATCTTGCATCGGATGATCTACGGGGCCTGTGCCTCACTATCCCTGGTTTTCCTGGCAATGTCCTTTGCGAAAAATAGACATACATATATATATATATATATTATATATATGTATATTATATATATGTATATATGTATAAAGGGTCGCGGGCATGCACCCTTATAGTCCATGCGTGTTTTGTTTCATGAACGTTTCCTATGCTTACACACACCTATTGCAAGACCAAATCCAAAAAATGCTGGTGCTGCGAGGTCCTCCGAGCGCCCGCGCCATGGCAAGGCGCCCGTTGGCCAGCTCTGAATTCAGCTTCCTGGCGTGGAACGCGCTACAGTCCTCTCTTCTTGGGACGCAAGCACTGCTGCCTCTAGCGGGCATGCGACGAGGGAGCGGGGATATGACAAGGAAGCTATGGATGTGAGAAAATACGCTTTCTTGATACGGATATTTATACATAGGTTGTGTATAGACGCAAATCTACAATTCAACACCAGAAGAGTGGGAAATGGATCCCCCCCTAAGTACAGGATCCAAATTCTGGTGAGCGCGCCATACAATCCGCAAATAGATCCACAGGATCTGCGGAGTTGCGATGGCCAACGCTGGCAATCCGAGCCGAAAACAAAAGATTGACCTTGGCTCACATATGGACTAAAACGGGAAACTGTTCCCAACAAGCGACCCCAAACAGTGGTCAAACATACACGAACTTGCGCGCTGAGCTGCACGCACGCATTCACGCGCATCACGTCAGAGCTGCACGCACGCTTGCACAAAGCACGCCCGCTCACGAGCCGCGCCGCACGCTTGCTGACACATGACAAGCACACCTGCTCACGCGCATCACACAAGCCGGCACATG
The DNA here is from genome assembly GCA_963377175.1 of Effrenium voratum. NCBI lineage: Eukaryota > Dinophyceae > Suessiales > Symbiodiniaceae > Effrenium > Effrenium voratum. Next base: position 2,584,733 of record CAUJNA010000446.1, read on the forward strand.
ATAAGCACATTTGACGGGCATCACGTCAGAGCTGCACCCACGCTGGCACATGAGAAGCACTGTGTGCTGACTGGGTCCAAAACTGCCCATGTCGACCTGAGATTTTTAGCTGGCCTGAGTTAGTTGCCGGGAAGTCCCACAACCCCAGAAACGTGCATACTTGTTAAACTGCCTGAGAATGGACGCACGAGGCGCGTTCTAAAAGCCCCTATAGAAGACTCCCGTGGTTTCTGTAGAAAGTCCTGGACAAGGGTCTTGGAGAAGGATCCTTTCGCAATTGTCTACAAGTTCTCTCTTCAGGATCCGTAGAGAGCATCCTCTACAAGATCTCCGCAAGCACTCCAACGCGCCCAAAGTCGCTAAAGGGTGCATCGATCCACCATTTCCGGAGCGTGCAAGCACCCTGATCGACCCCAGACCTTTGCTTTTACAGTTAGAACCCGTTAGTGTAGACACACTGATTGGGGAACCAAAAGGTCAAAATGTCAATTCGCTTTGGGCGAAGGGCAGCATCACCCCAGTTACCAAGTTATACCCAAACAAAGTATCCTACTCACCTGACGTCAAGTGAGCACTCAAGCTCAACCGAGGTGAAAATACCCCAAACACGCGCGCGCGGGGACGGACTTTCAGACGTGCCTCTTACGTCCCTCAGCATCGGCCATGGGTCCGCTGGCATTGGGCACCCCAAGGATGCCGCCGTTCCTTGGGCAAACCAAGAGGGACCCCAGCAACTTATCGTAGCGCCGTCTTTTTGTGAAGGTGGTACCCGTTTTGGTGTAAGACTACTGCGAAACCCCAAAAGACAGCCACAGCTACGGCTGTGTCTTCCTTTTGAGGGATCGGACCGCCAACGTGGAATCGTTGATTGTAGTTTTCCATTGGAACCACAGAAAAAGGGGCAAAGAGCCTCAAACAAGGCACACTCACAGAGGACTCCCCCATTTTAACGTATGTCCAACCTGGACACATATGTCCAACCTATAAAAGCTGGGTCAATTATGCCCAACCCATAAACGTTACCAAAAGGAAACTCGTTGTAAATTGGCCCAAAGGTGATATTCAAACTTTAAGCCAAGCTCAATTCATCAATTTTACTTGTTGTTGGCTTGTGGGGAGAATACGTTGTGCAAAAAGCTAAAGGTCCAACCAAATAGCAGCTAAGAAGAGTTCTGAGAGTCTTTCTGGGGGGTTTGGGGTGCCCAAGTTAGTCTCTGCTTGCAATACTATAAGCCACTCCCTCCTTCGAACAAAAGAAGCCAACCCGCTTTGAAGGGACGGGACTTGTTCATTCCGCCTCGGAGCTCCCTGACATCACTGAGACGTGTGCGCTTTTTGCTGCACATACGATCACACGAAGTCACATCCTTCAAACCGGAACACAGCCAGACAACAGCTTTTTAAAGGGACCTCTTTCAGAAACACATTGAAATTGATACACTCCCACATCATCTGTGTGAAATGCACTCATTCACCAAACTAAAATCTCGCCGGTTCTCAGGGAACAAGGGAATGACCCCTAATCCCGAGAGTCAATTCCCAAACTCCTCAATATGTCCCTCTCTTCCGAGGGCGAAACTTTGGGGGGAAACTAAAAAAAAAAACGGGTGGGGGTCGCAAAAACTGGGTGGGGGCACAAACCGGTTGGGGTCGCACAAAGACATGCGAATTGCTGCTTCAAGAGTTGTACTTTTGGCTGGTAAGGGAAAATGGTGGTGGTGGTGGCGGTGGTGGTGGCAGTGGCGGTGGCGGCGGCGGTGGCGGTGGCAGTGGCGGTGGCGGTGGCGGTGGCGGTGGCGGCGGCGGTGGCGGCGGTGGTGGAATTGGACAGGGCAGCGGCACCCCTCCAAGGCGCACCCGCAAGGGAAGATGATGGCAAACCCCAAAAAGAGCTGCTTCAAGAGTTGTACTTTTGGCTAAGGCAAATGAGGGCAACCCAAAAAGGGGCAAAGAGTCCAAAGGTGAGTCGCAAGGCGTTCGCCAAAAGCCGGGCCGTCTCAGCGCCGCGCGCGTAGTCACCCGGGTCCCGGGAGTCATCCGCCCTGCGAAATCCAAGCCAGAGTCTCCCAATTGAGATCCAAACCAAGTGCTTGGATGGCGTAGCCTCCCCCAAAACGGGCATGGAACCTGAAAGACGGTCCCGAAAGGAAAACCGTCTTCCAAGCATGCTTCTTTTGGGAGGGTGTTGGGGAAAAGCTGGGTCTTCCAAGATGTTTCTCAGGTTCGTGCTATTTTGTTTGGGAGGGTAGCTTGGAGAAAACCTGGCTCCTTTCGTTTGTCAGGGGTTGACATCGAGGCTACCCCCGAGGCCGACGGGATCTCGTTTATCACCTATTGCAATACAGCTCCTTTTACCCTTTCGAGTCGCAAAGAGTCAAGTATGTCGTGTGCATTGCAAAGGATCAAGCTGGCTAGGACGAGTCCCTTACATTCATGTATTCTACGAAAACAACATATGCGTAACGAACAAAAGAACTGTTATCCAATCATACGTCATGTTGTTGCTGTTGTTTTTCTTCTTTTATTTTTTTCTTTTTTTTTCCGCGGGCTTGTTTGCTGGGGCATACTAGGGCCTCACAGCATCATGTTCTCTCTTGGGCGGGTGGACAGAATTCTGCATCCTTCACCAGCAAAAACGTATAAAACCTTACAACTGCTGGGATGCCGACCAGCTACCTACTGGTGCCTGGTGCGGATTTTTGTTCAGCACCTCCCGTCCTTCCAGTCCTTCCCCGCCTGTAAAGCCCGAAGTCCACCATGCCGCAGAAGAGGAAGATCTGGACCCAGCCAGTGAAAGGCACCTGAGGTCCGGAGCCGGAGCCCCCGCAGAACTCTTGGTGCACAAGAGGAACCCGGAAAAACCTGGGGGGGGGGGGGGGGGAAGAAGAAAGCCATCCCCGGCCTGCCGGGCCATTTCACATCGAAAGCCTCGCCTGCCCCAGCTACCCCCGGTGTCACCATGGTGAACACTGCAAGGAAAAGACCCCCAAAAGACCCCCAGTTACCCCATGGTGAAGTCGCCTACTTCCCTCACGTTGAACTCCGTAAGGGCACTCCCAGTCACCAAGGTGAAGTCACCTACCTCCCTCACGTTCGTTTGAACACAGCAAGGACGTTGAGCCCCGCCAGGGGACGATCGCCCCAGTTGGCCCCAGCCACATAGGTGTCCTTTTTGGAAAATAGATGGCCCTAGATGATTGAACCAGGCAAACCAGGAAAACCAGGAATCGCCTTCTCTTTTTCCAACCAAACCAACCCAAAAAGGACGCCTATGCCCAGCCGTCGAAGGCCACAAAAAATGCCGCGCCTTGCCCAGGGCCGCCAGGCCGTTGGGCACCTCTGAGAACTTCAAGCTCTTGGCCGGCCTGCCATTCCGAGGCCCAGGTTCGGGATCTCTTGGGTGAGATGGGCGCTGCCCAACTTGCGTGCCCCCCCAAAAAAAAAACATGGCGGGGTTGAAGGCGGAAACCAAAAGTAAGCCAAGGAGAGTCGGACTCAGAACTCCCGACATGTGGGAGTGGCTGCTTAGGAATGCTGACGTTGGGGGGCCCACTCGTGTTGTGGATGTATCCCTTTTGTTCAGAGATGAAAAAATGAAAAAATAAAAAGAAAAAGAAGAAGAAGAAGAACAAAAACGAGAACAGGGGCGGAGCCCTATGTTCCCCGGGTTGTGCCTGTCTAGCCCCAAAAAACCGGGCGGTTGTTCAACCCACCTCCACTTGATCCTCTTTCGCAGGCCCCAAGTCCCCGGTTCAACGGATGCTGAATACCCAGGGAGTGCGCCCATTTTGGGGTCTGAAAAAAGAGAACACCCAACAGCCCAAAACCAAAGGGACCGCATTCCCACTGGCCCCATGACTTCACCCCCATTTGCATGGTTTAACCGAGGAGCCATTCCAGTGTCTGACTTTAACCCCCGAAAACTGCCAAAGCAATGACCCCAGCCAAAAAAATAAAGCATGGCGCCCTTCCAGAAACGGGAGCCGTGCGCTTCTTGAGGTTCCGTCTCAGGCCCCGGCGAGAGGTACCCCGGGAAGCGGAAGTACTCCGGCGCGATGACTCGGCCAGTTGGAAGTGTAGAGAGGTCACTCGGGGCGAAACTTCTGGAGGGTTGGGTTTTCCGCTGCGAGGAGAGGCCAACCCGTGAGGGAGTGACCTGCTTGGAGGAACCCGAGGTCCCACAATCCGTTGCGAGGAAAGGCCAGCCCCTTTTTGTGAGTGACCTGTTTGGAGGAAGGTCCCACAATCCGCCCTGCAGAGAAGCTTCGGCGAAAAAGCCTTGTCGGAATCTGATCAATGGGTCCGGATAACCTGGCTGAGGAGACCGCAATGCCTCTACGTTTGAGCGTGTTTGCCGACATTGCTTCAACAGGGTTGTAGTCAACGACCACTCCTTTGATTACACAAGGCCTTCAAAAGCGCGGCTTCATCATGCACAGAGTCCCCTGATGTCGCGGACGTTCTCATTCCCACGACCTGTTTCCGAAAGAATGGACGCCACCAGCTACAGTTCGGCTGCACGACCCTCCTCCAACGCCTCGGAACATTGAGAAGCGTGATTTGTTCGTCTGAAATGGGGGAACCCTCTGTTTCTTGAATCCACCAAAAGGAGCACCAAGACGCATCCAAATGAACTACAACCGGCCCACCAATCAACTTGCTTGCTCGTAGGCAGAAATATGGGAATGAACCTTCCAACCATGCCCTTGGACCAGACATAAATCTATGTATATATATATATATATCCTTCCAAAGAAACAAGCACGTAAAATAGCCAATGCTCAAAGAGCATCGGTTTTGTGGCCATGTCTTCAATCGAGGGGAAGTTGCCAACAAACCAGATAAACCTCAACCCTTACCAAGATGCGTAAAGAAAGAATAGCCTCATCAGTGGAAATCGTCGCTCATGTTAAGTTTGGATTAAGCCGCTTAGGACAATACTCACCATGGGCAATATCCCCTAAACTGAGTTCATGCCAACTACTAAAAGGGGTGTCCCCACCCTCATTAGATCAATCCGCATTGGGTGGAAACCAGCTACAAGGATACGAAGCCAAAGTGGGATTAGGTAACCAAGGAACCAGGGCAGTAGGAGTCCCGGTCCGCCGTTGCGAGAAAAAAAATGCCGCCATTCGCGCGGTATGTCCGCAAGAAGTATAAAACCTGAATGGGGACCGGAACTTGCGCCATCTACGTTTACCAAACTCTACAATTCTCCGACTCCTTTCAGTCCCCTAAGTGGAAGAATCATAAGACAGCCCTTTAGATACATATCAATGATGACTTTCCATTCCCATGAAGGGAAACCGAAAATGAAAAAAGCTGGGCCTGCGAAAAATAACGGATCGCAAATTGTATAACCATCCCTGGTTGCATGTAGCAGAAAAGTTGGACATGCACAACCCCCCCACCAAGGACCGAATCAGCTGAACCACTCGGAAATTACAGAGAGCAGGAAAAATTGGTGGACACTCCACTGGGAGTCCGTGCCAACTCATTCTTACTCATTCACATTCCTTGGGTGGAACAGCTCAACTCCTTCCATGTCCTTTTTGGTTTGCTCAAAATAAGTGGAGGGCCCTAATTTAGATGACCAACACAACCTATCTATTGACCAGGATTGACCATTTACCCCATTGACCATTGACCAGGGAAACCCATCTACTTCTCCAAAAGGCCACAGCTCTCCTCCGAGCCGCATCCCATGGCCGCGAACATCGCCACGCGCCCGTTCTTGATCTCGCTCTCCCGGCGGCGCCGGAAGGTGGTCACGTCCCCGTCCTGAAAAAACCATCCGGATCTTGGCCCAGGGTGCTTTGGCTCGCCGTCATATGTCAACCTCTTGATACATGCTAGTTTTGAAGGCTTCCCTCAATGCTGCAAAACCCATGGAATCAAACGAGATTCTTGCACCTGTTCATGGTTGCCCAGCAGAAAAGGGGGGGAAGGTGTTTAGCACGGCTACAGAAAGACCACTAAATGGTATGTATCCTGTTTCCTTGAAAATCAGTGGTGTGGGCGAGGTTGAACCCCTGATTAACCCCCCCCCAGCCCTTTTACTGGGAATCCGGAGCACTTCGGTGACACGCCCCATATTCGTAGGATGGGTGTGCTCTGCCCAAAGCACCTGGGACTAAAAGATGATCACCTTTCGGGGCCATGACCAAATATGGGAAAGCCAAGATGGGCAAACCAACAGGTCATCTCAGGTCGGATTCGCTTCGAACAACTCAGTCTCCGCCAATCAAAACTTCCACGGCTTCGGTGAACCGCTCCTTGGACATGCCCAGCGGGTCAAAGTAGCCCACCGGCGCCTGGCCCAAAGGCCCAAGAAAGCGGACGGCGAGGTCGGACATGATGCCGTTTCTAGCTGGCGGACCAAAATCCGACGGCACCACTGAAGGAAACCGTGGAGGAAAAAAATGCTGTTTGCTTGGGTAGTTACAGGGGAATCGAATCATTCCAGGGTTTCTTAGGTGGTGCAGGAGTTTTGTCGCACAGAAAAAAGGGAAGGGAGTGGAGGACAGATGGGTATCGATTTCTTGCGGGGACCCTTCGGTGGATGGCATTTGCATGTCACTATGACACCAACCAATTTGTGAGATTGATCCAGTTTCAAAAGATGAAACTGGAACCCCCCCCCTCCCCGGCAGCTACCAAAAGTCTTGCCACCTGCTCGGAAAGTGCGATGAATGGGCACGCTCTCTTGCTCACTCCTACCGTCATTCACCATTCAACCAAACTTCAAAGTCGTTTTCAGGGTTTGGAGGTATGGAGGCTTGCATACCCCCCCACATAAGCTTGTAAGACAGCAAGTACATATAAGCTCCATAGCTCCCAAATCCATATCTTAACATTCCCGGGAGTGACAACTAACTAAGCAACATTCGGAATGCTACCTTCAATCAACCTGCTTCTTCCTGACGCCAACTTTGGATTAAGTCTACTACCTGAGCAGAGAATCAATCCCAAGCCAAAAAGAGATGCAGCTGTGATTAATCTCAATGCTAGGTCCAGATCAGCTGGGTTCATCTGAGAGACCCTTTTCGGGGTCAGCGTGGAATCCCAAAGAAGCAAAACTTAAACAGCACTCAACAATTCGGTGCTTGCACATCTTTGCACCGAGATGGGCACAAACAAAAGGGTAATCTCCGACGGCTGCTTTGGTGTGGAGTGCACAATTTGCATTCAACTGCTTTCGGGAAAAAGACACAGGATCTTGAGCCCTTTCTGTGATACTGCCTGATCACGTTCATCACCACATGATCACTGTGCCAAACATTAGTATCATGTGCAAAGTTGCAACCTAGAACCACCAATTGCCCACAACAAAACCTTTCGCTTTGTACGGTGTAACAGACAAAATAATTATCATCTTCCCACATCCGGCCAAACCGCTATGGTTCCCAAAAAGCACAAGACCTTGCGCAGAACAACTCCTTCGCCCCAAGTTTTCCCATGGATCCCCTGATCCGATGTCACCCATTTGAGCCTGCACGCCAAGCTCATTCTCGAAGGCGCGCAGGGGCGAGTCAGCATAGTTGGCCCAGTCACCCCAGGCGCTGCCAGTCAAGCCGTCCTGCCAGCGGCAAGTGAAAGAAATGGGTTTGTCTCAAAATTGGGGTAGCACCAAAATGGCTAGTTTCCCTTTGGTTGCCCCAAAACGGGTACCCTTAATTGCTGGGTGTGTGTGTTTTTGAAGGTATATTTTTTGGGGTAGTTTGAAAGGAAACCAAAGGACAACAACCATTTTGGCTCCTAAAAACAGACACACCCAGCTCAAGGTATATAGTTGGAACGAGCCTTGGTGAGGAGGTCAGAGAAACCTTAAACACTTCGACAAATCAAGGCAGGTGGGCTATGTAGCATGCTAGGCTATTTAGCCTTTTTCGGTATGCTTTACTTAAAATTCAGCCACTTCCCCTGGGGTTGGGGTGTAAGGGGGGAGCTTGGTGTCATGAAAAGGGGACACAGGTGAAGGTTTTCTGCAAAGCCTGTGTGTGTGAGAGAGAAAGAGAGAGCGAGTGTGTGTGCGGGTGTGTATGAGCGAGAGACAGAGAGAGCGTGTGGATGTGTGGGTGTGTGGGTGTGTGGGTGTGAGTGTGTGTGTGTGTGTGTGTGTTCAAGTTTGTGCTTGTGTGTGTGCTTGTGCTTGCGCTCTTGCTTGTGTGTACGTGTGTGTTTGTGTGTGTGTGCTTGTGTCTGTCTGGGGTTGCCTGGAAAGGCAGTCGATTTAGGAGTTTCCCTTTGACTTCGCCCTTGAGCTTTGGGCACATGCTCAGCACGGAGTGGAAACACGAGAAACAAAACGAAACCGCCACGGCAGTCTCTGGCCGGGTGCGTTCGATTACAATGCTCCCAATGGGAACCTTCCTGCTGGCTGGCTGGGAAACCAAGGCGCGGCCGCTTGCTAAAGCGTTCACCAGGCCTGTAAACATGCAGAAAACATTGCTTGAACAACCTCCCCTTTAAACAGGAACCAGGGGGTTTTCAGACAAAACTTGCCCAACCCGTGTTCACCAATTAGGCCCTGTCTATTCAGTGTCCTTGCTGCTTTGTTTCCTCGGGGTGCCAAAAAACGCACAACTACTGTAGGGAGTTTCGGAATGCAAACATCATAACTATGGAGTTGTTTCCTGAAACGCAAGCTTGGTTTCGCCTATGACATGAGTTGCTTTTTGTCCTTCCCATTTTGGAGCACTGTCCAAATTACTTGGATGCGGTGCTTTTGTTGCCTAGTGTTCGAGTCACCTTAACGGTTTCCATTGTTCTAGCTTAACCCAGGGGGTATCGTTTTTTGGCAGTCCCCCTACCGTTTGCCACGCTTTGTGCGCCCACGGGGTATCGTTTTTTGGGAAGTCGCTCTCGTTCAAGGGTTTGTGCATTTCCACAACATCAATGAAACAACGAATACTAAATACAACAGCGATAAGTTTGGGTTTCTCTGGTGAAACCGTGTAACCAACAAGGAAGCAAAAACGTGCTGAAGGGGCGCCAGCAGGAGAGCACCCTATGTTTTAGAGGCGACGTTTTAGAGGTGATATCTCATTTACCCTCCCTCAGGCAAACATGGAAGTCACCAGGTAACCCTTCAAAGAGGAAGATCCTCTCGCTCGCCTCAAATTTCCGGGCAACCGATTGCCCTGCCAGCACACCTCTGGGGACCTTGACAGGTAAAACCCAAATGAGAAAAACACAACTACTATGCTTGTGCCTGAAAATCAAACACAACCACACTGGCAGGCCCGTATTTAGTGAAACCTCAAAATGCGAAATAGTTCTGTCAGAGATCCCAAAGAGGTTAAAAGTTAAAAGATCGATGCGCTGAAGGGTCGGAATCCAGCCTCCCACCCCCACTAGACTGAAGAACCTTGCCAACCTTTAAGACTTCGAGTTTAGTCTGTTGCCACCCCAAGAGGTACGAAGAACATGGTCCCACCAAACGCTATGCTCACCACAGGATGCCGCTGAGTTGCTTGCTGCCCAGGCTTTCCCCAAGCAATCCAATTGGCCGATTCATTTATAACATGTCCTGGAAGAACATCCCGATGATCGCCATCATCGCCTCAAATTCGGCGGAAGTCGCTGTCAAAAGGTGGAATGAGCGGAGACTTTGACATGAAACCCAAAAAGAAAGTTGCCGAGACTACGGTTTTGGATGGTTGCCTTAAAGAGAATGTAGTCTTCTGAAACCAATTTCGGTCAGCTTCCGTGTTGGAAAAAGGGAAACTTGTTCTTGTGTTTGATTGGTTTTCCCACCTTCGTGACACCCGGACACCTCCCCCATGTGACAATTGGTGATTAAGTCCCACAACGCTGCAGAAGGCAGCATGGGCAAATGCGCACTGGTCAAACTGTAGGGCCGAATCGAGTGGTTGCAAGGCCTTGATCATTTGATCATTTTAGCCAGGACCTTGGCACAGGAGCTCCTCCTAGCAGCCGTTCAAAAAAAAAATGCAAGGGGGCCTTTCATCATTTTAGCCAAGGCCCTAACAGATCACATGTCTCTTGTAGTCCCCGCTCTCCTCAAAGAGACCAAAGAGACCTGTTGGGAAGGCGTTTTTTTTTTCTTCGCGACGAATCCACAAACATGTGGCGCGAGTCCCGGATTTTCGTGAGTCCCCCATGTGCCTCTCACATCAATTTCCTGGTTGCTGGACATGTTGACCCAACCTCAAATGGATATCCTTTGCTTAAAGGGAAAAAAACAGAATTACTTCGCTTCGAGCAATCCCCACCCTCCACACTCACGAGCTTACCACCGTGAACACGGTTGTGTGAGTTCAAGCATGGTTTTCGAGTGGCTTGGGGCCTATGACTGCTCAACAAGCCTCGCATTGAGAGCCTTATCCACCTGTCTGTGTGTGTGTGTGTCAAACTCCACTTGTCTGCGAGCCGACCTCGAGAACTCAAACATCGGTTCCGTTAACAAAAGCCAAGCCCCTTCCAAAAAGAAACTGGACGGAATATACAAGAAGTTGCTTATTCGCAACCCAAAGCAACACAAAAGCATCACCCTTGCCGAGCCTCAGGGCACACTCAAAACAAGAAGGCACCAACATGACATGTAAACCCAACTTTGCGCCGGGCGGAACATTAAGCAAAACCAGACTGGCGAGCTGCTCCGGCTGGATAATGGCGGGATCCACTGAAGAATACTGGCGAGCCGCTCCGGCTCGACACTAGCCGGATACTCGGCAGGATCCACCGGCAAAGGATACTCAGCGGGATTCGGGATACTCGGCGGGATCCACTGGCGAGCTACTCTGGTGGGATACTCGGCGGGATCCACTGGCGGGCTACTCTGGGATACTCAGCGGGATAGTCGGCGGGATCCACTGACGGGCTGCTTTGCTGGGATACTTGGCGGGATCCGCCGAGGAGCTACTCTGGCGGGATCCACTGGCGGGCTGCTCTGGTGGGATACTCGGCGTGGTGGGATACTCGGCGGGATCCATTGGCGAGCAGCTCTGGCGGGATACTGGGCTCGATCCACTGGCCAGCTGCTCTGGCGGATGCTTGGCGGAATCTACTGGCGAGCCGCTCTGGCAGGATACTCGGCGGGATCCACTGGCGAGCTGCTCTGGCGGGATACTCGGATCCACTGGCGAGCTGCTCTGGCGGGATACTCGGCGGGATCCACTGGCGAGCTGCTCTGGCGGGATACTGGCGGGATCCACTGGCGAGCTGCTCTGGCGGGATACTCGGCGGGATCCATTGTCGAGCTGCTCTGGCGGGATACTGGGCGGGGGCGCGGTGTAGAAGCATCGCAAACGCGGATTCCAACATAAAATCTAAAAACCCCTTCCTGTCGGGTGGGGAACCAGACAAAACCACAATATCATCATGGGATCCACTGGCATCCTCTCTGGCGGGATACTGGGCGGGATCCACTGGCATCCTTTCTGGCGGGATACTGGGCGGGATCCACTGACATCGTCTCTGGCGGGATACTGGGCGGGATCCACTGGCATCCTCTCTGGCGGGATACTGGGCGGAATCCGCTGGCGGAATTGTTTGGCGGGATACTGGGCGGGATCCACTGGCATGCTTTCTGGCGGGATACTGGGCGGGATCCACTGGCATCCTCTCTGGCGGGATGCTGGGCGGGATCCTGGCAACCTCTCTGGCGGGATCTGGGGGGGTCCATGCATCCTCTCTGGCGGTTACTGGGCGGAATCCGCTGCTGAATAGTTTGGGGGATACTGGGGGACACTGGGATCCTTTCTGGCGGGATACTGGGCGGGATCACTGGCATCCCTTTCTGGGGGGCTATGGGGATCACTGGCTTCCTCTAGCTGGGCGGTATGGGCGGGATCCACTGGCAGGGCGGGATCCACTGGCATCCTCTCTGGCGGGATACTGGGCGGGATCCACTGGCATCCTCTCTGGCGGGATACTGGGCGGGATCCACTGGCATCCTCTCTGGCGGGATACTGGGCGGGATCCACTGGCATCCTCTCTGGCGGGATACTGGGCGGGATCCACTGGCATCCTCTCTGGCGGGATACTGGGCGGGATCCACTGGCATCCTCTCTGGCGGGATACTGGGCGGGATCCACTCACATCCTCTCTGGCGGGATACTGGGCGGGATCCACTGGCATCCTCTCTGGCGGGATACTGGGCGGGATCCACTGGCATCCTCTCTGGCGGGATACTGGGCGGGATCCACTGGCATCCTCTCTGGCGGGATACTGGGCGGGATCCACTGGCATCCTCTCTGGCGGGATACTGGGCGGGATCCACTGGCATCCTCTCTGGCGGGATACTGGGCGGGATCCACTGGCATCCTCTCTGGCGGGTCCTCTCTGGACCCCCCCCCCCCCCCCCCCCCCCCCCCCCCCCCCCCCCCCCCCCCCCCCCCCCCCCCCCCCCCCCCCCCCCCCCCCCCCCCCCCCCCCCCCCCCTGGAGGGTGTGGTGTAGCAGCATCGCAAGCGTGGATTCTACTTCAAATCTAACAACCCCTTCCTGTCGGGTGGGGAAAAACTTGAACTGGGCCCATCAAAGTGGCATTCATTCTCAAAAATGTGTTGTTTTATTCATCTTATTTATATACTTATTTTCGCAAAGAAGACCTTTTTCTCTTGAGAACCCGTTTGGTCGAGGGATGATTCCATGAACCTGTGGCCGCTTTGGATTCTTTCAGGGCCGGTTGCCCAGAACTAATCATGCTTGATGGCCAATGCACCAGTACGCTAGGGAGTCATGCACGGTTTGATACTTGGGTACCTTTCTTCGAAGGGAAACCAAAAAGCAAAACCCAGCCATTGCCAGGGTCCGAAATCCTCCGACACATTCGTATGCATCTCTTCCATTGTCCCCTTTTTGGGGTGATTTAAGCAGGAAATCCAAGGAATGCCCCGCCCTCCCCCGGACTTTGATGCCCATCCATGGGAGCTCTGCCAAGGCGCCAAGCGCCCGTTCGCCAGCTCGGAGTTCAGCTTGCGGTTGCGGCCCTCCCCGGGGGCCATGGTGCTGCCGTTGGGCACGCCCAAGACGCCTCGCTGAAGCCGAGCCCCGAGGCCCGGTCGGCCGAAACCGGCGAGGCCGGGAACCGGACGAACCGGACGGACCGGACGAACTTCGGACGTCGGGAGGCGCGCGGAAAGGGGGAGGAGGTGCCAGGGACAGGCGCTCAAGGCTGCCGAGGCCTCGAAAACAGTCGGGAAAAGAGAGAGGCGGCATTTTTTTCCGGAGGACGCGACTACGCGCAGTCAGTCACTCGCAACCTGGAACCGGGGTGGGTGGTTTTCACAACCAGTTGCTCCATCAGGTTTCACATGCTTAGAACTGACTTTGCGCTATGTTCCCATGAGCAAGTCACGGGATGTTCTAGTGAAAAGTTCATCAATTGAGATGGATGTCATGCTCCCTCATTTTGGACGGCATGGACACCCATTAACGTAATGCTCTATGGAGACTCTGCCAAAACCTTCTTGTCCCCGCTGCCCCGCCTGTGTTCTAGCCCATAAGCTTCATAAAATGGCGAGCTCTTGGTTTTAACTCTTTCGAGGGATGCATGCTTTCGCAAGATAATGGCCTGAAACAACAACTGGATCAACCTTTAAAGCAACGCCTTCGACTCGGGACCCCCAACCCCTTTCCCCGGGCCCCTG
>CAUJNA010000446.1:2603350-2605850 GCA_963377175.1 Effrenium voratum
ATATTTGTTTGCGGCGTTGCGTTTACTTGCTTTTTTTGTTGCCTCATCCGTCCCCGCCTGGGAAGCGGGAGTACTCCGGCGCGATATAGCCCATAGTGGCCAACATCGCGACGCGGCCTGCCAGATACCCGACCAAAAGACCGCCAAATGGCTTGATTCGGCTTTAAAACATCCAACCCTGGTTTGCCAAGCGCTTGCTTCTTCTCAAGAAGGGTATATCAGGTTTGAAACCAGGGTTTTGACCCCCTTATTGTCTGTTGAAAACCTAGGGACTCTCCCAACCCGACCAATTCCCGATTCGACACGAACCAATTCCACCCCACTTCGACGCCTCAGACCCGGAGCCACGCAGCCCCCCCCCCCCCCCCGGCGCCGTTCTTCAGCTCCGTGGCCCGCCGGCGCTTGAAGGCCTCGGTGTCGCCGTCCTGAAGGCGGACGACCGAGAATGGCCGCGACACGTCGCGGGAGAGCCGGCGGAAAGGCGTTTTTCGCAGCGCGGCAACGCGTCGCTTGAAAAAGAGGACGCAGAAAAGAAATGTAGTCCTGCAAGCTGGGCAAACCCGAAAGACCATCTTGCTTTAAACGGGAAAGCCCGGAGGTTGGTTGACCCTCGCAAAACGGTCGCCGGCCGTTTTCAGCCGGCAAGAAGGCATCCCTGGAAAGAATGGTCCAGGAAAAGGAAGACGGATGGGACCAAGCGGAATCTGAGTTCGTGAGGGCAACCCTGCGCAAAGTGGAAGTTGACAAAGGAGCGCTTTGCATGAACTCAGTTCTTCAAGTTCGAGCGCCCAAGACTCCTGCTGCCCAAGGAGCGCATACTTGAAGTATTTGCCGCAGGTGATCCCAGGGCACGTTGATGCCCGTCTCACGGCTACCAGCGGACTTCCGTCCCCTAAACAAGTGCAAATATCAACTAGCGCCTTTGGACTCCTCAAGTAGACCCCATTGAACACCTGGCCTTTGTGAAACTGACTCAGTTGCTCCAACTGACCTGCAAGGAGGGATTCGTGTTCTACTGAAAGGTGCTTGGAAATCAAAACTTTCCGCGATAATTTTAAGAATTCGCACTTCTTGTCACCCACCGGCTTCAACTTTTCCGCCGTGAGACGGGGATCAACGTGCCCTGGTATCTGCGGCAAGTACCAAACAGCTACCAGCACAGGAAACATAGCAGGGGGAATAAGTCCCCATCCCCCACCCCACCCCACCCCACCCCCACCCCCCCCCCCCACCTGCCAGCCCCCACCCCACCCCCCACCCAGGTCCGAGGCTCCTTGGTCAGGCCGAAGGGATCGAAGAAGCCCACGGGCGCCTGCGAGGCGTAGGCCGGAGGTATTTGCGCTCAGAGGTTTCTACCCCTCGGTTGGATCTACCGAAGCCCAACAGGTTGGTTGCTTGCTTGCTTGCTGGATCGCTTGCTTGGTCGGTTGCTTGATTGATTGGTCGTTTGCTTTGTAGAACTTATGTTTCGTCGTTGTTTTCCCCTATCCCCCCATGCGTGTTCTGTGGAATTGCCTTGTGCTTCCCGCTTGCCTGAAAGCTTAAGGGGTATGCTCCAGAAATCTGGTGGTACAACCTTTGAAAGAGCTGCCTCTTTGGCAAAAAGAACTCTTGAAACACGAGCTGCACGGTCTTGGGCCCACAATGGTGACACATGTTGGAGACCCCTGGACCATAGGGCTCATGCAGTCCTCGATTCGGGATTTGGGTTAATCCCTTCGTGAGTTTGGTGAAGGGCCGAACAGGTGCAAACGCTTGCCAGATTCAAAGTGTTCACAACGTCCGGGCAAAGATGGAGGTGCTAGGCAAGGAAAAGCCCTGCCCTGGAGCAAAGATCCTGGAGAGGGATTTCTTTTTTGGAAGTTTCAAGCGATCTGCGGGCCATAGAGGCAGCTCCTTCACAGGCGGCACCACCAGACCCCTGGAACGTACCCCTTAAGAAGCCCAAACCTGAGGTCTGTTGACACCCAGGCGTCAAGTTGCGCGGACTTCGCCCACGTGCTTTTCAGCATCGGAAGTCCGAAAGATGGTGTATTTTTGTGAGACCAACGGAAGGCCTTCCCAAGAATTCATTATCCATGTTGAGGTTTCCTGGCATCACATTGGAACGCGTCTCACCTGACAATCCCAACATGTTGTGCCCACGCATTGGGATAAAAGTTCTTCAGAGAATCTAGATGAAGCTAAACCACACAGATATCTACACAAACTTGGTTTGTCCAGGAGTCTCCTTTGAAGTACCAGCAAGCCCTCCAAATCAAAACCACCCCTCTTTGACGATAAAGACAAAAGAAAAAAAGAAAAACAAGAAAAGCGTCAAGCGACGCGCTCCCATGCAAAAAAATATCCCGTCTGCTTCTCTCCTACATCCTCCCACGGATTCAGTATCCACGGGAGTCTTTTAGGCGCCAACCTGAGCCGAGCCTGGACGCCCAGCTCATTCTCGAAGGCGCGCAGAGGAGAGGCGGTGTAGCTCGCCCAGTCCCCCCAGGCAGAGCCC
>CAUJNA010000446.1:2610850-2623350 GCA_963377175.1 Effrenium voratum
TATCATTGACTATAATGCATACATCCTGGCTCGTATCGAATGTGGCGTTGTTGCCCTACCACTTAACACGCAACCTTCAATCCTTTCGTTCTGTGGCAAATCACATCGTTGCAGGCATGTGCCGCTGTGTGTCAGAAACTGGTTGTGATTCTGGCAAACAAGAAGGCGCTCATCATACAGCAAGTTACAACAAACATGCTGCTTGTTTGCCAACAGCGCCTGGAAGAACATGCCGATGATGGCCATCATGGCCAAACGGCCGTTGGCCAGTTCCGCTGCAAGCTTGGTTTTCTTGGCCTCAGGGTCGGACGCGGTGAGCACCTTGAATCCGAAGTCACCCGCTGCAGCAGGAGTTCCCGCCGACTGGTCCTGGGACACCTCACAGAAGGCCATGTAAGCCAAGATTTGTCCCCACCCAGCAGCGGGAACTTTGGAAATCGCCGCCAGTCCGTTGGGCACATCCGCGAACTTCAAGCCTGCGGAAGGGCTCAGATAGCCCGGGAATTTTCCGGTGATCTCCGGGGTGATATAGCCCATGGTAGCCTCGGTGAAATGTTGAAACTCAAACCCAGGATACGAAGAAGAAAAAAAAATGCGGATATAAATATGATCCGATGCTACTACTTTAAAGCAAAAAGAAACAAACAAAAAGCAAAAACAAAAGCATGAAAGACAATGCCGAACTTTGACCCAGTGACGAGCATGGAAATTCTTCCGTGCTTCAGCTCCGTCTGGCGACGTCGGGCAAAGTTCTCGGTGCTGCCATCTGCCGTGAACCCGGCCGGGTCCCAAAATCCGACTGGCGCTTGCACACCAAGCTCATTCTCGAATGCTCGCAAAGGCGAGGCAGTGTAGTTGGCCCAGTCGCCCCAGGCGCTGCCAGTCAAGCCGTCCTGCTCAAGCGCTTGCATATGCATCTAGTCAACGTTACTGGCCAAAGCTGCATGCATGCTTGGAAAGTCTAGCAAGTGTGAGAATCATCTCTTTCGCATCATGCCAGAATGACCTTGCAAATATGATGCCTCTCAGGCTATGCAAGCACCACCC
The DNA here is from genome assembly GCA_963377175.1 of Effrenium voratum. Lineage (NCBI taxonomy): Eukaryota > Dinophyceae > Suessiales > Symbiodiniaceae > Effrenium > Effrenium voratum. The sequence continues at coordinate 2,611,898 of CAUJNA010000446.1, forward strand.
TCAGTCCCGCCCCGGCACAGCTACTACGCAACATTAACACATGCGCGCCAGCGCAATAGCTGCTCGAATGCAGGGAAGGGATGAAAACTATTGCTTTCCTGCTTGTTGATTTGAGATGAAACGTTGAAGGTTTCAACTGGTGTACATCTGCCAAAGTTGTCTTGCAAGCAATGCTATACGCGAATGCACACGGGTTGTGCATGCTCACACCAACCACTTGTGCTGAGCGGGCAGGAACTTTGCTGCCAACTTGTGGCTGAGGCCGGAATATATGTATTGCAAAGCACAACTGCACCAGTTCTCCAACTACAAGGTGCTCTTGCTGTGGACAGTTGTTGTTCCCCTGATCAGTTGCAGCGGTTCTGCCTTCTCGAACTTAAGGGTGTGATTCTCTCTCCCTCTCTTTCTACTCTACTGTCATTCACAATAATGCATACATCCTGGCTCGTATCGAATGTGGCGTTGTTGCCCTACCACTTAACACGCAACCTTCAATCCTTTCGTTCTGTGGCAAATCACATTGTTGCAGGCATGTGCCGCTGTGTGTCAGAAACTGGTTGTGAGTCTGGCAAACAAGAAGGCGCTCATCATACAACAAGTTACAACAAACATGTTGCTTGTTTGCCGACAGCGCCTGGAAGAACATGCCGATGATGGCCATCATGGCCAAACGGCCGTTGGCAAGTTCCGCTGCAAGCTTGGTTTTCTTGGCCTCAGGGTCAGACGCGGTGAGCACCTTGAATCCGAAGTCACCCGCTGCAGCAGGAGTTCCCGCCGACTGGTCCTGGGACACCTCACAGAAGGCCATGTAAGCCAAGATTTGTCCCCACCCAGCAGCGGGAACTTTGGAAATCGCCGCCAATCCGTTGGGCACATCCGCGAACTTCAAGCCTGCGGAAGGGCTCAGATAGCCCGGGAATTTTCCGGTGATCTCCGGGGTGATATAGCCCATGGTAGCCTCGGTGAAATGTTCAAACTCAAACCCAGGATACGAAGAATAAGAAAAAATGCGGATATACATATGTTCCGATGCTACTACTTTGAAGCAAAAAGAAACAAACAAAAAGCAAAAACAAAAGCATGAAAGACAATGCCGAACTTTGACCCAGTGACGAGCATGGAGATTCTTCCGTGCTTCAGCTCCGTCTGGCGACGTCGGGCAAAGTTCTCGGTGCTGCCATCTGCCGTGAACCCGGCCGGGTCCCAAAATCCGACTGGCGCCTGCCACAGCATGGTTGAACTTAAGCTACATCTGCGTGCATGCGTCATCCGTCAATACAGGTCTTTGCAGTCTTGGCCGCTTCACCCCAAAACTGACGACGAATAAAAAGCATTATATAAAAGCTAATTATCTGCATTCATCACTTCACCAAATATTAAATGCTTTTAGTGCTTTCCCGCCTGTATCTCGTGGACCTATATCTCCGTCGTCTATTATCGTTTGCCTCTATCCGCGACAGGCGGGAGACGGGTCCTGAACTCACCCAATTACAACAAACCCAAATAAAAGCAAAATACAAATATAAATATGAAATTAATAAAAGAAGCTGGAATAGCCTTCACGTTGTTACGACTTAAAAATCCAAATTAAAAGACAAGAAGATAAAAGACTTCTAACCCTCAGAATCCCTTTAACCAACTGCCTCGTTCATTCATATCACTTAGGATTGTTGGCGAGGAGACGAGTCAAGGGATGGGCGGTCTCTTTTCTCTTCATCTCAGGAACTGGGTCACGTGACCGCCAATGAATGAACCGACAGGGAAAGGAAATCATGAATCAAGATACTAACGACCAGGCGGTTCCCTTCTCTCTCATATCTTCCTTTCTCCTGCCTTGTCTATTCCCAATTTCATCGGTCCAAACCCAGGCACCTGGACACCGAGCTCGTTCTCAAAGGCGCTCAAGGCCACCTGATTTGTGCTCACCCAAATCATGATACTTCAGATCCAAAAACTGACAGGCTTTTTTTGCCATGTCACCAAGCGATAGGGCTGGAACAAGTCAGGCTCCATATGCCGAATCAAGTCGTTGAGTTAGGTCTGTCTCACCATTCCGTCTCACGGTCTCGCGCTATTGTTCACCCGATCTGAGGAGCGCGCCAGCTGATGCTTGGAGTTCGCCGTGGCCTTGGACGGCAGTTTAATCTTACAATCATGAGCTGAAAGTGCCTTTCAAACTATCTAGACCCTTAAATTACCCATCTCAAGTTGTACTTTTATAAAGTTTGTGTATTCGGCATGCTGCCCCTGCACTTAGTGTTGGCCATGACGCAGACATACTCCGGATGGCTAGTCACGTGCAAAGGCGAACAAACACAACCAAAAAAAAAAAAAAAAAACGGAGAAAAAAGAAGAAAAAAAAAGAAAAAAAAAAAACGAACGAGTTCACTGCTACCAACCAGCCAACATAGACCACCACCAGCCAGTCAATTAACAAACATACAGTTCATTCATACTGCATGACATGACGTAATATGTCACATGGTCTCAGCATGACATGGCATCACATGACCTCACATTGCGTCACGTTAACATTACGCTACGCTGTATTGAAGTACAAAACCTTCCATTGCATTGCTTTCCTCTTTATCACATTGTATGGCATGTATTACGCGCCCGAAAAAAGGACGAACCAGAAAAACTACGTTGTTTGTTCATCTGCATACAAACAACAAAACAACAAAACAACCAAACAAACTAAGCCTCAAAACACACAAACAGACACACAACACAAAACTGCAGCAAAACACAAACAGGCAAACGAACAAACAGACAGGCAAGCAGACAAAAGAACAAAACATACAAGCAAACAAGCACTAAAGCAAGCAAGCAAAAACACAAACCAACAAAAGCAAGCAAGCAAGCAAGCAAGCAAGCAAGCAAGCAAGCAAGCAAGCAAGCAAGCAAGCAAGCAAGCAAGCAAGCAAGCAAGCAAGCAAGCAAGCAAGCAAGCAAGCAAGCAAGCAAGCAAGCAAGCAAGCAAGCAAGCAAGCAAGCAAGCAAGCAAGCAAGCAAGCAAGCAAGCAAGCAAGCAAGCAAGCAAGCAAGCAAGCAAGCAAGCAAGCAAGCAAGCAAGCAAGCAAGCAAGCAAGCAAGCAAGCAAGCAAGCAACACAGACAAGACAAACCAGACAAGTGAACAAAGTCAACTAACAAAAAAACAAACACACAAACAAACAGGCAAACAAAAACAGAACACAACAACAAAACGAAACAATACCAACAAACGAACAAACAAAGAAACAAACAATCAAACAAACAAACAAACAACCATGAGAACAAAACCGAACGAGCACACAAAGCAAAGCGCACAGCTGCAAGAACCAAAAAAAAACAAAACAAGCAAGCACGCAAGCGAGGAAGCAAGCAAGCAAGCAAGCAAGCAAGCAATCAAGCACGCAAGCATGCAAGCATGCAAGCGCACGAATGAAAGAACACAGACACAAACAAGCACACACAAACAGGAAAGCAAGCAAAAAAAAGGTAAACAAACAAGCAAACATAAAAACATAGGCAAATGCATACATGCATTACAATACACTGCATTACATTGCATCACATTGCACCACATTGCATTACATTGCATTCATTTCCATTACATTACATTACATTACATTACATTACATTGCATTGCATTGCATTGCATTGCATTGCATTGCATTGCATTACATTACACACATACATACAAACATACATACATACATATAATATAGATACATACAGCATGACACAACAAAACAACACATACATACATTGCATTACATTTTATTACATTACATTACATTACATTACATTGCATTACATTGCATTACATTACATTACACACATGCATACATGCATACATGAATACATACATCACATACATTACATACAGTACATACATTACATACATTACATACATTACATACATTGCATACATTGCATACATTACATACTACATGGCATATATTACTTCACATTACATACATAGATACATACATACATACATACATGCATGCACACATACATACATAGATACGTACTTTACATACATTACATACATGAATACATACATGCACGCATGAAGACATTTCGTTCATACATACATGAACTTCACTACATTCCGTAAATGAAATTACACTACACTGTACTACCTTACATTCCGTTTCCTTCCTTTTCCTTTGCATTGCATTGCGTCACACGACATACATCACATCACATTACATTAAATTACATTACATTACATTACATTAAGTTACATTACATTAAGTTACATTGCATTACATACATTACATTACGAGAATACATACTTGAATACACACCTAAAAACATACATTACATGTATGACGTAAAATACATACATAACATATTGTACATACATACATACATGCATGCATACCTACATACATACGTATAATGCATTACATTGCATTCGAATGGACTGCATTCCATTGTGTTACATACATACATACCATAACATACATAAATGACGTAATGTACATACATGCATGCATACATGCATTACATACATACATACAGAAATACATACATACATACATACAAACATACATACATACATACATACATTACATACATACATACATACATACATACATAAATACATACATGTATACATACATGCATTACATACATGCATACATACATGCATGCCTGCATGCATACATATATTACATACATACATACATACATACATACATACATACATACATACATACATACATACATACATACATACATACATACATACATTACATACATACATACATACATACATACATACATACATACATACATACATACATACATACATACATACATACATACATACATACATACATACAGACATACATACATACATACATACATTACATACATACATACCTACATACATTACATACATACATACATTACATTACATTACATACAATACATTACATTACATTACATTACATTACATACATACATACATACATTACATACATACATACATACATACATACATACATACATACATACATACATACATACATACATACATACATACATACATACATACATACATACATACATACATACATGCATACACACACACATACATACATACATACATACATACATACATACATACATACATACATACATACATACATACATACATACATACATACATACATACATACATACATACATACATACATACATACATACATACATACATACATACATACATACATACATACATACATACATACATACATTACATACATTACATACATACATACATACATACATACATACATAACATACATACATACATACATACATACATACATACATACATACATACATACATACATACATACATACATACATACATTACATACATACATACATACATACATACATACATACATACGTACATTACATACATACATACATACATACATACATACATACATACATTACATACATACATACATACATACATACATTACATACATACATACATACATACATTACATACATACATACATACATACATACATACATACATACATACATTACATTACATACATACATTACATTACATTACATTACATACATACATACATTACATACATACATACATACATACATACATACATACATACATACATACATACATACATACATTACATTACATTACATTACATACATACATACATACCTACCTACATACATACATACATACATACATACATACATACATACATACATACATACATACATACATACATACATACATACATACATACATACATACATACATACATACATACATACATACATACATACATACATACATACATACATACATACATACATACATACATACATACATACATTACATACATACATACATACATACATACATACATACATACATACATACATACATACATACTACATACTACATACATACATACATACATACATACATACATACATACATACATACATACATACATACATACATACATACATACATACATACATACATACATACATACATACATACATACATACATACATACATACATACATACATACATACATACATACATACATTACATACATACATAATTACATACATACATACATACATACATACATACATACATACATACATACCGTTCATTATAATAGATTTACATTTCTTTGCACTACTTTGCATTACTTGGCATTACGTTGCATTACAATGCATTACAATGCATTTCATACATATATACAGACAGACAGACGTACATACATACATATATACATACATTACATTACATTACAGTATATTACATTTCATTACATTAAATTACATCACACTACATTGCATTGCATTGCATTGCATTGCATTGCATTGCATTGCATTGCATTGCATTGCATTACTTACATACATACATACATTACATACATTACATACATACATACATACATACATACATGCATACATGCATACATAAATACATTACATACATTACATACATACATACATACATACATACATACATACATACATACATACATACATACATACATACATACATACATACATACATACATTACAACATTACATACATACATACATACATACATACATACATACATACATACATACATACATACATACATACATACATACATACATACATACATACATACATACATACATACATACATACATACATACATACATACATACATACATACATACATACATACATACATACATACATACATACATACATACATACATACATACATACATACATACATACATACATACATACATACATACATACATACATACATACATACATACATACATACATACATACATACATACATACATACATCATTACATACATACATGCATGCATGCATACATACATACATACATACATACATACATACATACATACATACATACATACATACATACATACATACATACATACATACATACATACATACATACATACATACATACATACATACATACATACATACATACATACATACATACATACATACATACATACATACATACATACATACATACATACATACATACATACATACATACATACATACATACATACATACATACATACATACATACATACATACATACATACATACATTACATTACATTACATTACATTACATTACATTACATTACATTACATTACATTACATTACATTACATTACATACATTACATACATACATTACATACATTACATACATTACATTACATTACATTACATTACATTACATTACATTACATTACATTACATTACATTACATACATACATACATACATTACATACATACATACATACATACATACATACATACATACATACATTGAAGTACATACATACATACATACATACATACATACATACATACATACATACATACATACATACATACATACATACATACATACATACATACATACATACATACATACATACATACATACATTAAATACATAACATACATACATACATACATACATACATACATACATACATACATACATACATACATACATTACATACATACATACATACATACATACATACATACATACATACATACATTACATACATACATACATACATACATACATTACATACATACATACATACATACATACATACATACATACATACATACATACATACATTACATACATACATACATACATACATACATACATACATACATACATACATACATACATTCACATACATACATACATACATACATACATACATACATACATACATTACATTACATTACATTACATACATACATACATTACATACATACATACATACATACATACATACATACATACATACATACATACATACATACATTACATACATACATACATACATACATTACATACATACATACATACATACATACATACATACATACATACATTACATACATACATTACATACATACATACATACATACATACATACATACATACATACATACATACATACATACATACATACATACATACATACATACATACATACATACATACATACATACATACATACATACATACATACATACATACATACATATACATACATTACATACATACATACATACATACATACATACATACATACATACATACATACATACATACATACATACATTACATACATACATACATACATACATACATACATACATACATACATACATTACATACATACATACATACATACATACATACATACATACATACATACATACATTATACATACATACATACATACATACATACATACATACATACATACATACATACATACATACATACATACATACATACATACATACATACATTACATACATACATACATACATACATACATACATACATACATACATGCATGCATGCATGCATGCATACATACATACATACATACATACATACATACATACATACATACATTACATACACATACATACATGTCATAAAATACATGCATACATACATACATACATGCATACATACATACACACATTACATCACCTCACATTGCATGATATTACAGTACATTACATTACATTTCACTACATTGCATTACAACAATAGAGAATACATACCTAGATACATGACATGACATGACATGACATGACATGACATGACATGACATTACATTACATTACATTACATTACATTACATACATACATTCCATTACATTACATCACCTTACATTACATCACGTTACATTACCTCATTACATTACATTGCACTATATTACACGACATTGCATGACACTACATTGCACACATTACGCTTATGCATACATTGAAGTACATACATACAGTATATTCATTACATACTTTACATTACATTATGCATGCACGGAGCTTTTAATCCACGCATTCGGCCTTTGCGCGATATTGCCGTTCGCACGCATGTTGGTCAACACATTGCGCCGGAGCACGCAAGCACGCACGGTGCGTGTATGTATTCTATCTCCGTGTCTCTGCAGGCCCGTATGCATTTGTACTTGTGTCTTTGCGCCGATCTGCCTGTACAGGATGCTGTCAGGCTGCAGCTACGGCTGTGATCGTACAATGCCAGTGCCTCCGTGTCTCCTTGCCTGTATGCTTGTCTGCCTGCACGTCCGCACGTCGCCCATAGACAGTTGCGTGCCGATGCATGGGTACCGTATGACTTGCCTGCATCATGGATTGGGGGGGCATGTGTCTGTATGTATGCCCTTCTGTGCGTGCATACTGGCGTGGGTATTTGCAGATGTGTTCCTGTGTGTTTTTCACTGAATGGTTCTTCGTTTTTAAAACGCCGTGCAAATATTGCAAGCATATCTGCAAATCACCAGATGATCAACTGAAAACAGGCACCTCAACAAATGTGGACAGGAAGGCTGTACCTGCGGAAAATATTGCAACCCAGTGTCTGAGATGCCATTGACAATCTCACGTGCCAAAGAAAACGAAATAAGTGGTTCGCCTTTTTGGACGTTGACTAAAAATAGACGGAAAGTGAGAAGTCGCTGCCAACGTCACAGCCGTTGCTTGACCCTCCAGCTCCGCTCTGAGCCACCGCGCCTTGCGGCTGGCAAAACAAGTGGCAACAGCTGCGCTGGCAATTGCCATGCTGGTGACGCTGCTCGCCTCGTCAGCCGGTCAGGTCCCATATCCCAGGATTGCCCAGGAATTCCTTGGTAAACATCCTTTAAGTGATTTTCACAGCACCCCAAACAGAGACTTGGAGCCTGCTGGCTGAAACAGGTTAAAAGCTAAGCTCAGCAGTCTTGACAGGCTAGCGGCAAACATCACTCAAGCTTTGCTGTCGGTGCCTCCAGTCCAGACACAGGAGCGGAGGCTGGAGTTGCGGAGACGGTTGCCTCAGCTCATCAGGCAAAAGCGCGCAGTCCACAGCCAAAACGTCTATGCGAATGAATGGCTTTGACGTGGATGCCAAGGACGGAAATCAGCGCAAATCAAGCTCGGAAAGGACGGAGTCAAGCAACATCACAAGGACAGCAATCACTCTCTTGCACTGTCAAAACTCGTTCCGGAAACAAAGGCACCGTTTGGGTTGACAAAATGGTACTCCCATCCAGACCCCCTTCACATCCCAGGTTGGGATTTGCAACCCAAAGAACTCGAGTGCACGATTTCCAGCCGTGAAGTGTGCTCAGGCAGCTTTGGGAAGCAAAGCTCAACCCAACTGAGATCGCTGCTCGCAGGTTTCCGGCACGTCCAGCAGGCGCAGACACAAACGCGGCTCCGCCCAGAAGGGTAACACCTCTCGTGGACATCACACCCTCCAAGGATCCCGCAAACACACACAGACACACACCATGGAGAAGACTAAACAGAACAAAGGTTTTTGGGGGCTGCCCCTTGTGATATCAAAGTGGGATTCTGATCCAACAATAGCGCCATTGACAAAACACAAGTGTCCGCTACTGGAAAGCCAAGATGACTCTGGTTGATGAATATTTCAGAGGGAACCTTCACTTTTGTGGGAGAAGATAACATCCCCTATACATCCTCCAGATTCATGGAATCTGGGGCCGACAGAACCCCCATCAGTATCATCATAATCATTCACTCACTAGGTGCCTGCGGCAGCAGCAACAGTGGCTCGGGATGAGGAGGCCATCCTCAGCAATTTAACAGTGAACACTGCAAGATTGCAAAACACGGAACAACTCAACATGCTCCAAGCAACGCTGCTTCACTCTCAGGCCAAGCTTCGTTTACAAAAAGTTAGCAAATTGGAGAAGCGCAAAGGCAAGCGTAGATAGATTACAATCTGTACACAGCAGCCCGCTTCTCTGAGCCTAAAAATGCGCGGAAGATGCTGCTAAAGGCCTCATAAGGCAAATGCTCAGCATGCGCAGCCCAAAATGGCTGGCTTCCCCTCGGCGTCCCTCCCAAAATGGCTGAAGTCCCGAGCCTCTCCCATGGTTCTCGAACCGGTTTCGAAGGTCTACGGTGACGGGCACCGTAGACCCACTTCAGAAGCAAGCACGCTCGGCCGAATCTTCCGAAAAGAGCACGTGGCTCTAATCGCAATGGATTTATCATTGGGCAAAGCAGCGAAGGAATCCGGCTCTAGAAGAAAAAGTGCCAACAATAGTCCAAAAACAGAATACTTGTACAACCAAAACACCCCGCCTAAGATACATCATTCAATCGAGTTTGTGATATCAAGATGCCAGAAAACTTGAGTTTTAAACAATTGTGGCTCTTGGAAAATAACATGGGGAACAACGTTTAACAAGGGGTACTCGCACACTCCCATACTGAGTTACGCCAGGACGCGCTTTAGTTGTGTTTGCTCCTTTGTTTAACAATTGTACTGTGAGAATAGCAAGCACTGGGCTACGATTG
>CAUJNA010000446.1:2630850-2637958 GCA_963377175.1 Effrenium voratum
CATATGCTAGTAAAAGCATAAGCTGGGTAGGTAGAAAGCGCATGACACCCTTCCCAAGGGGCAAAACGGTTGCATGCCCCAAAAGAGTCAGAATCGCCCCAGCAAGACACAGCGGCCTTTCCGCGTTTGCAACAGTCAGTCAGAAAACCTTGTTACTGCAATGCCCAATACCTTGACACTTCATCGCTTGATCTCTGGCCCCCAAGCTGACACTAGCAATCCCTTTGGCCTACGGACCCATGGAGATAGGCGAAATTCCACTATCTAAGCCATAACAGTTATGCCTGCCAGCTTGATACCAACGTGCGGGTTGACCAACTTGCTAAGGCTCTTTCTGCAACTAATGGGGCCTGCGCTGTTAGTCTTCATCAAGCCTACCTAGGTAATGATCAAAATGAACTAATGCAGGACCTTGTTGTCTTTGTTGCTCAAAGACAGGACAATCAGCTGCCTTTCTTGGTTTTCTTGTTGCGTAAATTTTACCTGAAATCCTTTGAGTCACTAAGGTTACTTGCCAACAAGCAAGGGGTCTCCTTCCCCAACAGCTGTTTCAATATTGATTTAAACTTGCCAAGATTTTCGGGCCCTGGAAGTTCGGCAGGTTGCCGTGTTAGACCCGGTGACAAAAACGTTCGGCAGATTGGCGTATTAGAGCGACAAATACGTTTGGCAGGCTGCCGCGTCAGACCCGGTGACGAAGGCGGCAACAAGTTTGGCAGGTTGCCGTGTCACGAGCAAGGACCTTGGCAGGCTGTCGTGCTTGCCAACAAATCCGCGACCTGGCCTCGGGCACCGCACGAGCTTACCGAGAACTCCGACTCCGGCATCTTCAACTTTGTGAAGTGGCTGCGGGTCGACGAGGAGGGGTGCCCACGCTGGAGCAGGCCAGGCAAGGCTGAAGAAGCTCTACCCCTCAAAGACACCACGCTGCGTTAGCCACAGCAAGCGTACGGCCGTCAACGCAGCGGCAAACCGGGCCCTGGCGCCAGAAGTAATAAGAAACATAGGCTCATACTACTCTAATTATTTGGGTTTTTTTGCCAAAAAAGCTGTTAAAATAGCCTTTTTTTCTGCCAAAAAACGAATGTCACCACTGATGTCACCACTACCTTTCCGCTCCGTTTTTGGTCGAAAAAGTGCTCAAAACGAATTTCCGAAAAGTTCGTTTTTTTGTGTCAGACGGCAAGCGAGGTGCCTCAGCCTCTAGATTCGCTCGGTTTCGGTTGAAAACAGGCTCTAGACGCTCACTTTGCTCTCGATTCCGTTTTCTGCCCGGAAAAGCGGGCAAGTTTCATCCCGCTAAGCTTGTCACCGCTTGTCACCGCTTTGTTACCGCTCTCTTTTGGCCGAAAAAGTGCGCAAAAGCGGGGAGGACTTCGTTCTTTACAGGGTTTTCCGTTTCGCCCTGTGCTCCAACGGTGCGCTGATGGGCGGCCCAGAAGTCCAGCACGGCCGGAAGCGTCGGAAGTCGCCCAGCAGCAAGAACTTCACGTCGCGGTTCAGCCCCACAGGCCAGGTCCGCCCAGCGCGCCATCAACCAGCCAGTCCAGCTTTTGCGCGCTGCGCGCACGTACCTGCGCACCCAGTGGTCGGCCGTCCGCGCCCAGGCCCCGCCTCGCCCTGCTCGCGCAGCCTCGCCACACGATGTCCCCGGGCCAGGTGCGTCTTTCCGGCGCCGGCCCGTGAACAGCAGGGAGTTGCCCGCCAGGCAGTTAACAGGGTCGTCCACCTGTTTCACCTCTTCCTCTCAGCGGCGCCTTGCTGCTGCGCAGCAGGGCTTTGCTAGACCGGCGTGCCGTCAGGCGCAGCGCTCCTGAAAGCAAGGTTGCGCGGCGGCGCTCGCAGCATCGCTTTCGGAGTGTTTTTTCACCATTCACACGCCCTGCCATCAATCCTGGCACGAGCACAGGATTGCTCCACTCAATCCTGGCGTGAGCACAGGATTGCTCCACTCAATCCTGGCGTGAGCACAGGATTGCTCCACTCAATCCTGTCGTGAGCACAGGATTGCCCCGCTCAATCCTGTGCTGTGCGCAGGATTGCCCCGGTGTCTCCCGGAAAACTCCGTGAGCGCACTGCTATATAGCGATGCGCTCACGGACTCGCCGCCCGGCTTCCCGGCTTTGAATTTGGCAAGTGAAACAAAGGGATGGGGAAGATCAAGCTGTTTCCTGTGCCTGAATACAGCAGCAAACAATCCTCTGACCCCGTAAGTGCTTCCAAATCGGGCAAAACCGTGACTCTGATCAGCCTGATTCTGGAGCAGTATCGAAGCGTGTTTGAGAGAATCTACATCTTTAGCCCGTCCATCGACATTGATGACGGCTGGATTCCCGTCAAGAAGTACATCGAGGAGGACCTGGGGGTGAACACCGAACGGGAGCAAGCGTACTGGGACGAGTGGGACGAGGCGGCAGCGCAAGATCACGGAGGCGTCCAAGAAGTTGGAGATGAAGAAACTGTACCAGGTCCTGATAATCTGTGACGATATGGCTGATATGCCTCAGCTCCACAAACCCAACGGCGCCCTGGATACGCTGTTCATCAGAGGCCGGCACATGCAGATCAGCACCTGGGTGAGCTTGCAGAAGCTGAGGCTCATAAGTGCCGCCGTGCGGGTGAACATCCAATTCCTCTGCTGCTGGAGGCTGCGCAACCAGCACGAGCTGGACGCCGTGGTGGAGGAGCTCAGCGCCCTGCTGCCGAAGGAGCAGCTGCGCCGGCTGTATGAGCAGGCGACGCGGGAACCCTACAGTTTCCTGTTCGTCTACTATCTGAAGCCGAAGAACGAAATGTTCCACACACGCTTCGAAGAGCGCTTCGCATTGGAAAAAGACGCCGATGGGAGCGGCGCTCAGCTTCCTGGGCCAGAAGCTGTTCGCCAGCTCCACGCTGATCAACGCGAAGTGTGAGAACATCTCCTGCTGCACCTCCGTCGCAGCCGTTCAGCCGCCCGTCGTCCGCCGGACGGGTGGGTTCCTAAAGAAAAGGATGACCACGATCTACGTGGACCCGCAAGAGGGTAGCCGGCTCGGACAGCGACTTTGAGGTCGACCTGGGAGAGTTGCAAAGCGACGCCCGGCTCGCCGTCTACAAAATCCGCCTGGCCGACAGCTTTTTGTCCACGGACCGGGGCCGCTACCTCTACTGGGCTGACGCCGCGCTGGGCACGCTGAACTGGGCATTGTTGATTGAGGGCGCGTACACGGGCGCCCGGGGCTGGCCTGGGTCAGCTCCAACTTTGCCACCGCCACCTATAGCAAGACCACAAACAGCCTGAGCGTTGCCTACGACGGTAACCGGCTGATCCTGAACGACCTGGAGCTGCGGCAGCAATTCCCAGATGCAGCGGACTACCCCGCCGCGCCGCCTCTCCGACAAAGCCCTTCAGCGTGGACCACATGCTGGGCCCGAGCTTCTCCGGCGGGCAGCAGGTCTTTGAGTTCGTCCGTATGATGGCGCACAACGAGGTCTACCTGCGCTGCGCCCAGCTGGCCAACGCCAGCCGAGTGCTGGGCAACCTGGCGACGACCTCCTCTCCAAGATCACGCTGAAGAGCGGCGTGGGTACCATTGTGAGACGGGCTCCGACGACGGGCGCTTCATGGCCCTCAGGGGCCCCGTTACCCTGAGGCACATGCGCTTCCGGCTGACCGACGGCAACGTTGTCCGGCTTCGCGGGTTGTCTTTGTCGTTTGTGTTATATCTTGACCACGTATAATAAATGGAGCCGACCGAACAAGAGGCGCCAGAGGCGCACGCTGCGCCGGACGCTGCGCCGGACGCTGCGCCGGAGGCACCGGAGCCGAAACGACGGGGGAGGCCCCCTGGTAGCAAAAACAAACCGAAGCAGGACGCGCCCACCAAGCTGCCCCCAAGCGCAAGCCAAAGCCGCCTCCGGTTAAGATAACACCAGCGGAGGCACCGGCAGAGGCACCGGCGGAGGCACCACCGGTTGAGGCGCCTTAGCTTACAAGAGAGCAGCAGCGCGCCCTGCGCATGCTGAAGAGGCAGTCCGCTTATGACCGGTTGACCACAGGCGCAAGCGTGGGCTGGGGATCAAACAGACTTGTTAGAGGGGTCAGATTGGCTTGTTCACTTGCAGAAGCATCAAAAAGACTTGTGAAGCATTAGATTCGCTTGTAAGGGGGGTCAGATTAACTTGTGGGGGATCACATTGACTTGTGGCCGTATCATCCTCATCATCCATCATCATCATCGGCATCATCGGCATCATCATCATCATCATCATCATCGTATCATCATCATCATCATCATCATCATCATCATCAGCAGCAGCAGCATCATCATCATCATCCATCATCATCATCATCATTATCATCATCATTATCATCATCATCCATCATCATCATCATCGACATCATCATCATCATCAGCATTATCATCAGCATCATCACGACCATCAGCATCATTGTCATCCATCATCATCATCATCGTCGTCGTCATCATCACCATCATCATGATCGTCGTCATCACCATCATCATCATCATCGTCATCACCATCATGATGATAATGACGCTGATGATAACGCAAAGATCATGATGATGATGTTGATGACGATGATGATGATGGTCGTGATGATGCTGATGGTAATGCTGATGACGATGATGTGGATGGTGAGATGACGATGATGATGATGATGGTGATGACGACGATCATGATGATGGTGATGATGACGATGATGATGATGGTCGTGATGATGCTGATGATAACGCTGATGCCGATGATGCTGATGATGAGGTCACGATGAAGATTCTATTTCCTCCATTTATGATTCGTATTGCCCGGGTCCAGCAGGGCAGGCTCCGCAATTGATTTTGCACAAAC
This sequence comes from Effrenium voratum, assembly GCA_963377175.1. Classification (NCBI taxonomy): domain Eukaryota; class Dinophyceae; order Suessiales; family Symbiodiniaceae; genus Effrenium; species Effrenium voratum. The sequence goes on from CAUJNA010000446.1 coordinate 2,635,699, forward strand.
TTTATCAGCAGTAACCCTGAGGAGGATGATGATAATGCTGATGATGACGATGATGATGATAATAATGGATGATGATGATGATGATGATGCTGAGGATGAACGATGATGACGATGCTGCTGATTATGATGGATGATGAGGATGATGATGACGCCGACGATGATGATGATGATGATAGTGATGATGATGATGGATAACGCTGCTGATGATGAATGATGATGATGGTAGGGAGGAGGATGACGACGATGGTGATGATGATGATAGTGACGATGATGACGGACACTGCTGCTGATGATGAATGATGATGATGATAACGATGAGGACGACGACGATGATGATGATGAATGATGACGATGACGACGGTGACGACGCTGATGATTATGATGAAGAATGATGATGATGATGACGACGGTAATGGTGATGATGATGAGGGTGATGATGATGATGACGCCGACGATGATCCTGGATGCCCATGATGATGATAATGATGATGATGGATAATGGGGATGATGATGATGATGATGATGCCGATGCTGATGATGATGATGATGCTGAGGATGAACGATAATGATGATGATGCTGATGATGATGATGATGGATGATGATGATGGATGATGAGGATGATGATGCTGATGATGATGATGGTGATAAAAGTGATGATGATTATGGATAATGCTGCTGGTGATGCGACGATGAGGAGGATAATGCTGATGAAGGTTTTTATGATGATGATGATAATGATGAGGAGGACGACGATGATGATGATGAATGATGACGATGATGACGGCGACGATGCTGATGATTATGATGAAGAATGATGATGATGCTGATGAGGATGATGATGATGATGAGGGTGACGATGATGATGATGATGATGCCGATGATGATGATTGATGATGATGATGATGATGATGATGATGATGATGATGATGATGATGATGATGATGATGATGATGATGCGACGACTGTTTGATAATGATGATGATGATGATGCTGAGGATGATGACGCTGGTGATGATTATGATGATGATGACAATGATAATGGTGATGGATGATGATGGATGATGATGATGATGATGATGATCGATGGATGATGAGGAGCAGGATGATGAGTAACGAACGATGGCTTTTCGGTGTGCAACTAACAAGCCAATCTGATGCTCGAAGCTCCCAAAGCCATAACAAGTCAATCTGACTCCTCTCACAAGCCAATCTGATGCTCACAAGTCAATCTAATGCTCCTCTCACAAGCCAATCTAAAAAGAAACAAGCCAATCCAATCCTTCACAAGTGGTTTCGATGTCACAAGCCAATCTGACCCCCCCCTGCAGCACACGCCTTTGCAAGCAATTTTTTAAGGAAGGCTTCCGCACTTCCGCCGAGGCCACGGACAAGAACGTGTGCCTTGCGCGGAGGTGCCAGGGCTACGGCGAAACCCGCTTTGTGGCAGAAGACTCCAAGGCTGGCGCCCTGGCAAGCAACAGGCAGGGGCCGCCCTCCACTACGGGCCGTCTGCGCAGCACGGCCGACGGCGCTCAGGCGGCGGCGGACGTCATAGGCGCAGGAGCGGCGGGGCTTGCGGCCGCGCAGGCCTTCCACTCTCAGCTGGTGCGCCTGAACGCGCTGCCCCGTCCAGCCGCAGATCATCGGCCCAGTGACGTGGCGCCTTCTGGACAAGGCGGGGCAGTGCGCGCAGAAGGTGAGCGTGGCGCAGCGCAAGCTGTTAAGGCTGCCGTTGCTACCTAGAAGGGCTGGCCGAGGGCGCCACCGCGGGCAAGGTTGCTGGAACGCTGGCTGGCGCGGCGGAAGTTGGCACGGCGGCAACGGCGGGGCTGGGTGCTGAAGAACACGCTTTTCCGGTCTTAGCAGGGCAGCGAGGACGCGGCCGTGCAGAACGTCCGGTCCGCCAACAAGCAGCTCCAGGGCCTAATGTAGGCCCTGGAGAAATGGCTTTTGTTGCGCCACAAAACGGTCTTCTTCCAGTGTGTATTGATATAGGCACTGGAAGAATAGTTTTCTTCGCCGTACAACTTAAAATAAAAAGCATGGACCCAGGATAAGCCAATACGTTACGGCGCGGCATGACGTGCAGAACTTTCCCAGCTCTCTAAGCTCGTTCTCCCCACAATCCGCTGACCAGCGGCAGTCTTAACCCCAAGTCAATCAAGATCGTCTTTCGCGTCAGGAACACGGACGGCACCAACCCGCTGGCCCCAGCCACGCCCAACCCCGCCTGCTTTGTCCAGCGCGTCCAGGTCTTTG
>CAUJNA010000447.1:0-33811 GCA_963377175.1 Effrenium voratum
TTGCGCAAGCGCGTTGGGCTGAGCGTGGTCCCTGCGCGTGACGCTGTGCGTGTCGACCAAGAGGGCAAGTTTACCCCTTTATATCAGGCCCGATGCGTGGCGAGTGAAAGAGTCCAGCTCCACCATCAGGCCCATGGAGAAAGCCTGGTTTGAGAAGGACGGCATGCCTTTGTTCACCCCGCTCGGCATCGGCAGTGGCTCGCACTTCTGGGGATCCATGGAGCGCAAAAAAGGCGGCGTGTGTAATCCGCCCTTCCTGGTGGCCAGCGAACGGATCCCGCCCGCTTCCAGGCAGAGGGGCTGATAGTGTGTGCCCCGCGCCACCCATTTATGGCCGAGCTGGCGCACCACGCGACCCACCCGGCGACGTCAGGAGCTGGCGTCGGGCGCAGCCTCCGCGATCGCCTGCAGGATGAGATTTGCAGGTTTGACCCCAAGAGGCTGAGCCCAGGCTGGCGCATCAGCAAGGCGTACGGCTACGTCTACCTTGTGGACTTGGCGGAGTTTCGCAGCCATGGCTTCGCGACCACTACTTGGCGGTGAGCAGAGTCGCTCGCAGCTGGCGCAGGGTTGGAGAGATGGTGCCAGCTCAGGTTTCCCTGCATGCCGTCGCAGCAGTCTCAGGACGAAGTCCGGAGAGAGGCTTAGTCCGGAGAGAGGCTTAGGAAGTCGTGTCAGGACGAAGTCCGGGCCTAGGACGCAGAGCGGAATTGAGCCAAGCAGGCTGCTCGCTCGCAATTCGCGAGAGTGGAAATGAGCATCAGCACCTCTAGCCAGAGAGTCATGCTTGTGAGACCAAGGAAGAAAAACAGGCTTGCAGTGCGCGTGTGTCATTTGTTTGTCTTGCTTTGGTGCAGTAGGCTTGGCATCTTCGACTGTCTGAGTTATGGGCTGCGTGGTTTGGCTCAGCTATGGACTGTGCTTCAGCTTTGCTTGGGTAGTGATGCCTGTCAGCGAAGGGTCTGACTCGGCGCGCAGTCGCAGCACGGACTGTAGTGAGTGGATTGATCTTGGCTCGCAGACCCGCGACAAGGCAGAGCCAGGAGTAGACTCCTGCCAGCAGCGGCCGGGCTCACAGAGAAGTGGAGGCGGCGCAGAGGCGGCAGTGGCAGGGCAGGTCGCGCGGCGCAGAGCAGATGGCCGCGCCGCAGTCTGAGGGCCGCTCCTGTGTGCCCGAGTGCTGCTCCGCTGCTGCGGGCATGGTCCGCCCGCAGGGCTGTCAAGGCGACACCGGTTCCTATTGGTGCGCCATAGCCCGTGTCAGGGAAGGCAAGATCCCCGGAAAGGCTCGCGGTGATAGGTGTTGGTACTCATATGCCGGCAAGGAGCGCTACACCAAAGACTTCGAGATTATGCGCGGCCAGAGCTTGTACTGTGGATGGCGCAGAGCCGCAGGGAAAGCAGCTCGACAAGGCACGGAGAGCTGTGGTGCGCGGTGGCTAACTCCTACTTTGGCAGAATCCCAGCAAAAGCCAAGGATGGACGCTGCTGGTTCCCGTATGGTGGCCAAGAGCATGTGACGACGGACTTTTTTTACGTCTCTGAGCTCGCGGCGTGGGAGTGTCGGGGCTGCCTATGGCGAAGCCTAAGGTGATGCTATATGTGTGGCTCGCCAGTTTGTGTTAGGGCCGTCTAGGGCTTAGGGATTGGGCGTGTGCGTGGAGAAGCTAGGCTGCTGTGCATTCTCGGCTTTGTGGGCAGTGTGGTCCACCGTCATCTTCTTCCCGGGGCAGATCTGAGGCTGTGTGTCAGAGTCCTTTGTGCTGTGAAGCTGGATGCCGGAGCTCGCTGCTGGCATTTCGGACGACCCTCGACGCGAGGGATGGCCGTGCTTCCGGAAGCATGTCACGCGGGCGCGCGGCAACCAGCATGCTGCGTGGATGACCTGCCAGAGATGCGCCCTGAGGACGAGCTATGTGACGAAGGCCGCGGGGCACGGACAGCGTCGAGCTCTAGGCATCGCTGCCGAGATTCTTGAGACGGCGCTCGCGGAATTGCAGGATGTAGTGAGCCCAGAGGACTGCGCGGAGAAGATTGTGACGGGCAAGATTATGGAAGTGAAGGGGCGACAGCTTCAGGCAAGCGGAGGAGGGCTGGACTACTGCGTGAGACCGGGCACCAGCGTCCCGGCTGCAAGGAAGTCCGCCAAGAAAATGGGGAACCCCGTGGCGGCCGCCAGTGGAGAGGCCGATGGTCCGACTTCGACACGGCTCAGCCGACACCGCCCCGCTGCCGGCAGGACAAGAGCCGCAAGCGTGCCGCCGTCGGTGAAGACGGAGGACTTATGTCGAGAGACAGGCGGCGCTGATCAAGAGTGGGAAGAGCTGGACAGGCTGGAGGTTGAGCTCGTGGAGCGCAAGGTCAGGCTCGGCGCAAGGCCAAAGCAGAAGCCGCACCAGCGGCGCGGAGAAGCGCCTCCAGGCCGAAGGCCGGGGTCTGGCAGCTTGTTCTGAAGTGGAGTGCGGTGAATGTGCTAATGCAAGTGAAGCGACCTGCGCAGTCAAAACTTGTAACTCACTGCTTCTCATGGTTTGTGGGATTTGCGGTCGTTTCAAGTTGAGTTGTGAGCTGAGCTTGCAGCATGTATTTGCGTTCCGGCTCAGCTGCGTTCGGTTTGTGTCAGATGTGTTTCGCAATGTTTCTGCCAAATGAAACGTTGTCAGCAGTAGTGGTGAGACGAGGCTGAATCGGCTGCGACCTCATGGAACTTCTCCGGGAGTCGGACAGCAGTTTGCGAAGTGATGGGGACGTGCGAATCCGGAAGCTGCCTTTTGCTTCTTGTCGATGCGCGCTGCTCCGGCAAGTGTGGAGAGTGGCTGCGTGGGGGGGGCGAGCGCTCTGAGCCCGCAGACCGGTGGCATCTTGTGAAGACTAAGAGCCAAGTCGAAGGCCGGGCGTCGGCGGAAGCTTCTCGGCGATGCGTGCTACTCTGGCAGCTGTGGAGACTGGCCGCGTGTGGGGGCCAGCGCTATGAGCCTCCTGCGTACTGCAGACCGCTGGCATCTTGTGAAGACTGGGCCAAGTCGAAGGCTGGGCGCCCGCAGGAATCAGTTCTTCGTCTCGTTAATCCCGCCCACCCAGGAAGGAACGGTTGCGAGTACGACCTCTTCCAGGCAGTTGGCCGACTGCCGGCGAAAGAACGGGGAGGCCGGTCTACCCAGGAGGGAACTCAGCCAAGACTACGACAACACCTTCAATGCAGTAGCCGACTGCAGATTGTGGGGAGGCATGCGCAAACGTCAAGGTCTCGTGCATGGTCTCGTGACAAATGTCACACCTGGCCAGTGGCACCCTGCAACACACCGCACCAACATCACGAAGAGTTGAAGCTGTAAATGTGAGCGCCTTGGCGTCAGCGTCATGCAGAGAGATTGTGTTGTGCAATTGATGAAGCTTTGTGTTGGCAGGTGGGTTGACATAAATCCCCTGCATCATTCTAGGATTACAATTTATCTTGCCCCCAGGGGTTTTTGCAGCGGCGCTGGGCTGTTCGCCCAGAGGGCGATAGCCAGCAGGTCGCGGGCTGCGGCGGCGAGCTTGTATTGTCTCCTTTCGTCAAAGCAAAAAGCGAGGTGTGAGTTGCCTGCTTGGCGTTTTATTGGTGGTGCGAGCTGAAGTGATGCGTGGCTGATGACGGCTCAAGTCTAGCAGGTCAGCTTTTTTCGTGAGGTCACGAAGCGGGCGGGAGACCGGAGACAAGCGCACGGCTATGCGTCGGAGAAGTTTGGTGAAGTTGTTCTCGGAGCTGCAGCTTTTGCGTCACTGGGAGCAGGACGCCGTGGACATGAGGATGTTGTGGCGGATCGCCAGCGGCTGGGCGAATGCCCGCAGCGCCACGAGCCTGTGGGCTCGGAGACAAGATGAGAAAAAGAGCCGCTGGTGGTGGCTACCGGAACGGCTGGTGCAGACGTACTGTCGGGAGGATCATCGGGTGTGCGCGCAGGCCGGCGGCTTCGTGCTATGTGAGAAATGTCGAAGACTGTTCTGCAGATCCGAGCGAGCTGGAAGCGGGATGCCAGGTCAGCCCTTTTCAGGATGTTACGCAGCAGGCGGGAGTAGGCGTGCGCCCAGGCCGAAGGCCGGGGTTGCGTCCAGGCCGAAGGCCGGGACTTGTAGACTGCGTGTTTTCTTGTATTGTTTTGGCAAGCGGCGGGTAGTTTTTGTTGTAAAGGCAAGCGCGGCTGCTCGAGAGTGACCAGCTCTGGTTGGCTGTGGCCATCGCAAGTGCCGGTGCAAGTGAAGCGGCAGTCGAAGTCGAAAGACCGAGCCCACTGGTTTCCACCATGTGGGGATCGCAGCTTTCGTGGAGTTGGCTTTTGATTGCATGCGTGTACTGTGCCTGGCCCGCTCAGGTTCGAGCCCTGCTAGCCTGGCTGACTCGGCGTAGTTTTTGTTGCCGGCCCGGCCATGAGGCCTGAGTGCGCGCCCATCTTATCCTTGGCTGACAGCGCAGCGGTGGGGTTCGGTGACAAGTGCGGCGTGCAGCTTGTGGATGCTTCGAGCAGGCGTCGCTGTGTCGTCTGGTGCTGCGGTGGGTCTCTGGTGACCGGCTCCTGTTGTGCTGGCAAGACGCTTCCGAGCGTGGCCAAGCAGCTCATGTGCGGCTGGAGGCAGATTGCCGCGCGCCTCGGATTCCCGGATGTGACAGAGTTTCTAGCTCAGAGGCTGGCGGTGAGCCTTGTGGCGGCACGCGGAAGCGTGCCGGAAGGCACTGCGATCTATGGCGACCTGCATAAACATCGCAGCAGTTGGCGCGTGCGAGAGACGAGCAAGACCATTTTAGACACGCAGGACAGCTGGGCGCAGGACAGCGAGCCGTTCTATCGGCGTGGCCTGCACTTCTGTGGCGACAAGGATCGACAGCGCCGAGTCTATTGCCACGTGATCGAGGAGGCGGCAAAGTTGGCTGTGTGCCCGGGCACGACGCGCGCAGAGGACGACGTGGTGGACTGCGACCTGGCGGTCGTCATCTGCTGTGGGTGGAACAACGTTCCGAAGACCGGAGACAAGTGCACGGCTATGCGTTGGAGAAGTTTGGTGAACTTGTGCTCGGAGCTGCAGCTTTTGCGTCACTGGGAGCAGGACGCCGTGGACCTGAGGATGTTGTTGCAGATCGCCAGCGGGCGAATGCCTGCAGCGAAACGAGCCTGTGGGCACGGAGGCACGATGAGAAAAAGATTCCCTTGTGGTGGCTGCCGCGACGGCTGGTGCAGACGTACTGTCGGGAGGATCATCGGGTGCGCAGGCACGCCGGCTACTTCGCGAGAGAGTTCGATCGAACCTTTGTCGACGATGGCCAGCAGTATGCAGAGTTTTGCAACTTTGCCTCTACGCAATCTGTGAATCTTTTTCAGGGCTTGATCATTTGCTCCCCGCGGCACCCGCTGCTGGCTCGGCTGCTGGGAGAGGCCATGGTGACTCGGCAATCCGAGCTTGAAAGCAAGGCGAAAGTACCTTACTTTCTGCAGGCAGTTTTACCAGACGCTGAAGAAGGGTGCCCAGCTGAACAAGTTAGAGCCTGGCTGGGTCGACGCCGGCCCGTATGGCTGGGTGTACCTTCTGAAGGAGGACAAGCTGGTCACCGACAAAGCCCTCCAAGTGATGCAGTTGACCAAGCCAATTCCAGACACGGACGGCCCTTTCGTTTCGCTGCCATTTGACGGCCACATAATCCACAGCGGGAACAAGCATCCCGCGCAGACGGAGCGTTGGCTGCTGGCTACGCGATGTTGGGGTTGGAACCAAGGTTGGAAGGAGGATCGCACGCGGGCCGACACGGCTTTTCATCAGGCAGCCAAAGGTCACCGCGCGCAGGCCAGCGCCGCGCAGGTGGTCGCTTGCAGACCTCTAGACGGAGACCTGGCGGTTGAGATGCAGGTGTTGCGCCTTAGTGAGGCCGGCCGGGTTTGTAATCTTGTGTGTTGCAAATAGCGTTTCGAGCGGGGGTGACTATTTTTCATTGCTCGTGAGGAGCGCCTGGCTCGCGTGGACACAGTGGCGCGCAAGGTGATGGAGCTCTACACGAATCAGAAGGGCAAGGACAAGACGGAGTACAGCGATCTGCAGGTGCAGTGCCTGGTGGGCCAGGGGCTGGTCAAGCCGCAGGCCTACGATGCTCTGACATGGTGCCGCAAGCAAGAGAAGCTCTTCAGGCTTCAGTCGCTGGCGGCAGTGTTTCAGCACTTCAAGAGCCAGAGTCACGTCAGGTCACAGGACGACGGCGGAGTCACTCACACGCATCCCGCCCCGCAAGAGCAGCAGCCGCAGGTGGAGCAGGAGCAGGAGCCGACAGACGGGGAGCCAGTCAACAACCCGGCGAGCTCCGGTCTGGAGTGGTCGAGCGACAAGCATCTCCCCACCAGAGATGAGCTCATAGAACTCTCCAAGGAGCAACAGGAAGCAATTTTGGGTGGATCGGGCGATTTGTCCTTCAATATGTCTCCGTGGATTTGAGCTCTCGTCAGCATTGTGTACGACTTCAACGAGGGGCTGCCGCAGTACTGTGCAGAGCAAGTCCTCGTTCTTTCGAATTGCGTGCCTGCAGAGTTTCAGCAGACCCTTCAGCACCGAACCACCAAGCAAGGCACGTCATGGCGTGATTTTATTTGCAGCCTCCAGAAAACCACTCCCGTCACCAAGAATCTGGTCCTCTTGAAGTTTTGTGGAAAGCGTGTGGAGGTGCTGTCAAGCCAGTCCAAGCTGTTGGGGATTGGCTACTTGTTGCTGGGAGCGGCGCTGGACGCATGGGCTGTTGCGGCGGGCCACGACAGCAAGTTCTGGGAAGCGTCGGACGTTTTCCTCACGAGCGCCAATTGCCAGGCTATCAAGCGCAATCTCTACGCAAGGATGCGCCGTTTCCGAGGCATTTGCAGCAACCACTGGCCTCGAAGGCGGGTGCTTGACCAATCACCTAGAAGCTCTGCAGATTTCTCACACTACCAGCAGAGCGCGGCCTACGTTCCAGCAGCTGTGTTTGGTTTGGCCACGGACGCGCTTTGGCATGCAACATTATCAAGCACTGTTTGGAGGTCGGTATGTTGAGCACGCAGTCCGAGTTGAGTAGCCAGCAAATGCCGACACGACGAAGTCCGGTCATTTCTTTTTTGCGCTGCCAACAGGCCGAGGTTTGCTCGTTTGTTTCGCTACAGCAACGCTACAGTATTCTGCGGTTCGCAGCGGCAAAGAAGCTTGGCACAGGTTTTGCGCGCACTTCACAGCAGCCTTTCCGCAGCCAGGCGTTGCGCGCAAGACATTTGTTGCGTGGCAGCAGTGTTTGTGCAATTTTGGGGTCAAGAAGTTTCGGACGGATTTCGGCGGGAGAGCAGTCTCTGCATGCTAGCTCTGTAGCCTGTAGTCCCATGTGCAGCAGACCGGCGCATCGAGCTCAGCAGCTCCGGGAAGTGTGCTCAAATTTGAAAAGGCAGCTGAGGGAAACCAGCAGCTCGACAGATGCGAGCCCCAGGAGCTGGCGCCAAGTTGGGCGACGCTGAGCTAGCTGGACAGTGCGTCGCGGCGGCAAGTCTGGCTGACATTGGACGGGCTGGAAGCTCTGATGCACGAGACTGGAGGCTGGCCCGGAAGCAGGGCGCCAAAGCGGCGGTGGCGAAAGCCGTAGCCGCGCGCAACGCTGCTGGCTACGCTCGGCTTCGCTAGAGGTGTTTGAGATGTATCAGCGAATGCTTCCAGAAGACGAGCGGTTGCGAGGCAGAACCACTTGCGGCAGAAGACTCTGGACGCAGCGGTTTTGCAAGCAGTGGAAGTTCGTGCGTCGCAGAATCGGTCTGCGTCAGGTGGAGCTGACTTTGGCGCAAAAGCGCGCAAAGGCACCCTGTCTTCAAGTCTTTCTTTTTGGTGTTTTTGTTATGCCTTTGAGCATGTGTTTCGTGACCTCTAAATTGATTTTGGGCTACAGTGAAGATTCAACTAGTTCTGTCGGGAAGCTAGACTGCGCCAGCTTTTTGAGCTTTGTAGTGACGCCAAAAATGAGTACACTTTTTAGCCCCAAAAAGAGGGTCGTAATGAACTACCGCTAGCTCGTGGAGTGGTTGACCCACAAACTGGGTTCATTACTTGTGCTCAAAAATGGGTATGCAGGCACAAGTGTATTGGCAATGGCTCCGACACACTCAGTTGAAAGCTCAGCACCAGGGCAAGCCTTTGCTTTTGATTAACATCGACGAGACGCCCGTTCCGTATCACATCAAGCCAGTCACAGGAGTCGTGAAGAAAGGATTTGGCGGTCAAATTGCAGTTTCAACAAAGGAGAAGCGAGGAACGGCTTCGCTTTTGGCAAGTCTGCAACCGGTCGTCTCTGCAGCATCTCATGCCTTGCTTTTTGCTCTGCAACACTCATCGTTTAGCGGTGCGAGTTCGCAATCGCCTGGTGTTGCCGGACAACTTTGTGGTGTGGCGATGTAAGTCGTCGTGGAGTAATGGCGCCTCCATGATGCGCGTGGTGAGCCGCATCAATCGAGTGTGCGAGCCGTACAAAGAATTCTGCCAGCCAGTGCTGCTTCTGGACACAGCGAGTGCTCACATTGCGCCGGAGACTTTGCGCTTTGCGAGGGCATGTTGTTTGGAAGTCGTCATCGTTCCAGCTGGCATGACGCCGCTGCTGCAGGTGGCAGACGTGTTTGTCTTTGCCTCTGTCAGCAGCGTTTAAGTCAGGAGTTTCAGCGCATGAGAGTGACGCAGCAGCAAGTGACAGTGCGCGACTGGATCCAGCTTCTAGCCAGGGTCCCTGGCTGGCTTCAAGAAAAGTCCTGGACGGAGGCATTTGCAGCAACCGCTGGCCTCGAAGGCGGGTGCTTGACCAATCACCTAGAAGCTCTGCAGATTTCTCACATTACCAGCAGAGCGCGGCCTACGTTCCAGCAGCTGTGTTTGGTTTGGCCACGGACGCGCTTTGGCATGCAACATTATCAAGCACTGTTTGGAGGTCGGTATGTTGAGCACGCAGTCCGAGTTGAGTAGCCAGCAAATGCCGACAGGACGAAGTCCGGTCATTTCTTTTTTGCGCTGCCAACAGGCCGAGGTTTGCTCGTTTGTTTCGCTACTGCAACGCTACAGTACCACCTCGTCGGCCCTCCGTCCATTTGGCGATGGTGTAGTAGCAAGCAGCGCGGCTGCAAAGCGCCGAGGTGATTTGGTTGGTTGTGAAAACGTCCTGGTCCGGGCCCGTCCGGTAGCCAGCAGCGCGCCTGCGATGGCGGCCTGCGTCTGTGTGTCTTGCACGCTTGCCGTGCGGTGTCTCCCAACAGGGCGTCCACTTGCGTCAAGGTGTAGTAGGCCAGCAGTGCTGTCGATATGGCCGGTCGTTTCGACGTCCTGCGCCGTGCCCGTTCGGCAGTCGACCAGCAGCGCGTCCACTTGTAAGGAGGTGTAGTAGCCAGCAGCGCAGCCGCGAGGGCCGCGTCCGCTGCAATGGAGTAGCAGTCGGCCGTGATGCTCAGCGTGTTGGCCGCGAACGACGTTGCTTCCGCGAACAAGCTCCCAAGTAGTGAAGCCCGCCTAGGCCGGCGCGTTAACAACCCGCCGCTGCCGGAAAGCTGCAGGGCGGCGAGCTCTGCGAGAATTGCATCAAGGGCGCTCTGGAGCGTGGTCTCGCTGGCTGAGAGCGCGGCGTTCGTGGCGTACGAGGCCAGCAGCATGGCGTCGGCCTTGGCCCCCTGAGCGCCGTGATGCTGGCGTCCCGGCTAGCAAGCTGCGCTGCGACGAAGGCCTCGGTGGCAAGACCCAGCAGGGCGTTTGCTATCTTGGTGTCTACCTCCAGCGGCGTGTGCAACCCGTCCACCGTGGAGAGCAGGGCGGCCAGCGCGCTTGCGTCGCCTTGTCGAGGAGGGCAGCGTCCAGGGCTGCCGTGGTGACTGCGCCCGAGAGGGCTGCCGCTATCTTAGAGTCCACCTCAGAGGAAGTGTCGACGGCCGACTGCAGGGCGTACGCGGTCAGGGCGCTGGCGTCCGCCTTGGAGGCCTGCAGCCCCAAGATGGAGGCGTCTCGGCTCGCGAGCTCCTGCCACCGTGGCTAGCGTGGCGTTGTTGGCCGAGGCGATGGAGCCGTTCATGGCCGCCGTTGCGCAGCCACCTGTCCGCAGTGCGCTGCTGTCCAGCTTTGAGGCCAGCTCAGCGGTGACTCGGTCGTCCAGGGACTGGATGGCTGCCGCGTTGTTGCCGGAGGCTGCCGTGTTCACGAGGGCCAGCTGCCCTGCAGTGACGTGCGTGCCGTCAGTTACCTCTCCGTTGTCCAGGACCTCCGGGATGTTGCCCGTGACAGGTCCTTCAAACATGTTTTCTTAGGAGTGACTAAAGTCAGGTCGTGTGTTACGAATTCGTAACGCTGGGGTGTTGTACTTTCGCAACGGCCCCCTTGAGTCGCTGGAGTCATCTCGTCGTAGCGTGGTCGTGTGAAGCTTTGAGGGAAAATACCTCAATTCCGTAGGGAAACTATCCTTCACTTGTGATACCGCTCGCTGTACCGTGGTTGTGACGAATTGACCGATGGCGTCGGTCAAAACGCTTGGGACACCTCGGCCTGTGGCACATGATGAATTGACCGATGTAGCGCATGATGAATTGACCGATGTAGCTATGCATTGTGTGCATAGTTTTATAGGTCAATGGGAACACCTCTGGGGGCTCAAGCGCCAGCAGCCCTCACCTGCGCCGGGCATATGAACCAACCTTGCCCATTAATGAACCAACCTTGCCCACTAATGAACCAACCTTGCCCATTAATGAATAACCTCGGCGGCCTGCCGCGCTCCGAGCCAGGTCCTCGGCTGGCTGTCGTGCCGCGGAAAACCCTGCGAAGAACGAGTTCCGGAACTGGGCCGCTTTTGCGCACTTTTTCAACCCAAAAGTGAGCGGTGACGAAGCGGTGGCGGACGGTGACAAGCTCAGCGGGATGGAATTTGCCTGCTTTTCCGGGCAGAAGCGGAATCCAGAGCACAGCAAGCGTCTGGAGCCCGATTTCGACCGAAAACAAGCAAATTTGGAGGCTCAGGCACCACACTTGACGTCTGACACGAAAAAACGAACTTTTCGGAGTTGGCCGTTTTGAGCGCTTTTTGCACCAGAAACGCGGGGACATCGCTGGTGACGAGTTCAGCTGGTTGAAAATTATGCAGTTTTGCAGGGTTTTTGGACCAAAAAACCAAATAATCAAGGAGTGTAAGCTGCCTTTCCTTACTACTACCAGCGTGGTGTCCGGCCACCCGGGCTTGGAGGGGTAGAAGCTCCTTCAGCCTCGCCTTGGCCTGCTCCAGCGTGCGGCACCCCTCCTCGCCGACCCGCAGCCACTTCACGAAGTTGAAGATGCCGGAGTCGGAGCATGTTCTCCGTGAGCTCGTGCCGGTGCCCGCAGGCCAGGTCGCGGATTAGTTGGCTGTGCTCCAACGGCGCGCTGATGGGCCGTCCGGCCCAGGAGTCCAGCGCGGCCGGCAGCTGTCGGAAGTCGCAAGAACTTCACGTCGGCGTTCAGCCCCACACAGGCCAGGTCCGCCCAGAGCGCCATGTCCAGCTGCGTGATCTCTTCCACAACCAGCGCGCTGCCGCCGCGCACGTAGCCTCGCAACGATCGTCCGGGCCAGGTGCGTCTTTCCGGTGCCCGGCAGGCCTGTGAGCAGCAGGGAGTTGCCCGCGAGGCAGTAGTTGACAGGGTCGTCCACCCTGTTCCACTTCCGTTGTTTGGGGCGCTCCGCCTCCATGCGCGGCGCCCTGCTGCTGCCAGCAACGGCTTCGTTTCACCGGCGTGCCGTCCGGGTGGCGCAGCGCCTCCAGCGCCCGCAGCCGCTCCGTGAAGCGCTTCGGCAGCCGCTGCGTCAGCAGGCAGTCCGTCTTCACCTGCGCAAGGAAGCGCGGCGCGCCCTGCTGCTCCTGTATGAGGTCCGCTGCCGCCTGAGCGCCGTCGGCCGTGCTGCGCAGACGTTCCGTGATGGAGGGCGGGCCCTGACCGTTGCTTGCCAGGGCGCCGGCCTTGGGGTCTCCTGCCAGGTCGTCCTCAACGAGGTGGGTTGCGCCAGCCGCACGTCCTTGGCTGTCCTTGGGAATTGCTTGCAGAGGTGTGTGCTTCGTGAACAACGTGGCCTTCCGGTCCGGTTGATCCAGGGGCAACGGCTCCGCTCAAGGTAGCCCACCACCTGCTCAAAGCGCGGGCGCTGATTGAAGCCGTGGGCCCGAAGCATCTTCATCTCCTTTAAGGGTTACTGCGCGGCAACTTCGTCCGCCGCCCGTTCCACACCCCGGCGCTCGGCGCGCGCGTAGCGCAGCTGGGGTACCTGGCGGTGCACGGCCTCCGTCAGGCGGCTCCAGGTGCCGTTGCCCCTCCTGCGCCTGCCTGCGCTCGCCCAGCCAGTTGTTGAAGGCCGCGCCTCCTCCAGTTCTCGGTAGCGCTTCAGCAGCAGCGGCTGCAAGTTGTGACTGGGATAGGTCTTGCGGAACCACCGGAGCATCTGCGGCTCGTTGCGGGGTTCATCTCGCCCTTTATACCACGTCTGAAGGCGATCTTGATCGACTCGGGGTCGATGAATGAGGTACCGCTGGTCAGCGGAATGCGGCAGACCCTCGAGGTGGCGGGGGAGAAGGAGCTCAGCGAGCTGGGGAAATACTGCACGTCGTGCCGTGCGGTCACGTAGTTGGTGTTGCTGGTTTTCAGCTTGCAGCCCTCGCACCCACGCCGGGCGAGGTTGCTGGAACGCTGGCTGCCACAGCAGGAGTCGGCGCAGCGGCAACGGCTGGGTTGGCCGTGGGACTCGCAGGCGGCGCGGCCTACGGGCTGGGTGCTGGAGAACACGCTCTTCCGGCCTCAGCACGTCGGCCTCGGGTTTCCTCCGCGGCCTTGACGCATCCGGGCCAAGTCCTTGTCCGTGGCCTCTGCGGGAGTGCGGAAGCCTTCCTCTGGAATTGCCCTCAGGAGCGTGTGCTGCAGAGGTTGCGGGTTGGGGTCCTCGCTGGACTGCGCAAAGAAGTAGAAGTGGCTCGTGATGAACGACGTGGCCTTTCGGTCCGGTTGATCCAGGGGCAAGGGCTCCCCCCGCTCGATGTAGCCCACAAGGTAACCAGCACGTGGCCGCTGTCGTCTGCCACAGTGATCTCTCGCTTGTTTTCCTTCTTTGGTCTGAAACTCGGGTGCTCTAAAACGATGACTCCGCAGATATCCACGCTGCTAGGCACAGGCATCTGTGTCACTGAAGCAATCTTCTGCACGGCAAGGCGCGCTGCTCCAATGTCAGCGTCGTCGTCTACCATGTGTGTCTGACATCTGCCGTCGAACGCCAGCTCGTAGCCATGCTTGAGCACGCTGTACTTCTTCTGGGCAGGGCGCGCGCTGCCGTTGCACAGCGTGAAGCATCTTCCGCACTGCATAAGATCATAGTGCTGCTCCGCAGCTTCGTTGAACAAGCTTGCACAAATCTTGCCTCCTTCTCTATCCAGCAGCTCCACTGAGAACACCATTCCCTGCAGGCCAACCAAACCCACCAAACTTAACCAGTCACTGCAAACCTAACATATGCGAAGACTCGACAACTCCCACAAGCCTGTCCACCACCATTGTTTTGGAACGACGCAGCTGCGACCGGCTGGTCACTCTGCACTTGATGGTTCACTTCGGACCCACCCAGGTACTTAGCTCTCTAACTGGAAAAAACGCGATGTTCGCTCATGCTGCAGTTTGCTTCGAGCAAAACAACTAACTAACTAAGCCAAAACACCTGCCAAAGACAACGTGTGAAAGACAACACCGCCCAAGCACAGCACCGGGCCGTCAACTCTCATTCTTTTCATGGCTCGGTGCTCCATTTGGATTTGTGCTGCGCGGGACAGATTCTCCGCTAGCTATTCCGCGTGGCCCAGCCTTTGGCTTTCCTACTGACCCTTCAACTTGGCAATCCAAGCAGACCGCTGTTTCCACGTTCCCAGGACCAAGTTGTCGTTGCCCATGATGCAATTTTTGGTGACATCCATGTTGCGGCATTGCTGGCAGACAACCGCGTACCGGTAGTAGCAAGGATCGTCCTTGGTCGCGAAAGGCTCACATGGCCATTGCTCATCTTGCGCAACCAAAAACAACTCTATGACAGCCAAGCCGCGGCGCAATAAAATGCTGTCGTCTCTGTTAGATCCCGACAAGTCATGTTGATCATCATATAATCTTTAGCGTCGCATTTACAAAATCCGACAACTCGCCTACCGGCGGATCATGTTGGGCGCAGCTTCTTTCATCCGCTTGTCTGACCGAAGTTGCCTTGGGGGGCGGCGACTTTATAACGGCGCCTGGTGGGAACTCCGCAGCACACATGGCGCCTGGTTGGCAGAGTGCCGGCTGCACGCAGGGGCTTTTGCCTTTGTCTTAAAGGCTGGCGGCTGGGCTTAGCAGGTGTTTGCGTGAAAAAAAACAAAGTTGGATGCTGCTAAGCAGGCGCAGTTGGCGCACAAGAAGAGACCGCGGAAGTTGGGAAGCTTGGCGGAGGCGAAGGAAACGCCGGAGGCTTTGGAAAAGCGCTCGGCCGCTGAAACAGCTGGCGACGGCGGACAAGCCTGCCGCGGCTTGACCCAGCACGCACATGGATTTGCGTGGCACACATTGCACACGCACGCTTCCGGCTCTGGCACATGCCAAGGATCATAAGCATAGCCATACCCATGTGTCGGCCAGGCAGACTGGTGCTGTTGTAGACGCCGGGTATGTAGAATGTTGCCATGGATCATAGTTCGCCCCACCTGCCTGACCTTCAGTGGCTTCCCACACCTTTGGTCTGGCCTACGCCGGCTTGTAAATACTCAGCAGGCGGCCGACGAAAGTTACTTGGCACCTGGCTCAAGGCTGCCGCTTGGCCGGGCAGCTGCGGCGGCCGATCTTCGCAAACTCTCTGCCGTTGGGCGCTCGCGGCAGCAGCCGCCACCGAGCATGGCACAGCTGCCAGCCCGTTGTCATTGCGTTTGCACTTGCTGCACCAGCTCCACAAACTTCGACTGGTTGACTTGAGCGCACTTGCATAATGCAGTGGACCGCACGGTGGCTACAGCTGCCTGGTCTGGGTGCACCATCTTAAAGGCTCTTTTTACACCCACTGCAATCCCAGCTTTACTAACATTGTGCGGTATGTTTATGCTGAATGGGCATGTTATTGCTTGGAGCAGGTAAATGGTAGCGTGCTTACAGCTTTGGCCAAAAAGGCTGCGGTACTACAGTTTCAACTCTTCGTAATGTTGGTGCCGTGTGCTGCAGGATGCCACTGGCCAGGTGTAACGCTACAGAATGCTTTAAATAAAGAGAAGGGGGTCCTTTTTTTCTATAGCATTCCGTAGCGTTACAGTTGGGTTTGCGCCCACGTTTTACACGGGCGGCAGCTTGCAGTTTCGCTACAGCTTAGCTTGGCTTGGCTGGGCTTTGCGCAAGGATAAGGCAATGTGTTTTGCACGCAGCCTTATTTGTTGTTGTGTCGTCCACTTCTTTGGCTGCGTTCTAACAGTCTTCAACATCAGAGGCAGCTTCTTCGGCGGCTGGCTGCTTCTTGTCCGCAGTGGAATGTTGCCCTTCTGCAGCTGGGCTTCGCCCTGCCGCCTTGGCAGTTGGGCTTTGTCCTGCCGTTGCGGAGCTTGCCTGTCCTGGCTCAGCAGCTGACTGCGCATCCACCGGAGCCTTGTCTTGCCCCGCCGCGCCGTGGATGGCGCTGCCGCTTCATCAGCCACTCAAGATTGGCGGCACTCAAGCGCCCCGCAGCCTTGATAAGACAACGTCTCTTCCTTGGCTGACAGGCTTTTTACAACTGCTAACAATGAATACTGAACAAAGCAATCAGACAAGACGCCGCACTTCCAACTTCAGCAACTTGACTGCTTACAAAGCTGTCGCTTCAGATCCGTGCAACAACACTTTATCTTCTCCACATTTATTGCAGTGGGCAAGGCTCAGGCTAAGATGCGATTGAAATGGCTGTCCGACCGCTTGCTGTTGCTAACCGCATCTGCGCCTAGTGCTTAACGCTACCGGCAGCCTAAAACAAAGTCTTGCCTGAACAGTTACTCCGCACAAAATCCTTTTTGCGCCATAGCCTGCTTTGCCACGTCCTGCCTTGGGCAGACGCTTGACGCGCAACAGCGTCACTGGGCTTTGCGCTATCCACTTACGGACGCGCACTGCACGCACTCCGCCCAAGCCAGTGACTCATAGTGGGACTGGGCGACCAGGACCCGCCTTTGGCGGACGCCGTCGCCCTTTGCTCTGCAACACTGTTTTGTGGGATGAATTGCGACCCCCGCAGACACATCTCTGGTATGTTCACTTACAGCAGCCGCCATAAAAGCCCAGAACGTCTCTCTGTCAAACTGGACGGTTTGCCGCGGCTGCAGCGTGGTTCTGGCCACGCACACCGCGGCGCAAGCGTGGACGGCTACACTCTAACCCTAACTGCAAATCCCTGAAACGTTGTGCGCATCTACAATCTGACGTTCAGCCGGAGCTTCTCTTCGGTGCCGGCTTGGCATAGCAACTTTGTGGTGTACGTGTCCAAGCCGACAACGTCTACCCCTTGTACGGCAGCTTTGTGGGTAA
Organism: Effrenium voratum; assembly: GCA_963377175.1. NCBI lineage: Eukaryota > Dinophyceae > Suessiales > Symbiodiniaceae > Effrenium > Effrenium voratum. Next base: position 16,552 of record CAUJNA010000447.1, read on the forward strand.
CTAGAACGCCTGGAGCACGGCCAAGACGCACTTTACAGTGCCTTCAAATGAAGTTGCAAAGCTTTACTTCGGGGCACGCAACCTGGAGGACAACCACGGAGGTCGAGGCAGACACGGTCTTAATGCACAAGTTCCTCGACGGAGGAGCCAACAACGTTACGCTGGCCACCCTGGAATTAGGCAAGTTTCTTGTGCGCTTTAACAGCCAGCTTCACGGTGGAAGGCTCAGCTGAAGTACCAGTGCCTTTGCGGAACATTGTGCGTACCTACATTCTGACGCCGAACGCTGCTCCTTCGGCTGCCGGTACTGGGCACGGCCTTCAACTTGGTGATGTACGTTAGCGCAGCCGACAACTTGGGCGTTACACCTTTCTTGCTGGCCGTCGTAAGGTACCCGTCAGCTTTACTTTGTTTCTGCAAAGTTGTTTAAGGCGAAGTCTCAAGTTCTCAGAAATGTCCGGGCGTTTGTACTGCTTGGCCTCCACGGTGTCAACTGCCCACCTCGACCTCGTCTTACCCTGCTGTCCAACAAATTTGTAAAGTGCGTGTTCAGACCATGTTGCCGTTTGCTTGCGTTTACAAGGCAGCCGGAGTTCTCTGGTTTGTGGTTAAGAACAGCTGCGTTGAGAGGTTCTTTGTCTGCGCCAGCGCCTTGTTGTTGATTATAATGAGCTCCCACTGGTGCGTCCTACTCGGACGCCGCGCTGTTGGAGATCTGCAGCTTGCTCCAGCTTGCCCAGTTCTTCGTCAAGAAGAAGTCGTCCGAGAAGTGCATGTTGGACGCGAAGGACGGCCTCTGGGTAAACCGGACCGACTGCGCAAGGCTACAACAGCTTCGTGCTTCTGGAGCCCAGACATGTACCCCTTTATGCTGGTGGCCATCGATGCGCTGACCAAAAAAGTGGCCGCGGAGCCGTCTTGCAACCACCACCGCGGCGGACATGAAGAAGATGTTCCAAGTTCTGGGTGCCGGCCAACGTGTGCTCCGACGACGGCTCCGAGTTCAAGAGGAGTTCAAGGAGCTGATGGATTTCTGGGACATTGAGAAGCAGGTGACTAGGGGCCACGCCTACTTTGCAGAGCGCGCCATCCGCACCATCAAGGAGGCGATGTTGCGTCGCATAGCAGCCGGAGCGGGCCGGCGGGGCCAGTGGCACCTCATGCTGCCTGACATCTTAAACCAAATTAACGGAAGGAAGCACGCTCGCCTACTCTACCCCGAAATGGCTGAGATTGCTCTGCGCAACATTGAGCGCAGGGCCAAACACAAGGTGACCCGCCCGGAAATCAAGGTCGGGGATATGGTTTAAGCCGATCGAAAGCAGGGGCTCCTACAGGGTCAACGAGATAGCCTGGAGCGAAAAGGTATACAGGGTAGCCTCCGCCGAGAGCGGGGAGATGGGGGCGAGGTTTGGCTTGGAGGGGTGGCCGGAAAAGGTGGTGCGCAGGGATCTCCGAGCTCCTGAGCCGCGAAAGCAGGCCCTCTACGTCTCTACTCTACATCTCCGACAGCTCCGACTGCCTCAAGCTCATCAACACGCGCCTCCGCCTGCACCGCTCGCTCACGCTCTTCCCCGATGATCTTGATGAGGCGGTCCTGCATCCAGCGGAGATTTCTGTTGTTGCGCTCCCGCTCCTCACAGCGCCTAGTTTCACTGATGACCTCCTCCTCAAGGTACTCGATGCGACGCCGCTGGTGCAGGCGCTCGGCCTCGAGGTACGAGGCCGCTTGTTGGCTGAGCGACCGCAAGGCTGGGAGCGTCCTTCCCACCCACGCTGCGGGCTTCTCCATAAGCCATGCCTGCACGCATCGGAAGGTCTTGCAAGAGGTCCTGATAGCTTAAAGAGGCTGCGCGGTTTTTTTGGGACCATTTGAGCATTTCGGACCATTCAAGCATCTGGCGGACTTTTTTCTTTAGCGTGTGATGATGCACCCCCTGTCCAAATCCTCCTCAAGCTCATCAACGCGCTCGCTCGCGAAGATCTTCGTTCTCTTCCTCGAGGATCTCGATGCGGAGTTCCAGCCGCCAGCGGATGTTGCTGCGCTCCAGCTCCTCCAGCTCATCAACGCGCACCTCCGCCAGCACCGCTCGCTCGCGAAGATCTTCGTTCTCTTCCTCGAAAAACTGGATGCGGCGGTCCAGCCGCCAGCCGAGCTCCTCACGGCGTATAATTTCACTGGCGACATCCTCCTCAAGCTCATCTACGCGCGCCTCCGCCCGCACCGCTCGCTCACGCTCTTCCTCGATGATCTCGGTGGCGCAGCTGCCAGCGGAGAATCATCATGCTGCGCTCCCACTCCTCACAGCGCATAGTTTCACTGATGAGCTCCTCGTCGAGGTGCTCGATGAGACGCCGGTGGTGCAGACGCTCGGCCTCGAGCAGTGCGTCCTCGCAAGGCCGCATGGGAGGCCGCTGGGCCATCAGAGCAGCCGCAGGGAGTGTCCTCGCCCACCCACGCAGCGGGCTTCTCCAGAAGCCATGAGGAAGTCATCTTGAGCAGCTGCGGCGGATCATATAAGTATTAGCGAGAAAGCGAGATCGGCTCAGCCGCAGCGGCAGTGTCGGAGCGGGCCCCAGAGGCGGGGGCCCCACGAAACTCCATCACGAGGTCGAAGGGCGCGGAGCCGGGCGGAGCGTAAGCGCCCAGCATCCGCAGCTGCTCCAGGTTGCGCCAGTGTTCTAAGCGGGCGCAAGTTGTGAGCGTCGAGGCCGTAGACCTTGTCGTTGAAGGGCGAGAGGGACTTCTTCTTGACGGTCTCCACGGCGATCTCGTGCGCGCGGCTGCGCCCCTGCGCTCGCTGCGCTGCCTTCCTCCAGCACCTCCCTGTACTCGAGATGCCGGACGTTGGTCACCGCCTTCTTGGGCACGCCCTTGATCTTGCGGTTCTCCTTGCGAGCGCCGTCGGGCTGGGCCGTGAGGATGCTGTACATCTTGGAGCGCAGGCCGACGTACTCGAGGATCCTGGCTGGGAAGGTCTCGTCGCCGAGCTCGCCCAGCTGCCCCATCGGGGTCCTTGGACTTGCCGGCCACGTCGAAGAGGGTGGCGCCGCTCAGGTTCGTGGAGCGGGCCTGCAGCTCGAACTGCACCATCACGGAGTCGGTGTCCGTGAAGAGCAGCCTCATCTTCGGGAAGAGCCTCCTCATGTGGAGGTAGTAGGCCTTCTCCATCATGAGCTTGGAGAGCTGCAGCGTGCGTGCGGGCGCCGACTTGGGTGGGCACGCTCATGCAGGCCTTGCTGCGGTTCGTCTTGACCGTCTCCACGAAGGCCAGGAACCCCTCCGAGTCGTTGATCTGGAACTCGAAGTTCGTCACGGAGTTCTTGCCCACGGCCCGCTCGAACTTGGCAGGGTCCACGTAGGCGTTCGTGTTCCTGAACTTGTCGGGGTTCATGCAGCAGCGGCCGAAGATGCGTTCTGGGTGCGACCACGCTCCCCGCCGTCTTGAGCTGCCTCCGCTCGCTGTGCTTGAGCGCCATGAAACCCGCCATGAAGGGGCTGCAGGTGAAGCGGTAGGCTCTGTGCAGCCTCCAGATCCTCGCCCCGGCATGGGCGCTGCCTGGGGTGCTGATTGTGGTCCACGCTGAAGGGGGGGTAGTCCACAGCGTCTGGGAACCGCTGCTGCAGCTCCAGATCGTTCAGGATGAGGCGGCTGCAAGTTGGAGCTGATCCAGGCAGCCGGGCGCCCGTGTAGGCGCCTTCCGGCAGGAGAGCCCAGTTCAGAGCCCCAAGCGCGGCGTCTATTCAGTAGAGGTAGCGGCCGCGATCAGTCGACAAAAAGCTGTCGGCCAAGCGGATCTTGTAGACGGCCAGCCGGGCGTTGCTCTGCAGGTGCAGCGACTCTCCCAGGTCGACCTCAAAGTCGCTGTCCGAGCCGGCCACCCTCTTGCGTCGTCATGCCTTTTCTTAGGAAGCCACCCGTCCGGCGGACGATGGGCGACTGGGCGGCTGGCAGCAGGAGATGTTCTCACACCTCGCGTTGATCAGAGGAGCTGGCGAACAGCTTCTGGCCCAGGAAGCTGAGCGCCGCTCCCATCAGCCTCTTTTTCCAGTGCGAAACGCTCTTCAAAGCGTAAGTAGAACATTTGGCTCTTAGGCTTCTGCAATTGACATCACACCCATTTGACTGTCTCATCCATGCATTTGGTTTGCGGCTTACAGAGGGGCCCCTCTTACTCAGCCAAACGCGGCTCGCACCCATGGAACCTTTTCCATCAGCTGGAAAACAACGTGTGCGCCTTTGAGCAGGGCGATTGCATTGGTAGCGGAGCAGGAGACGCTCCAGGCGGTGAATCTCATCAACACGATCGCGAGCCCTTCGGCCCGATCAGGGAGATCATGGATGGCAAGGAGACGGTCCCTACCTGGGACGGTGCACCAAAGGGATGGCGCCGCTACTGCAAGGAGATCTCATGGTACGTCAGAGGCAACAAGCAGAACATGCGGAGGTACCTTGCGACGAGGCTCATCTCGAAGCTGACGGGAACCGCAAGGTTGCTGGCGATGAGTTGGTCGCAATCGGAGTTTGACACCGAGGACGGCGTCGCGAAGTACCTCCGGAAGCTTGCAATGAGCCCTCTGGTCCGCCGCAGTATGCCGAATGCGGCGGCGATCATGAGTCAGTACTTTGCCTTCAAGAGGTACTCCAACGAGAAGGTGTCGGATTTCCTTGTGCGGGAAACTCTCGGCTTTGAGGAGTTTCAGGAGGCGCTCATCCGGTTGAAGCAGGAACGGAGCGGGGTGGACCCGAGCAAGAGAACGTTTGGGCTACCTCCCCCTGGTGATCCTGATCGTGATGAAGATCTTCAGGACTGGTGGTCTCCCAGTCAGTGGGATCGATGGAGGCAACGCGGTGGCAGCCGCGTGGACGAGACGGAGGCGTCCAGCCGTCGGAGGACAAGGGGATATCAGAGGGTGGCTCAAGAGGAGGAGGAAGCTGCGGATGCAGATGATCTTCAAGAAGATCGAGCCACAGATGCGGCTTCAGCTCAAGCCCAACCTGCAGCAGCATCACCCCAGGCTGGACGGGATCAGGCAGAAGCTGCACCTCAACCCGTACGTCAAGAAGCTGCTGGAGCTGCCGCAGGCACAGCAGATGCGGTTGAGGAGGAGGAGCTCAACGTGATGGACTCCTTCATCATCAATGTCCTGCGGGGATGGAGGTTGCTGGTGGCAGCATCTCTGAGCCCGGAGGAATGGAGAGACATCCTGAGCGCCACGAACGGGAGGCTGGACTACGAGAGCATCAGCGATGCGTTGCAGACCCTGTGGGATGAGCAGCTGACGGCGACGAGATTTCCTACGTCGGCCCCGGGACATCATCTTCATGCTGCCGAAGCAGAGTCCTTCGTCTCGTATGTGGACGACACGGGCTATGGTGATTGGGGTGATGAATGGGGCGATGGTTGGAACAATGGATGGCAGTACTACGTTGGCTGGCAGGACGAGGACGCGAACACGTGGGAGACAGATGCAGGAGGACACGGAGATGATGCAGAGGATCCTCGCCTACAGGAGATGCACAAGGCGGAGAAGGACGCCGAGATCATGGCCATGGAAGCCAAGAGAACATGGTCTCAAGCACAGCAGGCCACGGCGGCCATGAGACGGGAGCGTGGGTTGTGGTGCCGGGAGCAAAAGGAAGCAGTGGTTGTTTCATCTGCGGGGGCAACCACATGGCCCGTGAATGCCCAGACAGGCAGCATCCTGGTGTGAGAAAGGGTAAAGGATATGGTGGAAAGTCGTTTGGAGGCAAGAACCCGGGCAAGCACGCGCACTTCATGGACCCGGACTGGCATTGGGATTTGGCCTTCCAGAAGGGGAAAGATAAGTTGAAAGGCGCGAACTGGGCGAACGTCTACGACGCTGCCTACGCGTTCCCCTTCGGCAAAGGGAAGGGCAAGTTCAAAAATCCGAAGAGTGGTCAGGTCAATGCCTATGTGGCGGACTACTATGGACTGGAGATGGAAGCCGGAGCTCGTGCTCATGGAAATCTTCATGCAGCTGAAGCAAATTCTGCACGGGTGAACGCGGAGCGTAAACCCAGCCAAGGCATGCTGGACACTGGTGCCACGGCAAGTGCTGGCCCAGAAGGTGCTGTCCAAGGGCTGATCCAAGCCCTTCTAGCCCTTCTGGCAAAAGACCCAGGAGCGACAATCAAGATTGACCAGAGCCGTCGCCCATACTTTCGCTTCGGGTCAGGGAAGTGGGGATGTTGATCTTCACTCCACAGCATCAGGAAAACTCAGGAACTTTTCCGTGTATGTGCTTCCAAACCCCAGCAATTACCAGGATAGCGATGAGGGCAGATCCCTTCTTGTACCTGTACTTGTTGGCATGGACTTTGTGGGGGACAGCGGTACAGGCATGGTTGTGGATCTGGTGGACGGAAGTTGTGTGTTCTCGTTGATCGACCCCCATCAGCACTATCATCACCTTCAGCAGAATTCTAAGGGACACTACATGGTGGATCTTGTAGAGTACCTTACCGGGGGAACCTCAGTGCCGCATGGTCATGCAAATATCATTCTTGTCGAGGAACGCAAGGTGACGTTTGATCATGATATTGAAGTCCTGGAACTGCATGGATTGATGTCTGAGCAGGAGAGGTCGGAGTCTTTTCGCCTACTGCTGCAACGAACACGGGATCTGAATCGGACCGGACCGGCAGCGGTTCAGGCTGTACCCCAGCTAATCTGTAACCTCACTCAAAGAGTACCTGACGCGCGGGGGTACCTGACGCGCGGAGGCTGGAGGCGGGGGGGGGGGGGGTGGGTAAGGCGGTTAGTTACTTAGTTAGTTAGTTAGTTAGTTAGTTAGTTACTTAGTTACTTAGTTACTTAGTTACTTAGTTAGTTAAGTTAGTTAGTTAGCTAATTGGTTAGTTAGTTAGTTAGTCAGTCAGTTAGTGACGTAGTTAGTGACGTAGGTAGTTAGCTAGCTTGTGTAACCTCACTGAAAGAGTACCTGACGCGCGAGGGTACCTGACGCGCGGAGGCTGGAGGCGGGGGGGGAGGAGGAAGGCGGTTAGTTAGTTAGGTAGTTAGTTAGTTAGTTACTTAGTTACTCAGCTAGTTAGTTAAGTTAGTTAATTAGTTAGTTAGTTTGTTTGTTAGTTAGTTAGGTAGTTAGTCAGTTAGTGACGTAGCTAGTGACGTAGTTAGTTAGGTAGCTTGGTAGCGCACTTGGTTGGTTAGCTGCCGCACGGCCTCGGGAAAAATATGTCACGCGCATAATCGAGTTTCACGGTACCTGACGCAGGGAGGTGCCTAAAGGGTGGGATGTTGAGAGCAAGTGCCTGACGCGCGGGATCGCCGCGGACCTGTAACCTCACTTAAAGAGTACCTGACGCGCGGGGGTACCTGACGCGCGGAGGCTGGAGGCGGGGGGGGAGGGGTAAGGCGGTTAGTTGGTTAGTTAGTTAGTTAGTTAGTTAGTTAGTTAGTTAGTTGCGTAGTTGGTTAGGTAGCTTGGTACCTTACTTGGTTGGTTAGCTACCGCACGGCTGGGAAAAAAGTACATCAAGTGCGGGATCCAGTTTCGCGGCACCTGACGCGCGGAAAGGGGGTACCTGACGCGTGGGAGGAGGGAGGTGCCCAACGCGCGAGCAGGCGCCTGACGCGCGGCATAGCCGCGGACCTGACGCGCAAAGGCTGGAGAGGAGGGGGGGGTTGGTGGTTAGTTAGTTAATTAGCTAGCTAGCTAGATAGCTGGTTAGTTTGTTAATGAGTCAGTTAGCAGGTAGTTCTATAGTTACTGGTTCGTACCTAACCTCTAACCTCACTCAAAGAGTACCGGGCGCGCGGAGGTACCTAACGTGCGGATGCTGGGGGGGCTAAGGCGGTTAGTTAGTTAGTTAGTCAGTTAGTTAGTTAACTAATTGGTTAGTTAGTTAGTTAGTACGTTAGTTAGTTAATTAGTTTTACTTGTTTTTTGTTGCTCCATGGGCTTGGGAAAAAATACATCGCGTTTGGCGGTACCTGACGCGCGGAAAGGGTACCTGGCGCGCGGCAGGAGGGAGGTAGCTAACGCGCGGGATCGTGAGAGCAGGCGCCTGACGCGCGGGATCGCCGCGGACCTGACGCGCAAAGGCTGGAGAGGAGAGGGGGGTTGGTTAATGAGTTAGTTAGTTAGCTAGCTAGCTAGCTAACTAGTTAGTTAGCAAATTGATTAATTAGCTGGATAGGAAATTCGAAAGTCAAAGGAAGTGAGTTAGTACCTAACCTGTAACATCGCTCAAACTCAAGAGTACCTGACGCGCGGGGGCGCCTGACGCACGAAGAGGCGGAGGGGAAGGCGGCTAGTTAGTTAGTTAGTTAGTTAGTTAGTTGTTAGTTAGTTGTTAGTTAGTTAGTCCGCGCGTCAGCTACTATTTTCCTTCCGCACGTCAGGCACCCCCAATCCCCATCGCGGCGAGCGGGTCCGCGCGTTCTATGGTTACTGGTTCGTACCTAACCTCTAGCCTCACTCTAAGAGTGCCGGACACGCGGAGGTACCTAATGTGCGGATGCGGGGGGGGGGAGGTTAGTTAGTTAGATAGTCAGTTAGTTAGTTAGTTAGTTAGTTAGTCAGTTAGTTCGTTAGGTAATTGGTAAGTTAGTTAGTTAGTTAGATAGTTAGTTAGTTAGTTAGTTAGAAAATTGGTTTTACTTGTTTTTAGTTGCCCCACGGGCTGGGGAAAAAAGTACGTCGCGTGCGGGATTGAGTTTGGCGGTACCTGACGCGCGGAAAGGGTACCTGACGCGCGGCAGGAGGGAGGTACCTAACGCGCGGGATCGTGAGAGCAGGCGCCTGACGCGCGGGATCGCCGCGGACCTGACGCGCAAAGGCTGTAGAGGAGAGGGGGGTTGGTTTTTGAGTTGGTTAGTTGGTTAGCTAGCTAGCTAGTTAGTTAGCTAACTAATGAGTTACCTGGATAAGTAGTTCGAAAGTTACTAAGGTAGTGAGATAGTCAGTTAGTGAGCTAGTACCTAACCTGTAACCTCACTCAAACTCAAGAGTACCTGACGCGCGGGGGTGCCTGACGCGCGAAGGCTAGAGGCGGAGGGGGGGGGGAAGACGGCTAGTTAGTTAGTTAGTTAGTTAGTTAGCTAGCTAGCTAGTTGGTTAGTTAAATAGTTAGTTAGTTAGTTAGTTAGTTAGTTAGTTATTTAGTTAGTTAGTTAGTAGTTAGTTAGCTAGTTATTTGATGAGTTAGTGATGTAGTTGTTCCTTATTTGGTTGGTTGCCGCACGGGCTGGGGAAAAGTATCGCGGTACCTGACGCGCGGGAGGAGGGAGGTGCCTAAAGGGTGGGATGTTGAGAGCAAGTGCCTGACGCGCGGGATCGCCGCGGACCTGTAACCTGACGCGCGGGGGTACCTGACGCGCGGAGGCTGGAGGCGGGGGGGGGAGGGGTAAGGCGGTTAGTTGGTTAGTTAGTTAGTTAGTTAGTTGCGTAGTTGGTTAGGTAGCTTGGTAGCTTACTTGGTTGGTTAGCTACCGCACGGCTGGGAAAAAAGTACATCAAGTGCGGGATCCAGTTTCGCGGCACCTGACGCGCGGAAAGGGGGTACCTGACGCGCGGGAGGAGGGAGGTGCCCGACGCGCAGGAGATTGAGAGCAGGCGCCTGACGCGCGGCATAGCCGCGGACCTGACGCGCAAAGGCTGGAGAGGAGGGGTGGGGTTGGTGGTTAGTTAGTTAATTAGCTAGCTAGCTAGATAGCTGGTTAGTTTGTTAATGAGTCAGTTAGTAGGTAGTTCTATAGTTACTGGTTTGTACCTAACCTCTAACCTCACTCAAAGAGTACCGGACGCGCGGAGGTACCTAACGTGCGGATGCTGGGGGGGCTAAGGCGGTGAGTTAGTTAGTTAGTTATGTTCAGTTTTGTTAGTTACTGCTTGGTTTTGTTTAGTTAGTTAGTAGTACGTTAGTTAGTAATTAGTTTTCTTTGAAGAGGAGGTGGATGGGGGGAGTGTAGCGTTTTTGGGGTAGTTGGGCTGTTAGTCGTTGTGAGAAGGGTTGTTCGTGTAGGTAGTGCGGTTTGTTTTAGATGTCGGGTTTTATTTCTGGGGTCTTGTGGGTGGAGGTTTGGATATGGGGTGGTTTTGGGGTTGGGGCTTGGGTTTTTTGTCGCTCCATGGGCTTGGGAAAAAATACATCGCGTTTGGCGGTACCTGACGCGCGGAAAGGGTACCTGGCGCGCGGCAGGAGGGAGGTAGCTAACGCGCGGGATCGTGAGAGCAGGCGCCTGACGCGCGGGATCGCCGCGGACCTGACGCGCAAAGGCTGGAGAGGAGAGGGGGGTTGGTTAATGAGTTAGTTAGTTAGCTAGCTAGCTAGCTAACTAGTTAGTTAGCAAATTGATTAATTAGCTGGATAGGAAATTCGAAAGTCAAAGGAACTGAGTTAGTACCTAACCTGTAACCTCGCTCAAACTCAAGAGTACCTGACGCGCGGGGGTGCCTGACGCACGAAGAGGCGGAGGGGAAGGCGGCTAGTTAGTTAGTTAGTTAGTTAGTTAGTTAGTTAGTTGTTAGTTAGTTGTTTGTTAGTTAGTCCGCGCGTCAGCTACTATTTTCCTTCCGCACGTCAGGCACCCCCAATCCCCATCCGCGCACTCCCGGTCCGCGCGTTCTATGGTTACTGGTTCGTACCTAACCTCTAGCCTCACTCTAAGAGTGCCGGACACGCGGAGGTACCTAATGTGCGGATGCTGGGGGGGGGAGGTTAGTTAGTTAGATAGTCAGTTAGTTAGTTAGTTAGTTAGGTAATTGGTAAGTTAGCTAGTTAGTTAGTTAGTTAGTTAGTTAATTAGTTAGTTAATTCGTTTTACTTGTTTTTAGTCCCACGGGCTGGGGAAAAAAGTACGTCGCATGCGGGATTGAGTTTGGCGGTACCTGACGCGCGGAAAGGGTACCTGACGCGCGGCAGGAGGGAGGTACCTAACGCGCGGGATCGTGAGAGCAGGCGCCTGACGCGCGGGATCGCCGCGGACCTGACGCGCAAAGGCTGTAGAGGAGAGGGGGGTTGGTTTTTGAGTTGGTTAGTTGGTTAGCTAGCTAGCTAGTTTGTTAGCTAACTAATGAGTTACCTGGATAAGTAGTTCGAAAGTCGCGCGGAAGGGGGATAGTAGCTGACGCGCGGATGGGGGTGGGGCGCGGAAGGAAAATAGTACTGACGCGCGGATGAGGATGGGGGTTACCTGATGCGCGGAAGGAAAATAGTAGCTGAGGAGCGGATGGCAGTAGGGGTGGAACTGACGCGCACAAGAGGGGAGGTACCTGACGCGCGGCAGGGCGAATAGCAGCTTCGAAAAAAGCTGACGCGCGGACCGGGAGTGGGGAGCGCCTGACGCATACCTGACGCGCGGAAGGGGGGGGGGTAGCTGACGCATGGGGATGGGGGGTACCTGACGCGCGGAAGGGGAGAAGCTGACGCGCGGATGGGGATGGGTGACGCGCGGAAGGGGGATAGTAGCTGACGCGCGGATGGGGGTGGGGGGTACCTGACGCGCGGAAGGAAAATAGTAGCTGACGCGCGGATGGGAGTAGGGGTGGAACTGACGCGTGCAAGAGGGGAGGACGCGCGGATCGGGAGTGGGGGGTGCCACGCTCACACTAGGGCGCACCTGACGCGCGGATACCTGATGCGCGGAAGGGAGGAGAGTAGCTGACGCGCGGACGGGGGGTACCTGACGCGCGGACAGGGCGAATAGCAGCTTCGAAAAAAGGCTGACGCGCGGAGCGGGAGTGGGGAGCGCCTGACGCATACCTGACGCGCGGAAGGGGGGATAGTAGCTGACGCGCGGATGGGGATGGGGGGTACCTGACGCGCGGAAGGGGGATAGTAGCTACCTGACGCGCGGAAGGAAAATAGTAACTGACGTTCGGATGAGGATGGGGGTTACCTGATGCGCGGAAGGAAAATAGTAGCTGACGAGCGGATGGGAGTAGGGGTGGAACTGACGCGCGCAAGCTGACGCGCGGACCGGGAGTGGGGAGCGCCTGACGCATACCTGAGGATAGTAGCTGACGTGCAGATGGGGGTCGGGGGTACCTGACGCGCGGAAGGGGTATAGTAGCTGACGCGCGGATGAGGATGGGGGTTACCTGATGCGCGGAAGGAAAGTAGTAGCTGACGAGGGGCGAAACTGACGCGCGGAAGAGGGGAGGAACCTGACGCGCGGCAGGGCGAATAGCAGCTTCGAAAAAGGCTGACGCGCGGACCGGGAGTGGGGAGCGCCTGCCGCATACCTGACGCGCGGAAGGGAGGATAGTAGCTGACGCGCGGATGGGATGGGGGGTACCTGATGAGGATGGGGGTTACCTGATGCGCAAGGAAAATAGAAGCTGACGAGCGGATGGGAGTAGGGGTGGAACTGACGCGCGCAAGAGGGGAGGTACCTGACGCGCGGCAGGGCGAATAGCAGCTTCGAAAAAAGCTGACGCGCGGACCGGGAGTGGGGAGCGCCTGACGCATACCTGACGCGCGGAAGGGGGATAGTAGCTGACGCGCGGATGTACCTGACGCGCGGAAAGGGGATAGTAGCTGACGCGTGGATGGGGATGGGGGGTACCTGACGCGCGGAAGGGGGATAGTAGCTGACGCGCGGATGTAGTAGCTGACGTGCGGATGGGGGTGGGGGGTACCTGACGCGCGGAAGGAAAATAGTAGCTGACGCGCGGATGGGAGTAGGGGTGGAACTGACGCGCGCAAGAGGGGAGGTACCTGACGCGCGGCAGGGCGAATAGGGAGTGGGGAGCGCCTGACGCATACCTGACGCGCGGAAGGGAGTAGCTGACGCGCGGATGGGGATGGGGGGTACCTGACACGCGGAAGTAGCTGACGCACGGATGGATGGGGATGGGGGGTACCTGACGCGCGGAAGGGGGATAGTAGCTGACGGGCTGGGGTACCTAATGCAGCGGTTGGGCTCAGACCCATGCAACAGGAACCTGAGCAGCCTTCTGGGAACCCCTTCCTCGACAGCGCCGCTAGTGAGTCATGGCCGTAAAGTCGCCGGATTACCTGGAGGTGCTGGAGAAGCAGATCTCGAAGGAGAAGGAAGGGAAGCAAATGCAGGCGATGGAGGGAGAGATCCTCGAGCGTCAGGCCAGCAATGGCCATGCTATGGCGAGCACGAACCGATGCACTATCGGAGCAACAAGTGGGGAGTGTGGCTACACTGCAGCCATTGCGCGTTGCGCCTGATCTACGTGCCGAAGAAGGGAGCTCCGTCGGACCACACGGAGGTCAAGAATCAACAGGACGTGTGCTGTTCCAAGAAGTTCTGGTGGACCAGGAAGAAGGAGATGAGAGGAGCCACATTGTCTGGGTGGTCATCGGACGCACCATCATGCGGTGCTCGGTGCATTCGGTCAGACCTCTCACGGAGGTGGAACAAGCCGTGGAGGAAATGAGGAACCAGACGAACCCCATGGAGTGGAAGAGTCTGACGGACTTGATCCCGCAGAAGGAGTACGTGGACGTGGTTCACGAGGAGCCTACGGAGGAGGACGAGGAGAAGGTTGATCTTCCTAAGCAACCTGATGCCTCGACCATGGCTCCAGCACCGATGAGACGGTTGAGATGGAAACAGCCACGAATGTCACCGGGGATTCCGGAGACAAAGGAGGCGGTAGATGTGAACGACTACCAGCCAAGGTCGCTTCTGGTGGATGACGATGCTGGGATGGAGGAAGACACGGGTCTTGGAGACGGAAAGCCTTTGACCATTGGTGGATCGTCTTCGGCAAGGCCACTACTACAGAGCACATCCTCAAGGGCATCGGCGGACGAGGTGCAGGAACCCGACGAGACGCGACAAAAGACAGACCACGGAGATGGTAGTGACGAGTCGGCAAAGGACGAAGAGACGCTGCACGCAGAGCTCTTCGACGCCTTGGACGAAGTCAACGAGGGCTACTGGATGGAGCTCGACCTGAACTTCGGATCGCATCGCGAACAGAAGAACTTCGTCAGGAACCCGGTCAATTTCTTGGTGAAAAAGATGAGAGACGCGGAGGTGGTCTACAGGCATCTCGCGGAGCAGGACAAGCTGTTGTTCGATCGGGCCAAGTCGAAGGAAGTGAAGAGCTTCCTGGCGCAGGAGGCGGTGCGACGGTGCCTGAACAAGGCAGAGGAGGACGAAGCGCGGCAATCGGGCAGAGTGCTTGGATGTCGGTGGGTGCTCACATGGAAGGTCATTCCACCGGAGGAGCAGGATGAAGCCCAGAAGGCCGTGAAGAGTGATCCCTCGAGTACTACCATCACGGCAGACGCGTCCAAGAAGGCAAAAGCACGAATCGTGCTTCTTGGATTTCAACATCCCGATCTGCTGGATGAAGGTCACAAGACGGCGTCGCCAGTGCAGTCTACCCTGGCACGGTGTTTGACCTTCCAGCTGGTGGCCCAGCGCAAGTGGGATGTGGAAGGCCTTGACCTTTCGACGGCCTTCCTGCAGACGTCAAAGACCATGGAGAAGGAAAGATTGTGGACCACTGGGACACCGGAGCTCAAGGAGGCCTTGGGCGTGGACAACAATGGTCTTCTGCGGTTGCTGAAGGATATCTACGGAAGCGCGACAGCCCCAAGAAACTTGTGGCAGGAACTGGATCGCGAGCTGACCGGCTTGGGCGGCATCCGGATCTGGGGAGACTTGTGTCTGTGGGTCTGGATCGAGGAGAACAAGTCTCTTCGGAATGAGTGGGACCGCTACACGACCATTGGCTTCATGGGTGGTCACGTGGATGACTTCAACCGGGGAGGAGATCTTCGTAATGAACGATGGCTGGAGATCCGCAAGAAGATCGACGAGAAGTTCAAATGGGGCACGGTGAGGTTGAACTCCTACCGGCACATTGGCGTCGATGTGAATGTGATTGATCAGGGTGAGCAGTTCTACGTGGAGCTGGAACAGAAGCACTACGCGGAGACATTGGAGGATTTGGCCATTGAGCAGAAGCGGCTACGATCCAATGAGGAGATGACACCGCGGGAGGTGTCCATGTGCCGTGGTGCACTAGGTGCAGTGCAGTGGCTTGCGGTGCAGAGTGCCCCGTTGCTATGCGCTCGCTGCAACCTGCTTCTGTCAGACTTGAGCGGAAAGCCCAAGATGGAGGTGGCAAAGGAAGTGCAGGACCTGATCAAGGAAGCGCGGACCTCGACATCCACATCACTAAGGTTTCATCACTTCAACAACGTGGAGCACTGGCAGGACATGACCATCGTCGGAATGGCGGACCAGGCGGACGCAAACAGGCCCAAGGGTGAGTCCACTGGAGGCCTGTTGGTGTTGATAAGAGCATCAGAGAGGGCAAGACCTCTACCTTGTCGCTGGTGATGTGGCGAACATGGAAGTTGCGACGAGTGGCCATCTCGTCAAATGATGGAGAGATCCAATCCATCCTGGAGGGCGAGGACAACGCCTATCGCGTTCGCCTTATGTGGGCGCAGCTGAATGGCTGCTGCGGCTTCAACGACTCCAAGGACATTCTGGAGGTGGCTGACGCGATGGTGGCGACCATTCCCGGGCTGCTGGCGACAGACAGCAAGGGTGCCTACGATGCGGTGGAGCTGAACGAAGGGCCGTTGCTTGGCCTCTCGAATATCAGGGCTGCTCTGCAGGCGTATCAACTGCGCCAACAAATGAAGAAGGTTGGCACCAAGTTGCTTTGGTTGGCCAGTGACTGGAATCTCGCGGACTGCATGACGAAGAAGAACAAGACGGCAAGGCAGTCCATGATCCAATTTTTGAGGACGTGGGTCTGGCAGCTGAAGTTCGACCCGAACTTCATCATCTCGGCGAAGAAGTCGGCCAAAACAGGCCATAGTGCGCTAGACACCATGCGCAAGGGCCTCACAAAGCCCAGCGGATGAACAGTCAACTTTTCTTTTGGGCTGGTGCAATTGACATCACACCCATTTGACTGTCTCATCCATGCATTTGGTTTGCGGCTTACAGAGGGGCCCCTCTTACTCAGCCAAACGCGGCTCGCACCGATGGAACCTTTCCCATCAGCTGGAAAACAACGTGTGCGCCTTTGAGCAGGGCGATTGCAGCTTCAGACGAAGAGGAAGCTATAGGGTTCCCGGGTCGCCTGCTCGTAGATCCTGTGCAGCTTGTCCTTTGGAAGCAGGGCGCTGAGCTCTTGTCGATGAAGGCGTCCAGCTCGTGCTGGTTGCGCAGCCTCCAGCAGCAGAGGAATTGCATGTTCACCCGCACCGCTGCGCTGGTGCTGATTTGCATGTGCCGGCCACGGATGAAGAGTGTGTCCAGGGCGCTGTGAGGCTTGTGGAGCTGCGGGCTATCTGCGTAGTCGTCCAGGATAATCAGCACCTGGTACAGTTTCTTCATCTCCAACTTCTTGGACGTCTCGGTGATCTTGCGCTGCCTCTGCCTAATGCCCCGCAGCGCCGCCTCGTCCCACTCGTCGTAGTAGGCCTGCTCGCGCTCCGTGTTCGCCCCCAGGTCCTCCTCTATGTACTTCTTGACGGGGATCCAGCTATCGTCTATGTTTATGCTGGGACAGAATATGTAGATTTTCTCAAAGACGCCCTTGTACTGCTCCAGGATGATGCTGATCAGCGCCACGGTTTTGCCGGACTTGCTGGGGCCGAGGAAGACGCCGGCACCACGGGGTCCGAGGGCTGCTTACTGGTATACTCTGTCGTAGGAAACAGCTTGATCTTCCCCATTCGTTCTTTTGCTTTACTTCCCAAATTCGAAGCCGCAGCGCGGCGGGCGGTGCGTTCATCCTGGTGGCCTCCGGTGGTCTCTGCCGCGGCGGGCGGGCTGGCGCCTGTGGGTTTTAAACACCTCGGCGCCTACACGCGCTCTTTTCATCGCAGGCGTTGCTAACCTACTGCAGCCCGAGCCGCTAATCAACAAAACAAAGCAAGTTCGAGACATTCTCGAACTTAGTCCATCTTGTTAGATTATTGGCTGCGCCGCACGTGCGTCTCAGGAGGTCATTTTGCAGCTCAGCATCGGAGAAGATCTGGACACTTTCCCAAAGACAAATAGCACTGTGGTATCTGTTGGACGATGAAGTCAAGCTTTTTCAGTCAGATGTCCATCTCAAGGCTTCTCCGCAGGGAACCTGCAGGGCCTGCCTTCCTGAAAGGTTCCAATGAAGGTGCGCGCTGCGGCTGGAATGTCGACAGAACGCGGACCGCTCCGCCTACATTGTGAATCCATCAGCAGCGCCGAGGGCTTGGCAGGGCAGCCGTGGAGCAGCTTATCCAACTTGGAGCAGCTCATCCACGACTTCGGCAAT
>CAUJNA010000447.1:33911-41411 GCA_963377175.1 Effrenium voratum
CCTATGCAAGAGCTCCATGCACATGAAGATCAATGCGATTCACTTCCGGAAGAAAGGTTGAGGTCAGCTGTCACTTGCTGTCACCCCGTAGAGAGACACCGAAACACAGCCAAGAAGCTTGGTGCAACGAACTGGACAAATACTGACACCTCTCGGAGCGCATCCGTCCCTCTCCAAGGTATTTTGGGGGCTTGTGGCTTGGAAGCGATCGCATGTCTTGGCAAACCCTCCCCCACCGGCCCTCAGTTGAGATATCCAAGTGGGAGAACCGAAATGCGGCTGGTTTCTGTTTACAAGAACCCCGAAAAAGGCACCCCTCGAAAGATACACACACACACCACGTGACTTCGAGTGCTCCTCCAGTGCTGGCCATTCTCGTGGCGCGCACCCGACAGGCAGAGGAGGGCCCGCACCAAGTCTTGGGTAGCTGCTGCGCCTGGGATTTTTCAGCGATTGGCTTTGAGAAGCTAAAGCCATGAGCCATGGGGAGAATTTTCCGTTGCCCCCAGACACCTTCCTGGGCCTTTTCCTTACCCCATCCCTAAGTCTCGCTGGTTTGTTCTTCTGAGCTCCAGCAGCAAAGTTGGGCTTCCCCGACTCCGTCGAAAGCGCGCGGTCGGCGCGCTCCGCTGAGGTCTTTGTTCCAAGGACTGGGAGGTGTACCAGGGGAAGTGGAAGTGCGCGGAGTGTCGGATGCCGATCCTCATTTGCCTGCACTGCCAAGGCCCGCTTTCACCCATACGCCCGGGAGAGGTTGACTGGTGCTCCCATTTGGTTGCGTGTATCATCTTTTATTTGTTGAAGAATGGACATTATCATCTTGGTTCAGATCGAACACTAGCCGGAAAGCCATCCAGGGTTGTGATGAGTTTGTTCATGCGGTGAATTGGCATCGAGGTTTCGGCTTGTTCATGCGGGCCAACGCTGGCCTTGCAGTACTGTAAGTGGCTTCCGGATTGACCATCTCAGCGCTTCCGCTTCAGATTCTTCATTTTTGTTGCTTTGGGTGACAGCTACTGCATGCGATGGCACTATCCTAGTACTGCCTGAAAAGTATCGCAGCATATCCGGTCAGCCGGGCCTGAACTCGACTGAAACAGGGCATTGTGGCCGGGCCGCAGTTGTCACGAAACTGAACCTCGGCCAGCACAGGCCGGTGCAGCCATGAAGGACCCGTCGGAGATCGCATTCTTGCAACCAAAGCGAATCGACCAGATCTGACCTTTTGGTTTCCCCCTTTTGGTCCATGTTTATGGCCCCAAAAGAAAATCAGCTGAAGTATTTCTGGGTCCCCTGAGAGGGGCAACTGAGAAGCCGAGTGGTATTTTCAACTAGCAGAGTTTCTCGGTAAAAAATCGTGCGGCAGCGAAACGTACGGGGTGTTTCTCTTGTTCGCGAGGTGACTTGTTCTTGTGGGGCACAAGAAAGTTCTGACTTTCGGTTAGAAGTTGAGTTAAAGGGTGTTGCTTGAAGATACAAATTCTTAACTCGCTTAGCTAAGGTATCCGTGACAGACACAAAGAAAGTTTCTCTCTGTTCTGCGAAACCATGCCAGCATGGCTATGTTGTGTTGGCTTGTGTATTTCAGAGTGAGCACGCGTATTCATTAGCCTGGCTATTGGCAGGGAAGAACAAGGCATTGCGCTTTTAACTTAAGGCTTACAGAGCACAGATCGCAGGAGACCAAGAGAAGAAAGAAAGAGAGAGAAAGAGAGAGAGAGAGAGAGAGAGAGAGGGAGAGATATCCGCATTGCAAAAGCACCGTGCACGCAAGCAAAACAGCTTTGAAAACAACAATCATGCACCACGTCAACAAGTGTCAAGTCACTTCAAAGAGAACCGGCGGATTGGATCAGGTGAAGATGCGGGCACAACAAAGTGAGATATGAGTGTTTCCCCCAAACAAAGGCACCCCTAGAATATGCAGCTTGACCCGATGCCTTCTGCCGCTGTCTCTTCAAAGCGTAGGACGGCGCCACGAGTTGCGGTGTGAGCTCTGCAGGCGCGAGTTTTCTTGTTTCTTGTCAGGTCGGTTTACAAGGTAACCAGAAGGAGTTCACCATTTTGGGGAATGGGTGTGTCTGCTTTTGGAGTTGGTGCCCCCTTTGCAGGGTTCTTTGAAAGAAAAAACAAAAAAGGATACTACAGATTTTAAACCATGTAGATGGATCTAAGCGCCGTTCAGTCTGTTGAAATTCCTGCCAAGGTGGGCCATGGAACTCCAAAGGTATGGTCGTATGGCGCCACCCATGAATCATGGGGAATTTTAGGATTCCGATTCCCGGCTTGCTGAATCATTGCACTTTGTTTGTGATGCACACTTTTTTGTTCAACGGACATCATTCCTGAGGGTCAACAAGTGAGGCGAGTCCAAATGTGCACCCTCGCAAAAGAAGCATCAGGCAAGGAGGATGGGGCGCGCTTGTGGCCATTCTTCAACGGAAGGGTAAAGCAAATTGGTCTCTTTGTCGCTCCGTCTCCAAACCATCGAGAAGTTTAGCCTTTTTGGAGACATGTCCGCGTTGGGGATTGCAATTGAGAGCCACAATATCAATCGTTACGAGACACTCAGTTTTCGGAATGGGCCCGCAAATCACATGATAGAACGATCGTCAGAGCTTGAAAATCCTCTTCTCCTGACCACATTCACAGGCGAGCGAGAAAAGGGACTCTTTTTTTGAACAGCTTTTGATTAGTAAGTCCAGGGATCATCATTTCCATCTCAGCTGCTCACACTTTCTGTCCTGGTTGCTGAGGACAGACAGCGCAACGTGATGTCAAAATGGGCGGCTGCGCGACAACGTGAGTTTGGCGACCGCACGATCCACACGTGACAGATAACCGCAGAGGCAATCGCCTAGTGCGCACACACACACACACAGACACGGAGGCACACTCAACAAGAAGTGCGCATGCACACACACACTTAAACTCCAGATGGAGAGTGCTAATCTTTCGAGTACAACTGATGAGTCTCGAGTACAACTGATGAGTCTCCAGTACAACTGACAAGTCTCAAGTCTGATAAGGTTCGGCTGGCAGGTCACTTGGCTTCACTCTAGCTACTTCAACAGGGAGACAGAGAAGCAACAGCGGTTCAGGGGAGGGACCAAAAGGACATTTCTCATTACTGCAGGTACGTGGATTCTGCGTCCAGAATCCATATCAGCACTGATGGAAGCCTCTTCGTTGGGCCGTCACTTCCATGCAGTGGACAGCCCCCCTGCTCCCAAAACGGCACATGGTGGTGACAGGGTATTCTGTCACTCCGCACACACACGCCCCTCAATGAGGGGCGAGAAGTCTCTTTTTCGGCAGGAAGATCACATGCTCAACATCGTGTCCCTATCGTTGACCAAAATATCCACCGCGGCGAGGGGAACGCGAAACAGCCCTAAGCCGCTCAGAAGACGGGAACGAAAGATCACCACGATGAGCATTACGAGTGTCGCCATAGAAGACTGAAGCGAATTGCGAAGCAGTCGAGCGATCACAGTCAGAAATAGGAGCGGCATAGGTGAACATTTCCTCAACTGGGATTGCATCGGAATTCTGCACATCTCCAAGTGATTGATCACGGGCATGATGTGTAGTGAAGGGCTCCCTTCGAGGCAGAATGCGTTGGTATCCTTGATGCTGCCAGTCGCGAATGGTCCATGCCTGACTGTGTTCACCAGTCCCACCACTGGGATCAGTTACCCGCTTCCACTCCCGAAAAGAGTTGTCTGGTAGATCAGGTACGGTTTCTCCGGGTTGCCATAGCTGAGGCTGTCCTGGAGTATAGATCCGCACCCACTCCTGATCCTGCCAGACCGAGTATTCGAGCCATGGGTACTGCTTCGCATCCTCGATGTCCATGCCGAAGTGAGAGACAGGGCGTACCGCGGGTTCAGATCCAGCTAGTAAAGAAACAGGCACCATGCACAACCATGCACAAGCATCAACCAAGCAAGGCAGTACAAGATGAAAACCACCCTTTTTTGTACTATGCCCAACATGCGTCAGTCTAGTCATCATTTAGCTCGAAGACAGGCTTCACCTTCGCGGTGGTGCTGCATGATGGAGTCGTAGGCCGGTATGGATCAGAGACCCCAATAGACTCCGGTGGTGCAATTCCACGAGACGCACGTACTGGTTGGTGTTGTTGGGATGCGTGACGTGCGCGGTCCGACAGTTGTTGAGAGATCCCCTCTTGAAGACGAGTCAGATCTTCTGTGGAGAAAGCCGCCGCATCCGAGGATCTAAGAATCGCTTCCAACATCTGCGGTGACATACTCAATGCCGAGGATTGCGTGGCCACGTTATGCTGATCAGGAAAAGACATCGAGTCAAAGTCATGACCTGCTTGAGGGGCAGCGATTCTCCGATAGCCCTCTGTGGCCCAGTCTCTTTTGTACCAAATGCTGTCATTGGGCTGCGCACCATCTTGATCAGGATTTGGGACATAGAACTCCTGCCGCTCTCTGTATGTGTGAGGTGGAGGTGGAGCATCATGTTCTTCCTGTGTGGAGTCCATGATCCCGGATGAAAGATCTTGACCCACTGGGCATCTGGTTGTTGAGGATCCGGACACCACTCCAGCCACGGCATGACAACTCAAACCCGTGAAGACAGATTGATAGGTGTGCGGCTGCAGACAACAATTACTGCATGAGACACAACAACAACCATGCAAGCAAACACTATTGCAGCGATGCACGGCTCAGGTGTCGAAGTCAATCTCCTCAATCAAATTGAATTGAATGGAATCTCCAGAAAGACGAGGACGAGCATCAGCCACCATCTGTGTTCGAGGATGCCGACGAAGAGGTCAGTCCAGCGTACATGAGGTCCGGAAGCGAAAACTGGACGTGCAATGCTGGGGTGTGGATGGCCGAGCCGTTGATATCCTCTGGTGACCCAGTCGCGATACTGCCAAGTATAGAAGGACGCATATGAGACCGGCTGAGAAACAGAGCCCATATTGGTGCCGCCCGTGCTGTCCCTCGGCCAATACACTTCGAAGTGGTAGACTTTGCGCCATTCCCGATAGGTGGTTGAGTCCTCCGGGGCAGGTCCCAAGGTGTTTTCGGCGACTGGTTGCCACGGACCAGGTACATAGACCCGAATCCATTCAACGCTTGTGCTCGCGGGGCCATTGACGATGTCGTACTCAAAGTAGCGTGGCAGGGGCCATCGTGCAGCGCCATATATTGTAGAATTGAACATATCAACCAGGCAAGCCGCTCGAGGTCAAAAGGGAAGCGGCGAAAACATGAAGACGGAAAGCACAACACAATCCAAGACAACCCAACATGATGTCGCACTCAACACAGGCACACCCGCATCATTTTAGCCGACATGTTGCTCAAGTATCACTCCGAATCGTTCCAAGGATCATAGAATGGCGGTGGTGAAGGTTCCCGCCACGCCCCATCCGGAACAGATGACTCCACCGAGGAAGTAGCGTCTGCATTCACGAGCGCCGCCGATCCAATGGCTGGTAGAGGAAAGCCAAGGCGTTGATAACCTCGTGTTTCCCAGTCTCGGTACTCCCACACGTGGTAGGACACATACGAACTGGGCGTGACATTGGGGTCCGCAGCTGTTCCTCCGGTACTGTCTTCGGGCAAGTACACGTCAAAGTGATATGACTTGCGCCACTCCCGATACGTGGAAGCGTAGATTGGGGCAAAACCAGAGTATCTGTGGCTGGGTCGCCACGTGCCCGGTGTGTAAATTCGAATCCATTCCACTCCTCTCTCGATGTGGTACTCGAAATAGTGAGGGTTCATAGCGGCAAGACAGGTCGCCGCAGGCCCGTTGGAAAAATCGTGAATCCACTGAATCCGCGGCGAAAGCACTCATGCCATGACAACCTGACGCGATGAGAATGTGTTGAACAACGCAATGCAAGACAACTTTTCAAACTGAAGGCGGGACAAATCCACAAGGTCTACAGTATACGACACCTATGCTTCACCGCCGCTGATGCCGCACACACCTGCAATGGTAATGTCCTGGTCGGCGACGAGCACAGGGAGAAAGACACTTCCGTCCATGATGTAGAAAAACATGTGTTGAGCAACGCAATGCAAGGCAACTTTTCCAACTGAAGGCGGGACGAATCCACAAGGTTCATAGTATACGACACCTATGCTTCACCGCCGCTGATACCGCACACTCCTGCAATGGTAATGTCCTGGTTGGCGACGAGCGCAGGGAGAAAGACACTTCCGTCCATGATGTAGAAAGGCATGTGTTGAGCAACGCAATGCAAGGTAACTTTTCAAACTGAAAGCGGGACGAATCCACATGCTTCACCGCCGCTGATGCCGCACACACCTGGAATGGTAATGTCCTGGTCGGCGACGAGCGCAGGGAGAAAGACGCTTCCGTCCATGATGTAGAAAGGCATGTGTTGAGCAACGCAATGCAAGGCAACTTTTCCAACTGAAGGCGGGACGAATCCACAAAGTCTATAGTATACGACACCTATGCTTCACCGCCGCTGATGCCGCACACACCTGCAATGGTAATGTCCTGGTCGGCGACGAGCACAGGGAGAAAGACACTTCCGTCCATGATGTAGAAAAACATGTGTTGAGCAGCGCAATGCAAAGCAACTGTTCAAACTGAAGGCGGGACGAATCCACAAGTTCTATAGTATACGACACCTATGCTTCACCGCCGCTGATGCCGCACACACCTGCAATGGTAATGTCCTGGTCGGGGACGAGCACAGGGAGAAAGACACTTCCGTCCATGATGTAGAAAGGCATGTGTTGAGCAACGCAATGCAAGGTAACTTTTCAAACTGAAGGCGGGGCAAATCCACAAGGACAATAGTATACGACACCTATGCTTCACCGCCGCTGATGCCGCACACACCTGCAATGGTAATGTCCTGGTCGGCGACGAGCACAGGGAGAAAAACACTTCCGTCCATGATGTAGAAAGGCATGTGTTGAGCAACGCAATACAAGGCAACTTTTCAAACTGAAGGCTGGACGAATCCACAAGGTCCATAGTATACGACACCTATGCTTCACCGCCGCTGATGCCGCACACACCTGCAATGTTAATGTCCTGGTCGATGACGAGCACAGGGAGAAAAACACTTCCGTCCATGATGTAGAAAGGCATGTGTTGAGCAACGCAATGCAAGGCAACTTTTCAATCTGAAGGCGGGACGAATCCACAAGGTCTATAGTATACGACACCTATGCTTCACCTCCGCTGATGCCGCACACACCTGCAATGGTAATGCCCTGGTCGGCGACGAGCACAGGGAGAAAGACACTTCCGTCCATGATGTAGAAAACATGTGGTGAGCAACGTAATGCAAGGATACGACACCTATACTTCACCGCCGCTGATGCCGCACACACCTGCAATGGTAATGTCCTGGTCGGCGACGAGCGCAGGGAGAAAGACACTTCCGTCCATGATGTAGAAAGGCATGTGTTGAGCAACGCAATGCAAGGCAACTTTTCAAACTGAAGGCGGGACGAATCCACA
>CAUJNA010000447.1:46411-115098 GCA_963377175.1 Effrenium voratum
TGAAGCCCGAGATCAAGACGGTGGACCTAGTGGACTCCGACGACGAGGTTGCCCTGCCGTGTCCTAATTGGAAACGGCCGGCGAGTGAGCGTGCACGCTGCTCAAAGGCAATCCATGTGTATATATATATATATGCAACCCCCCCCTCCACGGTGCCTAGGTGTTGCTTGATTTCAGCGCGCAGGCTGTAGAGGGTAGACTTTTTGCAATATATTTTTAAGCACAGGCGAATGGGCTTGCAGTCCACCATGGCAAGATCCAAAATGTCGCAATATGATACCCTTTCCAAATAGGATTTTACTTCAACTAGAATTGGAATGTTGAATATGATTTGGCTAGGATATAGTTTTCAAAATGTGTTTATGCTCAACATATCTCAACTACAGCAAATATAAGCAAATCCTTTCCAAATAGGAACTACATGAGAATATAAGTATAGTTTCGGGCAAACTCTAACTAATCTTCGACAATAGAAGTTAGGAGTTTATTCCCAAATATAATTTAAGTGTTGGATATAATCTAATACGAACACAACTCAATTAGCTTTTCATAGTAACAATTAATTAGAGACTACTTCTCAAATTTAGTTCATATTAAATATGGCTAAACATTCAAGGGACTTCTACAAGGAAATTCGAAATACGATTTGTGTTATTTATATCCTGGCCCTTTTGCAGCATAAGAAAGGTCCGAAATTCAACTTGTTAGACGGTGTTCCAAAAGGACATGTCAAGGGAAGAGAGGTTCAAATTCTACAGCTATTTCGACACAGGGATTCTAGCTGAATCAGTTGTATTTAAAGTTCTATTTTGCACAGGAAAACACAACTCATTCTATCTCAAAAGGCGGAGGTAGAGATGAGCAAATGTGGAGAGGTAGTTCAGGAGGGGGGGGGGGGTGACGGTGTGTGAACATACATACATATGGATATATATATATACATACATCATATATACATACATACATTACATTACATTACATTACATTACATTACATTACATTGCATTGCATTGCATTGCATTGCATTGCATTGCATTGCATTGCATTCCATTCCATTGCATGCATTGCATTGCATTACATTACATTACATTGCATTACATTACATTACATTACATTACATTACATTACATTACATTACATTACCTACATTACATTACATTACATTACATTACATTACATTACATTACATAACATTACATTACATTACATTACATTACATTACATTACATTACATTACATTACATTACATTACATTACATTACATTACATTACATTACATTACATTACATTACATTACATTACATACATACATACATACATACATACATACATACACACACACAGACATACATACATACATACATACATACATACATACATACATACATACATACATACATACATACATACATACATACATACATACATACATACATACATACATACATACATACATACATACATACATACATACACATATTGTACCCCGAATGATCCTGCGCCTCTTCAAAAAAAACAACACTGTAAAATAAAGTGTTTTTGAGCATTGCACATACCTTTGTTTACCTCCTGGAAAAGGGTCAACATGCTTCATAGCTAACATGAAGCAAACCACTCACCAAAAGCACTTGAAGGTTTGTCTAAATAATAACTTGAAAGTGTTTGCACTGGATAGCTAAGCACTTGAAAGTTCTTTTTGCCACTGGATGGAGAAACATCAAGATTGAAGATTACACAGAACTCTTTCCTGAGAATTGTCAATCCTGGCCAAACCCAAACAACAGTCAAGTTGTTTCAAAACTTCGATCGTATTTTGCCACGATTGAAGATTCGAGATTGAAATATTTCACGGAAAGCTTTTCCGAGAATCTTATTGAACATGAGAGTATTGGGACATTTTTTTTTTTTTTTTTAAATATAAGTTCTGGGATTCAACATCAAGATTCCCAGAAAAAGATTGTTTTGACATCTTGAATCTTGAATCCATTTTTTTTGGATGCAAGATTCAATGTTCCAGAATTCCAGAAAACATTGTTTTGAAATATTGAATCTTGAATTCCAGATTGTCACATTGAACGTCTTCCAGCAATCTTGAGTCCAGAATTCTTAATTGTAAGAATTGTGGCACACCTCTTCCTTGGTGCCCAAGTTTTGCCAAAACAACAGCAAAATTACCTGAAAAGATGACTGAAATCAAGCGACACCTAGGCACCAGCAGGGGGGGGCGTACCACATACATACATATATATATATATATGATATTGACATATCACTATATATATATATATATGTATATAAACATATGTATAAATGTATCTTTTCATTGCTTGGGGTCACCGGGGTCACCGAAGGATTTGGTCCTCCGTGATCTCCCAAATATGGCTGGGTATTTGAAGGATGTGGTCCCCTTGGTCCCTTGGCATGGAAAGTCGGATTGGCCTTCCCTTTGCAACAGAGGTACGGGACGCGCAAACCGATTCCTGGATTTTTCGGACTCACTGGTGCTGGTTCAACCTAAGGAGTCCAAAACCGGGGGATGTTCTTCGATAGCTGCATAGCCGTCCCAATCATTGGTGGAGGTGGCAACTTTTTGCTTCACTAGGTGTGCTCTTGGAGGAAGCAACAAAGCCCGAACTGAGCTGGGCACCACTCTGCACAGTGTTGTATATACTCATGATTTTAGCAACGTAAGCAGGAGGTTGCTGTGTAAAGGTCGAAAGACATGTACTTTGCGGACTACTTAGCAGAACATGGACCGTAGAGTCAGGAGGCTGGCAAGCATACTCAAGGCGCCCAAGTGGCCATGGGTAGTTATTCCCATTGAGTGGGAAAGTTGTGCTGGTTTTCCCTAATGGTCATCTCATGTAAAGGACCTTTTGATCAACTCCCAAATACCTCTAGCGTCGATTGTGCTGAACTTGTGGCATTGATTTGCAACGATGCCTAGCTTCCAGGCGGTTCTATGAAGTGCCGTGGGAAGTCAGCCTGAGGTCATTTGATATTTAGTTGAAGCAGCAACGCAAGTTGGACTGGCTGTCAAATGACCTCAGGCTCAATTAGGAAACGAAATTCACACAAGGCGACATGTGAAGAATGGTGCAGCGAATGTGTCTGCATATTTTTCGTCACATGGCTGCTTAACGGCAGAGTTCTGCGCCCATTTTCCCAAGTTCGCAAACCCCAGGGGATGCGCACGCTGAGGGTGGAGTGCCGTTTGGTGCCCGCCAAGAAGGAGCTGGCAAAGAAGGAGATCAAGGCTGAGAAGGCGGGCCCCGGGTCTGTCTGAGACGCTTCTTTTCTGAGTCTAAGAAGCCAGCTGCAGGACATTCTGCAGGGAATCCATGCTTTTGGTGGGTGTCTAGATAATTTTTCCTGTGGCTGGTTTCTATGACGGAGGATTCCAGTGTTTGTGGCAAAAATGCGATGTGAGCCAGACCTTGATCCCCTTAAGAACAACTCAACAGGTTGCTGAAACAATAGCTGTTCTCAGGATGTTTAAGCAACATGGGAAGCAATAAAATGACTGGGATTGCAGCAACATGCAGACGACCCCCTCACAAGCGGTACACAAAAACACCCCACGTTTTTAACGATGCCGAGGGGCGGTCCCCAATGATTTCAGCTCCCATGCGCTCATAGGCCCAAGGTGTTGGCTAAACTGCCTTTTTTTTGTGAGGGTTCCCCCATCTCGACACATAGCCTGTTGACAGATGTGGGATGTTCCAATAGTTCAATTAACATTCCTTGGTTCTATGCCAATTTCAAAGGCAACATTCGGCACTCCAAAATGGCAGGTGTTTGGTCACGACACGTATGCTGTCGCAGTGGCTTCGTCTGTAAACAGTA
The DNA here is from genome assembly GCA_963377175.1 of Effrenium voratum. Classification (NCBI taxonomy): domain Eukaryota; class Dinophyceae; order Suessiales; family Symbiodiniaceae; genus Effrenium; species Effrenium voratum. Next base: position 50,258 of record CAUJNA010000447.1, read on the forward strand.
TCTCTTGTGTGGGTTGGCCACGTTTTGAGCCCGTCCTCGCACGCTTGCAGCCTTAAGCCGACAGATCTTCCGCCCAATCTTGCAATGGAAGCAAACAAGTAACTGGCTTCCATATATTGCCGGACATCACAGCAGACGGACGGGAAAACAGACAAGCCAAGATGTCGGCCTCAGCCTGGGGCTTAGAACCTGTGCAGCCGACACCAGCAGGATTCGGGTTGCCACAGAAGAGTGGCTGCAGGCCGAGCGCCGTTTCATTTGCCGCAACTTGTCATCTTGTTTTCTCCTTTTCTCTGGTTTCGAGCCAATTAAAATTGCGAATGTCGGGACCTGCCTCTTGCCTCAAGGAGAACCCGTTGACGCGCTGGGGTTGGAGGTTGTCTCAACGCACCTTCTCTTCCACATGTTGCCTTCCACAGAGTCAACCTCAATTGCGAATCAGATTCCCTGGATTCAGCCGGCAACTTATCCATTGCCTATCCAACGTTGGCATGGATTCAAAGCTTGTTCAGTTTCACCCTTTGGCTCCAACTCAGATTTGTTTTTGGCCCATTTGGGAAGCGATTTGTCTGTGTCACAGTTCGAGCATGTGGAACGTATGGATATGCACACACACACACACAGATATTCACGATTTCTCAATCAAGAATAAATCAAGCAGCAAGCAAGCAAGCAAGCAAGCAAGGAAGCAAGGAAGGAGGCAAGCAATCAAGAAAGCAAGCAAGATGCCGACAAACTGACAAACCAACAAACCAACAACAGCAAACAACAAACCAATTAATCATCTAACTAAGCAACTTACTAGCGAGGGAAATAACAAACAAACGAGCGAACTCACACCAAAGCGTGGCAAGCAAACAATCATGTAACAAAGCAAGCAAGCATGTAAGAAAGCAAGCAAGCATGTAAGAAAGCAAGCAATAAATCAAACAAGCAAGGCAGGCAAAGCAAACAACCAACAAAGCAAGCAAAGCAAACAGAGCAAGCAAAACAAACAAACAAAACAAAACAAACATCACACACACACACACAAACACAAAGAGAGCAGCAACCAACCACCAACCACCCAACCACCCAACCACCCAACCACCCAACCACCCAACCACCCAACCACCCAACCACCCAACCACCCAACCAAGCAAGCAAGCAAGCAAGCAAGCAAGCAAGCAAGCAAGCAAGCAAGCAAGCAAGCAAGCAAGCAAGCAAGCAAGCAAGCAAGCAAGCTCGCTGGCAAACAAGCAAAACAAAGAAGCCAAGAAAGAAATACAGAGACTCACAGAGACACCAAGAAGCAAAAAAACAAAGAATTAAAGGAACACAGAAGAAAAGAAGCAAAGAACCGAAGAAGCAAAGAACCTAATAAACAGACACAAAGAAACAAGGAAAGAAACAAGCAAATAAGCACAGAAACAAAGACACAACGAAAGAAAGAAACAAAGAAGGAAAGAAGCAACCAAGCAAAGAAGCAAAGGAAGAAACAACGCAACAAAGAGCAAATAAAAGAAATAACAAGACAAAGAAGCAAAGAAGCAACGGAACAAAGACGCGACTAAATGCAGAAACAGTGAAGCAAAGTCACACAGCAACAAACACACCAACAAGCAAGCAAGCAAGCGAGCAAGCAAGCAAGCAAGCAAACAAGCAAGACACCGAGACACCAAGACACCAAGACACCAAAGAAACAACAAAAGCGGATGCAACCAAATATCCAAAGCAACAAAACAGCATCAAACAACTACACAAGCATACCGTGTCCATCAATCCATTTGTCCGTCCGTCCATGCATGCATGTGGGTGGGTGGGTGGGTGGATGGATGGCTGGCTGGCTGGCTGGCTGGATGGCTGGATGGATGGATGCCACAGATATTGTTGCGCCATGCTATGCCACGGTACAATATATCAACATAGTACATGCCTATCTACCTACAGTCATGTACATACATCCCAGGCTGCGGAAGCGTCGGCCCGGGTGCCGCTGGCAGTGCCTGAGGAGGCCTGCGACAAGCGACAAGAGGGAGGTGGGGTAGCAGAGGCAATGCAGATATGCAACGCAACACACCGCTCATTAAAAGCAACACTCTGTGAGAAAGCTTCCACTTCCCATTCCATGACGATAATATGGGCAAGCCATGCCATTCAAGCAGAGCTCGGGGGAATCTTTGCATCTCCAGTGGAGGCCGTTCCGGCGCGGGAGCTGCGCACCAAATGCCGGGGCGCTGAGGGAGGAGACGTGACTTGTCGTCGGTTGTTGGTGTTTTAGGGTTTAGTGAGGGTTTCCATTCAACCAGGGGATGTGAGAGGATGTAAAAGTTAACAAATTTGAGGACAGCTCAGATGAGATGTGACATGCGCCGTTTTGGTTCCGTCGATGTGTTGCTGTGCAAGCTGATGTGCGCTTGTGATCTTTGATTGAGGGCTGCCCAACAATCCTTTCTCTGTCCGAAGCCATTTTGGCCCAGTGAACTTTTTGTACGACAAAGTGCGCCCCGGGTCTTAGCCATGCCTGCCATGTCCAAGCTCTCCGCTGTTGCCGTCACCGGCGCTGCGCTCACCGCAGCCTCCGCCTTTGTGGCCCCCAATGCCCGGGAGCAGACGTCACAGGCGCTGATTGCGGCAAAGCTCCGGTTTTTCTTAGACATGTTGCTCAAACTGCCTCAAACCACATAACCACGGTGGGGTGGGCTCAAGTTGGCGAGAAGCAATCAGTAGACGTTTGACTGCATCGCCGGAACATGAAGAATTTCCTTCGAAGGGGGCCACGCCGATTCCGAGACCTTAGGCGTCCCTTCGGGGTGCGTCCACCGCTTCCTCCGGCTATGGCCGCGGAGTCAGCGGCCTCAGCGGCCTGGGTGCGGCCGGCCTTGCTGCCGCGGCTTTCGCCTCGGCGCCGCGCCCCAGGACGACTGCGACTGTGAGGTGCGCCTATGATGCCTCCAAGGACAGAACGGATGTTTCTTTGCCTTGCAGGTCTGAAGGCAATCCGGAAAAGCCAATAATGACATGCCGCCTTCTTCGAGCCAATGCTTTTCCGTCAGTAAATTGCTTCAGGAGATTGGTGCATGCGACCCATTGCTCTTCTGGGACCCCATTGGCTACTGCCAAGGCGACTGTACCAAGCAGGACTTTGACCGCCGTCGTGCCGTGGAGCTGAAACATGGTCGCATTTGCATGTTCGCCACGATCGGCATGGTGTGGCCAGACATCTTCGGGAAGTTCGAGGGTTACCTCTCCCCTTCCCAGAACCTGAAGTTCGCGGATGTGCCGTCCGGCTTGGCCGCCATCAGCAAGGTGCCTCTGGAGGGCTGGCTTCAGGTGCTGCTGGTGGCAGGCCTCATTGAGACCCAGCTCTTCAAGGACCAGTCCTTCGGAGGCTTTGCCTATGCCAAGTACGGCGAGCCCGGGAACTTTGGCACCGGCTACTGGGGCCGCAAGATCAAGGACCCCGCTGAGAGGAGGCTTAAGCTCACCACCGAGCTGAACAACGGGCGCTTGGCCATGACTGCCATGGCCGGCATGCTCATCCAGAACGGCCTCACTGGCCAGGCGCCCATCGAGCAGCTGACCGCGGGCCACATCTCGCCCTTCAACGACGGCCAGGGCGCCTTCGCGCAGTTCGACCCCTCCAAGGAGCTGGGCGCTTGCCCTCCCCTGGGCTACTGGGATCCCTTCGGCATGATGGCCTTCCAGGACGAGGGGAAGTTCCGCCGCAACCGCGAGCTGGAGCTGAAGCACGGCCGGATCTGCATGGTCGCCACCATCGGCATGATCGTGCCGGACCTCTTCGGGCGCTTCGGGGGGTATTTGTCTCCCTCCATGAACCTGAAGTTCTCCGACATCCCCTGCACCATTGAGGCGAAGAGTTATTGACGTGACAACGAGTTAAAACTAGTGTTAATGTCTTCCAAAAACGTCCCAACCTGGCGGGATTGTACAGTTAGGACGCCGGACCCCCTCAAGAAAAAGAAAGAAAGAAATAAGGACAACGCAAGGCTATTTTCCTCTTGCACACCACCAAACGAAAGCCTACCGAGCCTCCAAAAAAGGAAAAGGGCAACATCACAGCCAACTCCCCATCCAAACCCCCAACCCCCCCCCCCCCCCCAACCTCCCCCAACCTCCCCCAACCTCCCAGCCCCCCATCCAAAGCCCCAGGCCATCTACAAGGTCCCGGCCGCGGGCTGGCTGCAGGTCTTCGCCCTGGCCGGAGCCCTGGAGGCCAAGAACCTGGCCTTTCCCACCAACTACGGCTACCCCCCCTTCTGGGGCCAGATCAACACGCTCTCCAAGGAGGAGACGTCTCTGACGTCTCTGTCTTTATTTGCCTTTCTCTCTTATTGGGAATTTCCGGAAGAACACCACGTCATGGTTTTGCATATGTTCTGGACATAGGAAGCACAACCTGAAAGGTTGCACATGATCAAAATGACTTGTACTACGTAGCATTCATCATCGTCATCATCATGATGATCATCATGATCATGGTCATTCCTATTCTTGTTGTTATTGTTGTTATTGTTGTTATTGTTGTTATTGTTGTTATTGTTGTTGTTGTTGTTATTGTTGTTATTGTTGTTATTGTTGTTGTTATTTTATTTTTTTAACCGTGTTTTCGGTGTAGCTTCTCTCGAGGAGAAGTCCAAGAAGCTCCTGGCGGAGATCAACAACGGGCGCTTGGCCATGATGGCCATGGCCGCCATCGTGGCGCAGAACGGCGCCACGGGGCAGAGTTTGGTGGAGCAGTTCACCACCGGCAACCTGAACCCTTTCGTGGGCGGCTACGCCCGTGTGGCCAACCACTCAGGAAGGGGGGTGGTTCAAAATGATGGCACCGAAGCGACAAATAAAACGACAGGGATAGGTTTAAAAAAAGAGCTATCTCTCGCTCTCTCTATAGTGTATTTTCATGTGTTATATATTCATACATAGTATATATATATATATATATGTATATATATATATATATGTATATGTAAAATAATACCTATATATATATATAATGTGCATAGTCCTGTTTTTCAGACCCCCAGAAGGAAACGCATCCTTGCAGGCACTGCGCTGCGCGCCAACTCGGAGGCGCTGCCCTGGGCCCCGGTGCCCGAGAACTTGACCAACAACATCGTGGGGCCCTACGCGGCTTGAGCGCTATATTGGTATGGGTCAAAAGTAAACAAGGGGACCACAGGTTCCATTTGCCAAGGTTCCATTCTGAAGGTACATCTTTTTGACCCACAGCCATTGGGAGTCGTTTTAGTTTGTTGAGATTGCATATGATTATTGATCACTCTATGGTTTTTCATAGAAGAATATACCGGGAATATATCCTGTATTATTTTCTTTAGTTTGTTGGGATTTCCATGATTTTTCCTTTGAGACAAGACCCAAAGTGCATTGCCCCTTCTTTTTTGATTGCTATCCCTTGAACCCACAACAAGTTAAGCAGTTTTGGCAGAGGGGTCAACAGCAAGGTGGGGGACGCGGGCTTTGACCCCGCCGGCTTCGCCAAGAACAAGCGGCTCTTGCCTTGGTACCGCGAGGCGAGAGTCGATTTCTCGCTTGGTTGAAATGATCAGGGAAAGGGGGTTGAACCAGTTGGGGCAGGTTTCAGTCGACCGAAAGGGACTGCAACCCGAGATTTCGAGAGCTTGAAGGTTGGTTTGAAGAGGTTGGTCGACTCGCTCGGGATGTTGAAACGCAGGATGGTTTCAAGAGGAGTGGTTTGAAGAGTGGTTTGTCAAAAAAACAACAACTTGCCAAGGCGGAGTTGGCCCATGGCCGGGTGTGCATGCTGGCAGTGCTGGGCTACACCGTGCAGACCAGCGGCGCGAAGTGGGAGCCCTTCATCACCCGCTACCCCACCGACTCGGCGGATCCTTTGAAGGCGGCGACCCAGGCGCCGGCTTCGCTCCGATTTTTTTTTTCCGTGGAGGCGGCAGACATGGGTATGCCAGTGGGATATGGACCGCAGGTTTTTTTTTTGTTTTTTTTGTAATTAGTCAGGGAGACCCCATTTTTCTTGTCTATTTTTCTTTGAGCCAGAGCCACATGTTCTTTTGGTTCAGGGTGGAAGTTGGTTTCTGCAAGCAGATAGCAGCTCAAGAAATCTCCGATTCCGTCAAAATATCCAGATCCTTTTCGGAGGGACATTGGGACCCTATAAACCATTCCTTGTAATTTTTCCTCCAAAGGGACCGGGTTCAATCCAACATTCCCTACCTGTCGCACCAAGTTTGCAACCGCAAAAGACTTGAGGTGCCCATCATCGGCTGGCTGCAGATCCTGACCGTCATCGCTCTCTCCGAGTTGTGGCGCTACGAGAACGTGATCAGCAAGTACTCGCAGGGTGTCGCCCCTGGGGATTTGGGCTGGAACGTGGATGCTCCCACCGGCAGCAAGCGACCCAAGTGGTTTGGGCCCACCTTCACTGCCAAGTACTCGCCAGAGGAGTGGAACAACATGAAGCTGCGTGAGATCAAGCGTCTTGGCTTGTGGCAAGTTATCAACCTTCTGGGGGTCTGGTTTTGGAGGGTGGCTTTACAAGAAAGCCAAGAGGAAAACCACCATAATTGGGAGCCCCCCAACAAAAGGACCCACCCGTGTAGCACAGGCACTGCCGCCTGGCCATGGTGGGCTTCTTCTTCATGGTCCTCACCAACGCCTCCACTGGCGTGGGCCCCTCCCTCATTCCCAGCTTCACCCAGTCAGAGTTCCAGTCCTCCGTCGGCGACTTCATCCCCAAGGGCCTCTGAGTGAAGCGATCGATCCGAACGAAAGGCGGAGATTTTCCTTTGGTGTTTTTTTAACCCGCGGATGTGGCAGCTGATGCCCACATTTGCAGAAGCGCTCCGAGTAAGCCGGTGAGATGCATGCCTCCCAAGGCTGAGGGGCAGTATCATTTTCCTTTTAGAAAGGATGTAGCGAGCGGGGGCCAAAGATGGCATGCCCTCGGATTGGAGTCATCCAGAAACAATGGCGTTCGAAGTCAGGGCTCATCGGAGGTGCTCTCTCCACTGCAAGGCTGCGTCACCAGATTGAAAGCTCGAACACTTGCAATCTCCCACTGATTTTCACAGATCTGAGCCAAAGCCCTACTTTTCCGCACGGCCATTTTCTATATTCAATGCAATTCAGGCCTGGTTCTTCCTTTTTAGCCTGACTGTGTTTCGTTTTTCTGAAATACTGACAGCACAGCGAGCTTCTTTCTGCTTGGTTTTCCCAATCCCTCGTCGAACAGATGAGTCCACTGACCTTTGCGAATCCAGGAACAGTCTACAGAGGTTATCTCCTTTGAGTAGAAAGCCATTGTGCTATTACTACAATTCTCCGAAAGTAACTTTTTCACAAGAGGTAGGCTTGATGCCTGCCTCATTCTGTATGGGGGCCTACCATTACCAAACTGCAGCGGACGGCAAACGTACACAGTCTCCGTCTCTGACAAGGGAGGCTAGGAAATCTCAAGGAGCGAGTGCTAGAAGTTTTGTCGACCTTGCCTGAATCACAACCCAGTTCATGCAGGCTAGGACAAATGGGTGCAGCAGGAGGCCCTTTAGCTCTTTACGTGGTTTTGTCCAGACTCGTGTAATACCAGATATTTGCCCTCACCTACCTGGTATGAGTTCGTTTTGCCACTTACTCATCTCCATTCCTCTCACCAAAACGCCAACAAGTCATACTACCACAAGTCCCTGCAATGAGATTTTGAATCCCCTTCCCGATGCGCTGTCATTGCAAGGCCCGCGTGTCTGGGTGCTGGCGGCGGTGGGAATTCTGCTGCTGGTGGCGGTGGCTGTGGGGGTGTGGGGCCCTGGTGACAAGATGCTGAGGCCAGCTGAGTTGCAAGAAATCAGAGACACACACAAGGGTCGCCATGTTTTGTCATCCGCACATGCATCAAGGGCTGTGGTTTCCATTCCCTGCCCTGGGCGCCACTGGCACGCGAATGCCATTTCAGCTTTGTATTATCAGTCAAGCATGTGTTTGCTTTTCCCTGCGATATTACCGGCAGTCTACCGTTGGCGGGTACCCAATTTTACACACGAGCAAGGGGGATTACCTTATGTCCCATGTGGTATTACTGTAGTGATATTGCCCCACCTTGGATATGATTGTGTGGCGCTGTTCAGGCTTGACTTGAATTTCAGCAAGCATTTGGCTGATATGCCTGGACATTCTCCAGCGCCAGCCAGTAGTTCTTGTTTGTGGTTCTGAGAGCAAGGCTTTGGGATGATGTGTGATCCACGCGCGGCAATTTGTCCACTTTGAGATTCCTGTTTCACGGTGGCAAATCGCCAGTCGTTCATGGGTCGGAAGAGCTGCGCAGATCAAGGCGATCGCAGTACAGCCGAAGATGAATGCTCCATGCGTTTCGATTCTCATGGCACCTTCCACAAAATGCATGCACAACTTGGCTTCAAAAGCAGTGTTTGACTGAACTCAGGTATGCTACTACCTCTTCGCCCTTCCCTCAGACGGGTGGGCATCATGTCATGTGGGAGCGGGAACACTTTTTTTTTTTTGGGGGGGGGGGTTACAGCCATCATTTGTTCGATATACGTTGATGCACGGTATATCGAACAAACAATGGCTGTCACTTTGGTGGTTGGGGTGCTTGCACTGCTGCAGCTTTGGGCATTACAGTTCTGCTTCGGGCTGCTTCGGGCTTCAACAAAATATGTCGCCAATATTGTGCACTTGCTTTCTGATCTCAAAGCAGCTATGGTCTTGCACTTGCTTCTATGCTTCTTCACATTCTGGCTGTCGCGTATTAGTATGGCAGTTGTTTTTCTTTTTCTTTTGTTCTCGCAGGGAAGATCCTGAAACTGACTCTTTGGAAAAGATATCTGAGCGCCCTTGGCCCCTGAAGGCCGAGGCGAACTATGCCTTGACTGGCTTCGTGGCAACCAGTCACCTTTTCATCCCAGCTCTCCCCTCCATTTTCCTCAGCGACGAACTCTCCGCGCCGTAATTTTTCCAGCTTCCCAACTCAACTCCCCACCATCCGCGGCTTTGAGCGTTTGGCGAGATGCCGGTCACCCGGTCAGGCCGGGCAGGCTGACCACGACCTGAACTGCAACATCGACTACTGCCAGGAGCTGCACCTGCGGCCTGGCGAAAGTTTCTGTTTCTCGTGGGTTTGGAGGTCCAAAGTGTCGATTTTTTCAGGGATGGACCGTTTTTTGTTTTGTTTTGTTTTAGGTTTTTCGCCTGATAGGAAGGTTGTGGACATTTTTTTTTCTCGGAGTAGCCTTCAAAGTGTGAAAGTTGTGGGAATGGCCTGCTTTGGTGGCGCATAATTTTCCCACAACCATACTCCAGCCTCAACATTGGTCTCACGTTAAGCTTTGAGCCCCCGTCGCTTTCCTTTCGGCCCACTGAATGTTGAACAGCGCTGACCGTCCAAAGACGGCCTGAACCGGCCTCTATTTTCTGATGTCACTTGTGGGCAATTCGTTCCATCTTGAGGCCAGACAATGCCCGGTCGTGCGGGGAAGCGCGATGCATGCGCTGGCGCCCTAGGGTTCTCTGTGAGTGGCTCCGGATATGGTGTGTTCCAGATCTACCGTGACGCCTTCGCAGTTGCGTGGAGCTGCGAGTCGCTGTGCCTTGCGAGTCCCAGGCTGCTCTGAGGAGCGCGGCCCCGGCGTGGACAAGGGAGGCGGATCGAACGCGGGAAAGGTGATGGGTGTGTCTGATCGGGGTCCACAGAAACAGCTCGGTTTCCTTGTTGGTATCCCTTTACACAAACCCAAGGAGGTCCGAAAGACATTTCGAGCGACCAGTCGCTTTTTCCGTGCACCGAGCTGCGAGTGGCATAGATGGTCTGCTGGCTTTTCGAATTGAAGGTGTTCCAGGGGTGGTTTCCCATTTGCCCTCAAGAGCCAGGGGTTCAACTCCAAATCCAAAACACCCAGTCCAAAACACCAGTCCAAACCACCAGCAGAGGGTTTCCTGAGTTTTCTATCCTTTTTGTTTGTTTTTGGGGGTCAGATCCTCTACCAGGGTCAGCCTTTGGACAACCTTACGAATCACAAGAACAAGCCAATGTTTGCGAGAGTGCGGAATGACGGAAAGAAGATCCACAATCCACATGGGACGATTTGGAGTTGCATTTTGTGTTTTTCTCTCGATGTGTACCGGTATGGCTGGGTCTGCATTTGATGTTCAAAGTGGTGATTAGTGGCAGCGCTTGGCATAGCAAGCAGTAGGAGTAGGGTTGTCAGGAGCACAATCAGTGGCCATGATTCTGATACATTCCCATTTCTACGACAGCTTGACGATGTATTTATGTTCACGCTTAGTCTCAAGGGGTCGTGACCGATCAATGAGGCAACCAAATGCAACTTTCGCGGGTTTACATAGTTTGAAGCCTTCTAACTTTTGCGGTTTCCCCGCTTCCGTGAGTCCCGCTAGGCGGCTTCTGCGGGTTGCTGTGCAGCTTGGCCCACTGCGAAGACAAGGCCGTGGCCGCACGGGGACCCAGACTCGGGCCATGTTTTGTTGCGACGGCCAACGCTGAAATAGTGATCAGCCGCGGGATGGGGGGGATTTTCTTGTTCAGTCCAGTTCCTTTTGGGAGTGTTAAAAGAAAATTGACTGTGAAGGGCCGCTGGCAACTCACGCTTCAACTCACGTTTTGGGCCAGCTGCCACCTCTCGGCACCAAGTTTGGGCCAAGCATGGAAGGCGATGCCTCGCAGGGTCCGCGCGGTTGCGGCCAAGGCTCGGGGAGCCACAGACTGCCACAACACCACCGCGAGGCGGACACCGGCGGAAGGAATCGGGCAGTCGGGCAGGAGTTCAGAGCAAATCTACCGGTTTCACACTGACCGGCCTTCGAGGCATATGTTCCACGCATGATCGCGTTTCCAAATGTGAAGCGTGATGTGCGTCACGCGCATCACCCTCCCAAGCCTCCGAAACCGCGAAACTCTGCCTCTCCGACCAAAGGTTGTGACACGCTTGCTCGGCTATAAGTGTTTTATTTTTTAGTTCTAAGCTTCAAGCATGATCTCAGCTACACAGGTCAAAGATAGGAAAATGACCTGCCTGAAGCTCTCGAGGCTCAGCTGCGACCGCTGTGAGGATGGCTGGGAGTTAGAGCTGCGGAGCCCAGCAAGTGCTTTAGAGCCAGGTGTCTGCTCCGACGGTATAAAACCGAGTACTGATAATCTGACAATCGTACTGGTGGTTTCAGGTTTTGGAATCACGAAAGGCCCAAGAACTAGCCGCCAGCCCTGAGTTCTTGGCTGCGAGTCTTGAGATGTTGCGCCTTGCTCGCTCACGAGTGGCCATTGAATCGAATAAGAGTTTGTGCACGCAGATGCCCCTCATATTTGGGTGTGGCTCAAAATTAGTGAACTAGGGTTACGCAGGTTTTAGTCTTCGGTTCCATTTGCCAAGTTGCCATTTTGGTGCATGTTTTTGAGCCACAGCCATTTGGATGTATTTTGGTAGGGCTTGATAGGTGCTTTGAGCATGAAATCCACAAGGGCTTGGCCTTCTGTGAGGCAGCGGGACCTTTCGAATCCTTCAAATTTGTTTCAAGCCTCTCTTTCCAACCATAGTGACACAGGACTCAATGACACTCAGCAAAAACACCACAGCATGCATTTTGACTCAGTTTTCAGCGCCCAGCGAACGCGTTTCGATAATTGGTTCAAACTGCGGAATGCTCTTCAAGGATGCTACTTTTACCCAAAGGAGGTGAGGCTGGCTGGATTTCTGGGTGTGGCTTGATCGTAACCGCCTGGATCGTCTCGCAGGTCTCTCGTCCCTCAGTTTGGTCAACAAGTCCCAGCTGATTCAGCTTTCAAACGCTCGATTCGCCCCAAGAAAGATGTAAGCCATCTCTTGGCCAGGTGATCCTGAAGGGCTGTGTTCAGGGCCAGCTGGTTAGTCTTTTTTGCGCGAGCGCAGCTTGGGCTCAGGCTGAGGGTGTCAAGAAGGATGACGAGCTGCAACGAACAAGCGCAAAGCGCGAAAAGCCGATGAGTCTGACTCACACCTGATCTATCCTCATTCCCCTTATCATTTCCTACGTCCTCTTGTGTCCCTATCTGAAATCTGCTGATCTGTTGGGGCTTCCCCGATAGCAACCTCAGGTGCGCGAGACCGCGCGTTTTTTGAGCGCCATGGAAGCGAAGAGGAGCAAAGGCCCTGGCAGCGTGTCGCTGGAGTCGCTCGGCGCGCGGCTGCAGGCGGGAGTTCGGGAGGCGAGTCATTTGGAGCAGAAAAGTTGGAGAGGGGACAACTTCCTGGTACTCAGGGAATGAGAAATGGAATGACCCCAATTTAAACCATCTCTTGGTTTCCTTTAAGGGGACCCCTGGGTTCATTCCTCATTCCCTGCTGAGCACCAGCAAGACAAGCAAGTGGTTCAAGGATATTTTTAATAATTTGGAACATTGGACAATTTAGTCCGTTTTGGGTTGAGATTTGACATCCCGGATTTTGCTCGAAGACATCACTGCAATCGCCACAAGAACGCTATCAGCCACCCTAGCCTGTTCTGGCAACAGCAACCGAGAATCAGTTTGCAAGTTTCTCGCTCCGCCTGCCACATGTTTGCTGCAAACAATCAGCTATGCCGCGGGTGTGTCTTTCTTTTTCGGGTGCACGCTTTTCCTTTCGGTCTCCCTTGACCAGTTTTTGCAAGAGAAGGGACCCGTACCGCGCCTCACAAAAAAGAAAAAGAAAACGGGACGAGCCAGCCATAGGACACGAGCCAAATCCAAGGCCACAGAGGTCTTGGCCAAGAAGCCGGAGGGCGCCGGCCCCAAGGGGAGGGGAGGGGGTGGGTCGATCGGTGCGAAGGGGTTGCGGAGATTTCTGGTTTGTGTTGTTTGCTGGTTTCGCAGGTCGATACGGCAAGTCCACCTCAAAACAACTTTGAATTTCTCCAGGAGCCACGAGCCACCCACTGCCCCAGCCAACATGGGCTGGTTCATTCTGGTCCCTTCTTAAGAATAGTTCGAGCGGAACGGAATTTACCACGCCTGGGGCAACATAGACCAGTTTCTCAACCAGTCCAATGATTCCGATCCCCAAATGTGTCAAATGACTGGTGACAAGTCCACATTACGCGAATGTCATACTATTTGCTCATCCACCCCACGTGTTTTGAGGAGACTCGTTTATTTTTTCTCGACTTCTAGCCCCGCCCGTTCTTTCCCATTGAATTCCACGGTTTGCTTTGGCACCGAGGCTTGGATGCGTTTATCTGTACCCATCATGGCACTTTCCATGCCGATGAGGCGGGCGAGCCGAGACAAATTGAGCGAGTGGCCCACGGATCTCCGTGCGTAACTTTGAGGAACCCTCAAGCGGGTCCACTCACTCACCTTGCAGGATATGGTCTACGCATGTAATCCTTGATTTGGTTTGGATTGGTTTGGATTTTGAACCTCTGGTTCTGGCGGGTAAATGAGGTTTCCCACCCAGTTTCACCACTAAACCACTGATTCGGCTGCAAACCATCAAGGGGGAAGGAATACCTTCAATTTTTTAAACATCTGTCAGCTGCCATTCAGTTGGGCGGAGGCGATCCCAAGATCCCAATCTCTCCGAGGTAATGGCCTGTGTCATGCTGAAGTGCCACTTGGTGAAGCCATGGGTGCTGGGAGAGTTAGGACAAGAGGAGTCTGGTATGAGCAACTGCATAGAGTGCGAATGTGTGCTTTCATTGTAAGCAGGGGCTTTTTGGCTAGGCAGTTGGCGTGTTGAGATGGTCTTGGCACCTGATCTACGCGGAATGGTTCGATCCCCCCTGCTGGAAAGTGCCTTGTGGCCAATTTATTCAAAGGGGGGCAGCCACACATGGGCCGTTGGCCCATGCCCTTTGAGCCGCATGACTTTGGCAACCCCGCCTGCTTTCCAGTCTCCTAAGCCCAACAACACTCCTTTCTGAAGCGGCGTGTTTCAAGATGCTCCATCCCTTTGGTGCTTTCGCCACACGGCTTCAGCCGAAACCCGAAGCCGTGTTCAGACAAAGCGGTTGGAGGTCGCCGGATCTGAGGCCTGGACCAGTTCCAGAGCCTCCCGGTGCTGCGCAGCCGCGAGGCCGCGGAAATCGACCAGGCGGGAGCCGTCCCCAGTCTTTGAGCCGATCGTCTTTGAGCCGATCCCATGGCATTGGATCTAGAGGCTTTGAGGCTAGCCCTTGTCGCCTTGGCAGAAGGGAAGCAGTGTTGACCGGTCCTTTTCACCTTGGCTCAAAGGGAAACAGAAGCGGAAACCAAAATCCATTTGGTGGATCTCCGTTTGCATCCCCTTTTCAATTTTCGCAGCAGCGGAATGCCCTTGATAAGGTTTCTTGCGGATGCCTGGTTTCAGGTTAGATAGTTCGCAATTTGCATGTGACATGGCAATGGACAGATTCGTCTTTCCAAGGTGCCCCTTTCAGACGAAAGCAATGGGATAAGACCAGAGGGCACATTGTTGATGTTTAGATCTGCAGGTCGTTGCCAGCCATTCCGTGTGGGGGAGCCACCAACCTTCCGGCACAGCTGTTCTCAGGCAAAAGGCTAGTGGCTTTCACATTGCACATTGCTGGTAAGTTAGCTTTTTTGAACCGCTACATGCAATTCGTAGTTTGTGTGTCGACCCAACCAGCATGTTGCCATGGAGAGTTGTTGTGCACAGCTCACATGATTCTTCGCGAGGGGAACTCGCTAGTGTGCAGCCATTCAACAGAGGTGAAGGTTGGCTGTGTTCTAGCTTGATGGGTAGTGGCCGGTTTGGCACTTTGGCAGTTTGGCAGTTTGGCAGTCTGCCAGGATTTCCTTGCAGTTTGCCCGCATTTTCTTGCAGTTTAGGGATCTTCTCGCACTTCCCCGGCTTTTTCGGGCTGAGAGTCGCACTTTTTCGCTTAGGCCACCATCGTGGTGGATGTGGGCGGAACCTACGAGCCGGAGAAGCAGCGCTTCGACCATCATCAGAAGACCTTCACGGAGACTTACTCTGAGGCAGGTATCGAATGGCACCGATGTATGCATATCGTATGCATCACTCACACACACATATTATGCATATATATATATATATGTATCTACGTATATGATTATATATTCTATTCTATTCTGTCATATTATATTATATTAATTATATTATATGATGTTATATTATATTACTTTAGATATACGCATAGTCTGCCACATGTATGCATATATAATATGTTTGCATACATACACACATCTGCTATGCGCAAACGCACCTATGTTCTCACATATGCACATGAATATGGCTTACCCCCCCTGACCTACCTTTTGCGTCACACAGGAAACAGAGGGATGTTTGGCTCTGTTTGATATTCTAGCAATAAGCATTGGATTGATCGACTAGTGCGAACTTCCGTCATCCACTGCAAAGCAACGCCTCGTACATTTCAAAACATATTTGATTTTGAATTCATGCAAAGAACCCAAGTACGAAGCAAAACACACAGACACACACGCCTTTCATGTCTATGTTGATGTAATAAGCCAGTCATTTGATGTAAACGTGCGTTTGTTTTGGGAAGGACACCTGAACAAATTCCTACGGAGAATCAGCACATTCAGCATTGAATCTGAGGAGAGATGTTCGTTGGACGTTTTACTTACAATGTATTGCAATAGCACCATTTGCTTTTGATTCTTCCAGAGAAACAACAGTATCGAGGACAACTCAAGGAAGAACACGGGGAACGCAATCACTGGGAGCGCCATGAAATTCCAGAGCTGCGGGTCAATCAAGCAACAATGCCTTGTTGTTCGACATTAGTCGGGGAACTGGACAGCTCAACATGGTGTGCTTCATGGATTTCAAAGCGCGGAGATAAACCAGCACATCACACGCTTAAGCCATTCTTGTGCAAGGTGTACATGTGAAGCACGGTCAGAATTTACGGAAGATGAAAGTAATCTACACTTGGACATCCATATAGCTCAAGGTGCTTGAAACCATGGAAAACGATGGGGGACTCTCAACAAAACGAGACCTTTGTGTTACAGACCAAACGCTGGAAAACGCTAGGGGACTCTCTAAATTCGAACGTACTTACTGTGAACAACCAATTTTGACGGAACTTCATGTGCTGCTCCGATTGCAAACAGAGTTTCAGGCAAGTTCCTTCATTACAACGTGCAAGAACTGGAAGGACTGATATCTTCGGCGCGCAATGGAACGTGTCCATGTTTCAAACAAGGCCGTAGTTTGGATTCATGCTTGATCTAAGTGGACTATCGCTATCGCTATCCATTACGTTGCATTACAACCCAAAGCACTACACTCCAATGCAAGTTCCATGCATCGTCAAGGTGTTTGCTAGCAAATGACGCATGATGCAGAACACTGATTCAATGATCTCAAGTAACATGTGCGAGAGAGCAACCCAAAAGCATGATACACACTGAGAGCCAGAGGCTCATCTTGGCTGCCCTAAGCTGAGCTTACCGCCCCTATTTGTAAGCGGTTCTCAAAAAACCTGCAGACCCGAAGGATGTACCACGTGCTGCATCGAACTTAGGGTCTGTTTCCGACCAGGACGGCCAACCTGCAATGAACATGGAATCCTGCATGAAGTTAGAAGAAATGTGCAGATGCACATGTTCATATACACATATATATATATACATATATATATATATACATATATATATATAAATACGCGTGCACACATTCAACTTTTGACTGATAGATGCGCATATCTTGGTAATGTGCTCAGTTTGCCTCAGCTCTCTACACGTGACTTGCCAACTTAGCAGCCAGATGACGGAACAGGTAGGGACTACTTAGGACCAGTGAAGGAAACATGTTTCTTTTTGAACTTCTGACATGACACTTTGAACATTGAACAGATGTGTCCAACGTCTTATCCCATGTAGGGCAGCCGATGGTGACACCAAGAAGGCGGCTTTTTCAGTGGGCTGAGGCCTACAGCGGCATCAAGCTCTCCAGCGCCGGCCTGGTCTTCAAGCATTTCGGGCCCGCGGTGGTCGAGGCCATCTGCGGGCCCTTGGACGAGAAGTCCAAGGCCCCGGCCGCGTTTTGCCGCGCCGGCCGCGCGCCCACGGTGGGGTGGCCAGCAGAAATTTGTGGGAGGATTCTCAAACATTTCAGGATGTGCTTCAAAGTTTAACGCCTTGGCTGGGAACACCGGGCATTCCAGCATTGGCCCAATTGTGATGGAGCAAACGGAAGAGGGGACGTGCTCAGTTGCATGAGCCAGCCAGTGCCGTGGTGTCACAATGTGTCAGCCCTTTTTGTTTCCTTCCTAAATTGCTGTTGCTTCTTGGTTGTCCATTTTCATAGTAAGTAGAGGGATGCCAAGCCAAGCCTGTATGCACGGCGCAAGTTTGTCTATGCGCAGAAGCCTGTTTACGAACCGAGGAGCCGAAAGTTCATGAGCCGAATTGATGAACTACACCCTTTTTAAGAGCTCAAGTGCGCGTATGTTGTGATGGGTTTGGGTCCTGTGTCTACAGTTTATTCTCCTTGCAACATTTCGGGCCTCAGCTGCAAATGTGAGCCATCGACAATTCCACGCTGACTCCCCGCTTGACTAGGTCGAGATTTCGAGATTGAAAAGGGTCTCTGCGTCGGGCAAAATGTGAAGCAAGATTCAAGATCTGCCTTGGACCTCTGCTTGCCAAGGCTTGGGCTAGATCGGGAGGCCTCCCGGGCTCTGGGCAGAGGCCGCTCGTGACTCGTGAGGCTGCCATCCTCGCCAAGACCTACGACGGCCTGATCCGGGAGCTGGATGCCCAAGACAATGGCGTGCAGGCGGGGTCGTTGTGTCGGCCGGCGAAGGCGAAGTGTCAAAGCCCATGCGTTGCAAAACCGTTCGTAGAACTCGGGCAGAGGACTTGCGATCTGCGCTGATCCGGCTGGAAGGAAGGTTGACGCGCGTTGTGATGGTAGTTTGGACTTGTGTCCCTTTGGCGCATTTTTTTTTGGCCAGATGGGGTTTGAAGGACCTTTGAGCACTGGGCTCCAGTGGGTTTGGCTCCTGAGACTTCGGGGACACGAGCATAGCTTGGGTGAACTGGGGCTTTGCCAAGACGCACCTGTGCGCCTGCGGGATTGGCTTTGAGGGTACCCTTTTTGAGGGTTTGAAGGGAAACCAAGGGAGACCACAACCCATGTAGTGCGCACCCCGATTTTGGAGACAAACCCAGGTTCTGAATGAATCGCAGGTGGCGGATGAGCCACGCTACCGCTTCGTCACGAACCTGGGCTCGCGAGTGGGACGGCTGAACCCGAGCTGGCAGGAGAGCCAATCCGAGGGATGTCGTCAGAGGGTGTCCTTCGTTTTAGGTTAGTTTAGGCAAAGAAATAGATGGGCGGTTTAGATTGGGTTTTATGCCCCACTGATCTGGGACACCCATCGATATTTCCAAAAGGTCACCTATGGGTTTCGCGATTTGCCCTTTGCACCCGCTTGTTGGCCAAGGGATCCTCCTGCGGGGCCACAAGTCTGTCCTGATTGTGCGCACGCTTGAGGGAGAACAGGTCCTTTGAGGACACCTCCAGGCCTGAGTCCTACCCAATTGATTGACGCGGCGCAGGCAGGGCATTTAGCCCAGTGATTGGCCAGGCAGACGACCACCTCTGTCCCAGAACTATTGGTGCAATGTCCACTCTCCAACGCAGAAATGCCCCGTGGTCCGGCCAAGAAACCTTGCTCGGCAACGCCAGCTCCGGTACTTGCAGGGGCGCTCGGGCACTTAGCAAGCCTAGTTGCAACCCGCCGAACGGACACGAACCATGGCTTTCCACCAAGGTGGGTGATCTCACCATGGTTATCGCAATTTCACTTGCCTGGACGCACTCGATCGCCCCGTTGAAGTATGGCCTTGGACCCTTGGACCCTTTCCGTTGGACGTCGAACTCGCCCCCCGGAGGAGCCCAGCACCCCGGAGGTGGAGAACGCGCGCTTCAAGGAGGCGCTGCTGGTGGCGGCCAAGGACGCCGCAACCGGCGGAGCATGGGACGACGAAGTGGCTCGGGTGTTCGGCTTTGGCGAGTGGGTGGGTTCGGTGGCGCTTCTTGTCTTTGGTGGTGGTGGTGGTGGTGGTGGCGGCGGCGGCGGGGGTGGTGGTGGTGGTGGTGGTGGTGGTGGTGGTGGTGGTGTTGTAGTTCTGTAGTTCTGAATGTGAGTGCGAGCGTGATATTAGTGGGGGACAAAAAACTTGAAGCAGCATTAGAAATAGAAGAAGTAGCAGTACTG
Source organism: Effrenium voratum (assembly GCA_963377175.1). Taxonomy (NCBI): domain Eukaryota; class Dinophyceae; order Suessiales; family Symbiodiniaceae; genus Effrenium; species Effrenium voratum. The sequence continues at coordinate 69,461 of CAUJNA010000447.1, forward strand.
TAGGCACCAACAGCGACAACCCCTACTAAGCACAGCTGCTGCTGCGTCTGCAGAAGTCCTTGCTGTTGCTCGTCTTGTTTTTTTGTCCTTTTTCTTCCCTGTTCTTTGTTCTTGTTACGGCGGTACAGGCGTATTGCTTCGAGCCAGGGTTTCGGGCAGGATTTGGCTGGATTAAGTTGGTAGCGTGGGCTTATATTTCCGGAGTGGGGAATTGATCATATTGGCTGGAGGTGCTTCCTTTCTTTCGTTTAGGCAGCTGCGAAGCAATCATACACGAGCATGATGAAGAGCACTTTCCCCTCTACGTTGTTCTTCTTCGGGTTGTTTGGTTTGCAACGGTTTGGTTCCATGGGGCAGAGCTCGACAAGAATTGCTTCTGGCCACACAACAAGATCTGCACAAACAGTCGTTGAAGCTGCTTGAGATCACTAACTGAAGGCGGCACCGAAACATGCGCTTGGCAACGGGGCACAGGCCTTTTTTCTGCCTTTTGGCCAACCCTTCCACTGGCAGCGTGCTTGCCTCGAGGCAGAATGGCATTATTTTGTTTAGTCAGTGCCTCATATGTGGATCCCCAAGTCGGCCGCGCTCCGTTTTGCGCCATCCTCTTATTGCGGTTTTCGGTGAGTGAACGTCCCCGGCTTTGCCTAGCTTCAGATTACCTTTTGGAGGGCTTTGTGCCTAGGCACCCCCCATCCCAATACATTTAGTCATGTCGTATGTGAACGGACGTGTGCAGATTCAGATGTTGGCGGAAGGATTTTGGCCCTTCGAGCAAGAGGTGTAGAGGGAATATGCATCAACCTAACACGGCTTTTTTTTGGCAAGAAAACTGTCTTGTTTGAAAGGAGTTCTGTGACATCGTCGGGGGCTATGCAGCTCATTGGCTGCCAGCGCGGTCGCTGGTGAATCAGGCACTCTTGTTTGGGAGGTGGTTTCCAGAAAAAGCGAAGAGGGAAGCGACGTTTCAATTGTGTTTGTTGGATGTGGAGACATGCCCATATTTCATCTCGTCGACATGTGCGTTTGTCAGTCGAGCAGCCAAGCGATTCGGATGTGTTTGGCTGCTAGTTCAGCGGCAGCTGTCTGCTTAGAAAAGGGGGTCCAGGCTGCATGGTATCGCCAGAAGGCAAATCAAGAATGCTGCATTGTGTGGAAAGGGGAGGCGCCGACAAATCATCGCTCTCATTTGGTGGTCTTTGTAATTATTGAGAGCGACAAATCTTTTTGGTGATTCCCAGTGGCTATGTGCAGCAATTCTGCTGGGTTCCATGAAGACAACGTGGTCAAGAGCGGGTCAGCTGGGCTGAGCGGAGTGCCGGAAAGAACAGTTCAGGGGGTCAGAGTCAGTTCTGTTCACTTGAGCATCCTGTTTTGGCTGTGGTGGTCAACAATATGTACCCAAAATGGAATCTGGGAAAAATGGAAACATGGACCAAAACCTGTGGTCCCCTGGTGGCTTAATTTTGACCCGCATACCCTTTTGATGGTAAGGCAGTTGTTGAGATCACAGTTGGCTAGATGTCATGCTAGCGGCCCAAAATCTCAGCTGTTCTGCTTTCCTTTGGAACTTGAGAGCAGCTGTCCACAGCTGGATGGAAGCAAATCACCAGATTTTTGCACTTCAGGATGCGTGGATCCATTCATGTCCCAGCCACAGGTTCAATGGCGGGCTTGGAGTGGGAGGCTTGGGGTGTCCAGCTGAGCCCCCCTCCCCCGCCCCGGCGAGAGGCGCTGGAGAAGCGACAGGAGGTGCACAGCTCGGGCGAGGTGCGGTTTGGAGGAAGTACGGCTTTTGCAAGGATAGCTATGAGCCGTCAGAAAACATATTACAACCGCAAACAATTTGATATCGTATATAATGACAGAACACATATGGGGATTTTTGGACGGGACGCCGGTTTTGTGGTTTTGAAGGGATACCATAAGGAAAACAACCGCGTTGCGGGACCCGTCAAAAAAGTCAAATCACATTTCCTACCCCGCGAGAGGGTGTCGCCACTTCTTGCCAACGGTTTGTTCAGGGCATCAGGAGATTCAAGAGGCACACAAGGTGTGGGAGGATCACTGATTCGTGGCTTGCACTGATGCCCCCAAGATTACAGGCCATGTTATGGCGCCTGTGGTCAGTGCCTCCTTGATTATCAGCGCTTTAACAAACTGTTTCTTCCCCCTGCGCCCGCTTGGGCGTTGGGAGCCAACGTAGTGTTGCACCAAGGGATGCATTGAGCACCGCCAACTCAATTCACCGCAACTCCCCACTTTTGGAGACAAGACCCAACCTGCATTGCCCCTGGCAGATTATGCTGCTGACGCAGTTCTGCCCCTGGCAAGATCACCTCTTCGACTTGGAGGAGGAGGAGGAGGTGCCGGGGATTGGTTAGGGCACAGGTGGCGGGGGATGGAGGCTCCTTTCGCCACGGCGTTGCCAGCCAAAACATGAAATCCAACGTCCCCCAAAACAATCAATGGGGAGTTTTGAAGCGCGGCAAGGCTATTTCGAGGATCAAGCGTTTGCTCATCAAGTCCGATTGTTCGGGACCTCATAGTTGGGTCCTGGTTATTTTGGAAGAAATTCTCTTTGGTGGCGCGCCTTGAAAGCAAGAAGCACGCCCACGAGGCACCCCACCGTGCCTCTGTCCCATTTGCGCCCTGCACTGCGCCGCCCCTGGCCGGGGATGCGAGGCAAACCGCACACCTCTGGTCAAGTACGTCATCTTCCAGGAAAGTGGGGGGAGGCCGCAGGGAATGGTCTTGGTTGCCGGCAAAAAGATCACTTTTGCGTGGATGGTTTTAAGAGCACACAAGTTGTCGCTCTTGACATGATTGGCTACCTACTTGTGAAATCAAAGCCGTCTGACTGGGTAGCCGCCTGTTGACGTTTTGTTGAGGGCTCCCAGATGTTCTGGCTACGAGGAGTCTCGTGAAGCTAAACACTGTAATGTCCACTGTAATGCCCTGTTTTACCTTGAAGATCCGGCCGGCAGATGCTATTGATTCATATTCCATCATATAGGAATAGCACTGCCTAGGCCCTGTCGTGCTGGCGGAGAAAGGGCGTACTCGTATAACAGCGCTTTCTTTGGCAGAAGAAAATGTTGCAAGCTGAGAGCCGGCTTGAGACTAAACTTCAACCCGTCATGTCCTCAACCTTGCCAACTTGGCAAATCACAGAATTGGTGCCTGCATCTGAATATATGCACTGAACAAAAACCCTTACATTTTGTTGGATGCCCAGCAGGTTCAAAATGGAGAACCATAAATGATTGAACACATCCACATCTTGAAATCATCTTGGAATGTGGTGCACAACACAACAGCATGTGCATGTGGGGCGGCCGTTTCCATTGCCATGCTTGCAGCGCCAAACCAACGAATGCTTGTCATGTACCCTGAGGGTGCACCCTGTAGAGCAGTTTCATGCAAGGTTTTGATTTGGCTCAGGTCGTTCTAAGATGGTTTCTACCACCCCCAAAGCACTACCCCCAGGTGACAACGGGATACACAAACATTGCATTACATTGCATTGCATTATGTGTATATATATATATATACATATGTATCCTTTGTATAGTGGCTATCTAGTTGTTGCATATTCCATTGAATTCTTGAAGGTAGTGGGACCCTGCGGAGTCTCCCAGACAGCGCGCAGGACAGCCGTGGCAGCTGGCGGGTGCAGGCGGCTCCCAAGGTGCGTGGCAGCTTCGAGCTGAGGCGCTCAATGCGGCTTCCACGGGGATGGTGCTGTTTTGTTTGTATTTTTGTGTGTTTTGTTTTGTTTATTCTTTTGTTTCGGGGTGGGTTGTTCTGTTTTGTTTGTTCTTTGGTTTGGGGGTGTTTTGTTTGGTTTTGTTTGGGGTTTGTTTGTTTTCGGAGGTTGCCGTTGTTGCTTTTTGTTCGACCATCAATCTATTTTGTCTTCTTTTGGCGCACTCTGGTGGTTTGCGTGACTTACTGTGGCACGATCTTTTTGTTCAATCAAATTGGCTTGATCATGCATGCAACAGGGACAACTCGCAGGTGCAACATATCTTAACCTCTGTGCCTTGGGTATTGATACGTTCTATTTGATTGGCTGCAGGCGTTCATCATTGGCATGCCCAGAATCATCTCTCCGATTTGTGCTAGTTGAGTTCCGAATTTGGGCAGTTAATATCCATGCAAACGGTTGACGTCTGCAAAGCGCGGAACACGGACACGCGGACGGCATTCCGCAAGCTGCTGGGAGCCATGCTTCACCCCCAGCAAACACCGTGCGGAGCCTTGCGGAGCCTTGCGCCAAGTGCAATGCCAGCAGGGAAGCTCGGCTTCCCGGATAGGGCTTTACTCATGTTCAAGCCATCGGATCTTGGCCCATCCGAAGGATGTTTTCCCAAACGGGTCATGGGGCCATTCGAATCCTCAAAAGGGCAAGCGCGTTCCGTCAGGCTAAAGCTTCCGGACGATTGGTGTGGTCTCCGGGACCAAGAGCTCAGCGACAAGGCCGGCATCCCAGGCGCCATCCGAATCCGAGACGGCACTTTGCAAAACGAGCCTCGTTTTGCGGGAACCCCCAAAATGGCTGCGGTTTTTCCCTGTAAAATCACCAGACATGGGGTACACTCAAGACACACCCCCATACTTTCCCTGTAAGGCTTGCTTTTATAAAAGCATCACTTGTAGCTTAAGCAAACAGCTCGGGCGACGCCAGATGGGGTTTTTGCAACTGCGTGCGCGGTGTCGTTCTGTCTTTGGGCAAGGTTTACTTGCTGCATGCACACAAAGACCTCTTGGCCCTTTTCACCCAGTGCTGAACAAAACATGTTTGTCCCTTCCGCATCAGAAGGAAGTCAAGTTGAAGCTTAGCAACCGACTCACTTGTATTCACCAGAGGTCATTTTTTGGACCTCTCAACTTAGATGCGGACGTGTCAGGTTGCGTCTTCGTCCATGCGAATGGCTTCATTGGTGGCAATTCGTGGCTTGGCTGCTCCTAGTTGCACACGATTCTTTCCAGTTGTTGGGAAGCTGTGTACTTCCCTGAGGAATTACAGCGCGGGACAGGGTTTTCAAGAGCAGTGTATGCTGTTTTTAAAAAAGGTGAGACACCAGCACAGCACGGAGCTGAGTTTGGGCTTAACTTCGGCTTGACTTTGGTTTGCTGCTAGGCCTTGTAGACAAAGGAAGCTTGAAAGAATGGACTGCCTGTTCCCTCTCCGTGCATCTCTTGTCGGAGCCGGGCCCGATCTCTAGTGTGTCACCCTCTCCATGTCTCTTGCACGAGAGCAATGTGTTCCCCCCCCCCTCGGTGTTTGAGATATGTCTCCCAACCACTCACACTGTTCTTCGGCTGTGGAGCGAGCTGTTTCGAGACGTCAGGGGAGAAGCCCCATCCGAAAGCTTTGCATGTCGCTGAGGGCGAAGGAAGGCGCGCTGGCCATGGCCACCAAGGCCTTGGAGCAATGAGCGTGTTATCAGGAAAAAGAGGGCCGTTGACTGGGAGCAAGGAGCGTGATGTCATAGGTGTTGTGATCGGTTTGGGCAAAGAACTGGATGGGTAAGCCACTGGTTTAGATGGGGTTTTATGCCAACCATTTACCAGGGGACCCATCGATTTGGCCAAAAGGTCCACCTATGGTGATGCGGGGTTTCCTACGACTTCAGACCCCCCGCCAATGGTTTGCCACACTCTGAGCCCCCGACCCTGTTTCGGGGGCTGGCCTTGATGTCCGAGGATATCGGTGAAGCATGCATGTCGAAGCAATTCAGGCATGGAAGTTTGTGAGATTGTTCACGAAGCAACACAACGAGAGCTTGGTTCCTTAGTCGCACCATCAAAAAGTGTTCAACTGCTGGAATCAGAGTGGTTGGAAGTGGGCTCTTTGCGCTTGGCACCTGATGGTTCTTGACATTTGGGGCTTTTCTGCGCCCAGAGGTTCCTTCTTGTATCTTATGACCACCAGAGTCAGATGGCTGATGTCCTTTTCCGTTGCAGAACGCAGACGGTGTCGAGGACAAAAACATATTTCCGTACGTGTGACCCGCCAAGGGCTTCCTTTTCAAGAGATACTCATAGTCCAGTGGACCTTCTGTCAGGTTCCAAACGCGTGAGTTTTCAGGCTTGGGCTCTCCGATTCCAGAAGGTGACATCTTACATCCTTGTTTTCCTGAATGATGATGGTAAGACCGATTTGAATCCTAGGTTTACGGTTGCAACTTGAAGGCAACTTCAGTCGCAGTTTCTTTGTGGAGCAACCCTTGTGAATCCAAAGGAACGCCCGCCCATTTTGGGCAGATCGTCTCGGCCGCCAGTGGGCCCCGAGGTTGGACCGCAGCACGCTGCAGCACCGGGCCTCAAGGGAGGCCGACAGGTGCAGAGCATGGATTTCACCCCTAAAGAAAGCCAAGCTTTGGTGAAATCCGCCTTGTTATGGGGCTGATCCATATTCCGCTTTTTTGCCCCAAATGACTATGGACAACTGTTTCTATGCGGGGAATGTCATCTTTTGGTGGTTTTCCCCAACGGTCCCATGTAAAGGATCTTTGTCTTTAGGCTATTTGGTAACGGATAGTTGGACTTCAACTTTTTGGTTGAAACAGGTGGGATGTTTCATTGGACCCACGCACAGTTGTTCACTTTTGCAGAGTGGTCAACAGCAGCCAAGTTGTGAAATCTTTCACCTTTCTGCTGATATAATTCTTGGCAGTTGGTATAAACAAATTTCAGAGTACAACCTGAAAGAAGTGAATTCGCACGAGATAGTTCAGCTTGATTGGTGGTTCTGAGGGACCAATCACAGACGAGTCTCGTGAAGCCGTTGACGGACTTGCATTTTGGTGAACTTCGACCATTGCTCACTGCTGTGGGCCAAATCAAGTGGCTAAATACGATATTCATGGAAAGGAACCTCCTCAAATGGTCCTTTTTGCAGCCATCCCCAAAACGGCTGCTGGCGCTGACAGACACACACACACACACACAGAGCCACATTGGGGATTGGTGCAAATGGCGTCGCGCGTTCCACGCTGTGGCTCCAGCGACTACAGCGCGGCGGAAGATCCGCCGCGGCTCGAGCCACATGGCAGGACATGACTGCGGCGACTTGAGGGACACGCCCTGATTCGCCCCTTAAGTGCTAAGGAAGGGAAGCGTCTCCTTGTCCTCCACACGTTGTTCTTTGCAAGACTTGGCAACTTACTCGGCTTTTCGCTACTCGGTTTTTTCGGCATGTTCTACCCCGCATGGTTGGACAAGCCCACAGTCTTCAAACAATGGCCAAGAGCCACTTCCGAGGCCCCTCTGCGCGCCATGATTTCATGTAACTCGCACTTGGGCAGAAGCTGCACAGCGCCTCGGCGGAAGCTGCACGCGCTCTTGACGAGGGATCCCGATCGCATCCAACCCAGCGCGGGCGGTGATCTTGCATCACAGGAAGAAATAGATGAATGTGGCAGCTGAATCTTAGGGCCTTCCCATGCTTTGCACATTTTCCGGGGAACAGGCGCAGGAAGTCTGGAGGAATGCTGTTGGCATGTCCAATGCCACTCAATACCTCCGTCCTTTGAGAGGCAATTATGTATTTCCAATTTCTTGGTGTGGAGCTCACAGGGATGGGCCTTGCTCAAACTCTGGATGGATCAGGGCCAAAATGGTATGGGTTATTGTCTTTTTTGTGCTTTTTAGGGGTATCCTTGGTGAATGTGTGCTTCATGAATTTGTTATTGTCTTTGCCAAAAGGCCCTTCTCGGTGAATCGAGTTGCCACGAATGATGCGTCTTCTCCATGTACCGTTTCCTCCCTTGCCGAGGGGCCCGCATGACTCTGCGGGTTTTCCCAGAGCTGCAGCCCCGCCACTTGGTCATGGAAAACTGCGGGAAAATCGGCACGGGCAGTGCTGGATGTTGGGTTCTTGCTGCATTTTTTGCCCAGTTGTGAACCTATTCATCAGGCGACGATGCCCAGTTCTCTTTCGCTTTGTGAGAGTTCCAATGGCCTTCAACGGGAGCGATTTATGGACATTTTTGAGGGGGTCTGAAGGGCACAGCCTTGCAGGGAAAGGGACAGCAAATTGGAATGGAGCTTCTTTTTCTTGGTCCATGACTGCATGGTGGTGGACAATCATCTCAGGCATATGCTTTGCTGCATTACGAATCCAAGCGCCCAACTGTTTTGCAACCATTCTTTCTAGAGCCACACCTCAGCGGGAGCTAACATCAGCTGGCTATTCTCGATTGGTCAGGTCATGAAAAAAGGCAGAGGGGTCCTTTTTGATCGGTTGGTTTGGTTAAACATAGATGGATTCCACTGGTTTAGTTTGGTTCTTTGCCCCATTTACCAGGGCCATCATTTTTTCCGAAAGGTCACCTATGGTTGCAGTATTTGTGTTGGTGTCTTGGGTGTCAGCTGTCAGGAATTTGAGCACACGTCGCTCATTCGCTGCTTTGCGTGGAAGGTGCACAGAACCGACCAACTGACGTGGTCGCTGGAACCGCCAAGACTTTATGAAGTTCTGGCGTGGCTTTGCTACTTGCGAAATGAACACACCGAGATGACAACCCCCATGGGTTGTGGACACTTAGGTCAGCTTGTCAACATTTCTTCTTCATTGGCGTGGCTTCCTGCCAGCTTTCGAGTGCTGAGGTGAGTCGCTTTGCAAGCGTTTGGCACAACCAGCTGCTTGGCTTGATACTTGTAGGGAACTTGTGGTCTTGGCTGTGTCTCGGTTACAGTTTTGGCATTGGAGCCAAGCAGCTCGACCCCAGACCAGGACACTAGGCCTGATCCAATCTTAGCAATCTTGCCTTCAATCCACAGATCTTGACGCATGGTATCTGCTTCCTAGCTCCTTCTTAGGCACTCAAGGGTCAATTCGTCTGGCTCGGTCCGGTGTGGACAATTCTTCCAGGGAAGAACCTTTGCACCAGCTTGGAGCAGTAGATCTTATGGAAAGCGTAGGTCTGCAAACTTCCACCTCATCCCGTGGGGTCAAGTTGCATCAGTGCAGCACAGTCCTCGGCGTTTGTCCCATGACGCATTGGCAGCCCGCTCTTTGCCTTTGAGCCACACAGGGGTTGCTTCTGTGTGGCTCAAAGGCAAAGAGCCGGGCTGCCAATTGGTGTTATGAGACACGGCAAGGCAAAGAGAGAAAGAGAGCGAGAGAGAGAGGGGCGAATAGTTTTGGATATCTCCAAGGTGCTGCAAGCCCATGCGGCTCTGCGCAAACCAGGCAGTTGGGGGGCAGTGGATAGGTCCATTCGGAGACATCCCTCAAAAGGGGATGGGTTTGACAAGGAAGGACACACCCAGATGCTGGTTCATAGGGAAACCAAGCTGACCCAATAGTAACTTTGAGAACTCAACCGGAACCCTAGTCCTTTGCGTCAGAGCTCTCCGGAGAGTTCGAACGCGCTGTTGAAGGCTTGGCGTGTTTATGCGCATGACCATGTTTTCAGCAGCGTGACAACATTGGTTTTGCGGCATGTGGCAGCCCCTTTTGGTGGATTCAACATATGACGTCGCTAGCCGTAACTGTTGAGTCGGATTCACCCTTTTCGGGCTTTCCTTGCTTTGTTTCTTTTTTTGGTGGACATGCCACCACTGGTGCGCTGGTTGCCGGGGGATTGTTGGGGTCCTTCTTATTGCCGCTGAAGTCTATTAAGGGGACCACGACCCTAGGCCGAAACGGAGCTTTGGCCGTGGCACATGTCTTGGCGTCTTTGTGCCACTCGCCAAAAACGGTTCCGGGGACGGGGACCCGCTGCCTTCCGAATGGCAGATGCGCCTGAGCCCTCGACGGAGCTGGTCTCGGCGCCGGTGGCTGTCCTGCCGCCTTTGCGGGAGGCGATTGGGGGAGGGGACCTGTGACAATGTCTTTTTGTTGGAGATCCAGTTTGTTGTGGTTGCTCCTGATCCTGGTTTGAGAACAGCAAGGCCCCGGGGTGATTTGGTGCAAGGTCAAGGATTGGTCATCCAGTTTGGGAAATTGGCGGCGAAGGGGGGGCGCTGCGGACCTCATGCGGGCTTCCCGCCGCCTGAGGAGCGGAAACCCCGCGTGCCTCGCCTTGCCACAAGGAGGGAACACTACCAGGCCGCTTTGGGCGGTCCACCGTGGGTGAGGTAGGAACTTAATCGGGTGTGTCCTTTTTTATGGGCCCCTCAAATGGTGATGTTTTGATTTTCGGGTTTGCTTTAAACCCACAAAAGAGGGCTCCGTCAAAAATTGTCACACCCAACTGGCTTTGGCATCGTTTGCTTTTTGTTTGGATTGCTCAACTGGGCGGGTGATTGCCGAAGAAAGGGGCTGGATTGCTTTGGATCGCTTGGATTAAATGCATTTGAGCCAGTGGCAACGGCTCTAGCCTTGTGTGATTTGCAGCTGCTTTGCTTTGGTCCTGTGAGGCGACCGTTTTAGCTTGATTTGGTTCGGCTGTTGGCAGTATGTGGGTTTATGATTTTACTTGTTTGGGCGTCCTTCTTCACGTTTGGTTCAGTTTGGCCTTCCCATTGTTGGAATGTGGTACAATTCGTTGCGCGTGACGTGTGGCTGTTTGGGAAACATGCTTTTCTCTGCGAGTATTGTGCAACCATCAGGTCGCTTGAAGCAACAGGACCCACACATCTGAGATCATGCATATTGGACAATCGGATATTTTAGGACTTCTGCGATAGATGATACGCTTCACTGCTGCCGGCATGTTTTTAGGTTTTGGGTTTTTGGGTTCCGTTCAGTAGCTGCAGAAAGCAGAGTTGTTGCTACCGTGCCAAGGGTTCGAAAGAAAAGGAGCCCAATTTGAAGCGACAAAGTAGTCATTGTAATTAACCATGTTTGGCTGTAGAGAGGCTCTTCCCCAACTATGTTTGAGACTATGGCGGACATGCAGCAGTCAACATAAGAGCATTGAAACCATGAGATATGCTCCATGTAGCCAGGGTTTCAGCGTGAGTTTCATAGCCTTCCAGTCCTAAGGATCGGACATGGCTTTTTCATTCGCTTAGTCAAATCACAGCATGCGCATAGGTCTGTCCTTTTTAGGTTGGTTTGTTTAATAGATGGCACCGGTTTAGATGGGTTTCATTCCATCTACCAGGGAAACCCACCTATGTTTCCAAAAGGTAACCTATGATCATACGGCTAGCCTGGGCTTGCGCGTCCCGATATACTTCGAGAACTGTTTTTGTGGCTGGCTTGAAGTGGGCAGGTACGCCGCACATCCAAGAGCTCAGCGATTACCTGTAAGACACTTGAGCCCTCGTTTGCACGATTTCCATATCTTGGACATGGCATCGAGCCAATGAGTTTCCCCCATCATGGGAAACCGCCACCCATGGTTGGTTTTGCTGCACCAACCATAAAGTTGATTTGGGGGTGTCCCTTTTTTGAGGGCGCCCTCTTGGGGCCCTTGTAAGTTGGTTTTGAAAGAAGCCAAAACAACCCAACCATGTTGTCTGTTTCCCTTGCTCACTCCCCGAGTTCCTGGACACTTTACACCTGTTTTAGTGGCACACAAACAAGTTCCTTTTTTTTGCCAATCCACTCGGGAAGTGACTCATTTTGAGACCCTCACTCATTTTGGTGAATGACATGCCGCCAGGCGGCTTCCACATCGGAGAGCTGGCAGCTGGCCAAGGTGGATGGACGACCGAGGTGGGACAGAAGTCGGGAGAACTCATATGGCTGTGGGTCAAAATTAAGATTTTAGCTCATGTTTCCATTTACCAGGTTGAATTTTGGGTACCCATTTTTGACCCGCAGCCATGATTAGAATGGGGTTGTGGGATACTTCAAAACCATGTTAAGTGATGAACATGGGGAATACTGGAATGCTGCGTGTACTTGTGTAGCGTCTCATATTGCTCCAAAAGCCGATCCATTGTGAAGGGGATCTCCTGTTGGCCTCGTTTTGGATTCCATGCTAGTTTGAAAACCTGATATTCGTGCTTGTTCTCAGCTGGGAGTGTGAGAGAATATGGCTCATTCCAAAGCCTGTCGTAAAAGCTCGAGTCGGCTCTTTGCCGCACCTGCTTGTGGTGGGCACTTTTCCTGAAGCTTCACCTGGATTGTGATTGTGGCCAGGTGGGCCGTGGGTATGGGCCAGGCTTTTTTTGAAGGACGCCCAAGGGAAAAAGGTTCAAGGCTACCCCGGAGCACAGCAATACTGAATTCCCACTCCCAGAGGATCCCCAGACCAGCTCTGGAGTTACGGTGGGGCGGGGGTTGTTGGCTTCTTCGGATGCTTGATGTTCCGCTCGGAATCTGTCCGTCCACCCTGGTAAAAGCAAATGCCTTGGTTCTCACATTGCCGGAGCTACGTGAGGGGCGGTGGCGCGGCTGGTCTCTTACTTCCCGCTTGGGTTCCAGGTGAGTTCACCTTAACACAACTGCCCTCGGATGGCAGTTTTTTGCCACTGTGGTCCCGCCGAAGCAGCCTCTGAAGAGAAAGGTTGTTGACTTGAGGCAGGAAAGCATCCCTGCTCCCGCTTTGAGGGTTGGTACATCATCCCTGCTCCCCTCTCCACACATTTGTGGCATGGCTCCTTTGTTCGTGCACATCATGTTATCCCGTGGTAGCCTTCATGCCGGATGGCGCTTGTGTTATAGGGGCACAATTACCGACCATTTTCTCCCATGACTTCAGAGTGCTCCACAGACATTTTTTTTGTTCTTGTTTTTTGGGCGCCTGTTTTTTTTTGGGGGGGCTTTCAAGGGACTCCGCTTGCGGAGCACCGCCTGTTTTTGTGGGGGGTCTTTTGGGGGACGCCCCATCCGCTTCCGCAGGCCGCGGCCTATCTCGCCCTCCACGCTGCGAGAGGCGGCCTACACCAAGGAGCTCGGTCGGAATTGTCGTGAGACGTTGGCCGAAGCCAAGAGATGTGATGGTGGGACAGTGGGACACCACAGCTTCTGAAGCCAAGCGATTTGATGGTGGAAACCTCACAAGAAGAGCCCATACCCGAAGTAGGTCTACTGGAGGGTGCCCCGAAGTTTCCCACTGAGACCTAATATTCCCGTGTCCAGCACGGGAAACGGGGTCTGCCCAGGGCGAAACAAGTCCAAGGCCGCTCAGATTCCGGGAGATGCAGTTTTTGTCGTTGAGGGTGCTAGGCGTGAAGCAGCGCCGAGGAGACGCTTGGTTGCGGCATCTACCGCCTGGGCATCTCTGAGGAGATTGCCGAGCGAGATGCCGAGATCGACGCTGGGGCTGCACGTTGGAGGTTTGTTGTCCTGTCCTGACACGGAAGTGTACATGTAGACACCTTTTGTCTGGTCAAATATGTCCAAAGGGCTCAAACATGTTGCCGGCACCGAGGCCGAATCGGCCGAATACACTTGACTCATTTGCAGCCTGCCAAGCAGCTGGCGAAGATGACCCCCTTGTTTTGGTCGCCTTTGCCACGAGTACAGCCTCAGTCCCAGTTTGGTGTCCCAGAGTATTGCCGGATTGCCTCACACCAGGTTGCCATTCAGTGCTGAGAGGCATGTATTTTGTTCTCTCGACTTTGAAGGTATTACAACCTTTGCGTAGGCAGTCTTGCTTTGTCTTACTGCTATTTGGGTGTTTGTCGTTTTTTGACCAAAAATGGCTGATGCTCGGTTTTCCTTTGGGTTTCCCTTCAACCATCCCAAAAGGGTACCTTTGGCCTCAAAAAATAGAGACGAGTCAGGCGGCCTTCGCCCTGCATCGCATGGACTGCCAGCGGATGGTGCGGTGGCCCAGCGCGATGTCACGGGTTGCAACTCCCATTTCACTAAAAGTTTGTCGCTTTTAGCAGGGGATCTGCCGGTTCCCTACCTCCCCCGGTTTGGGGAGAGCCTCGGGTCAGTTTTCTTAGCGTGCGGAAGTATCAGGTAAACCCTTGCGGGTAGAGGTGCGTCCTGGGCTTGGATGTCGCATGGAGGAGAGCCGCAAACGGCAATGGAGTAGGTCCAACACGGTGCTTCCAGGTCAAACCCGTGCTGCGGGAAACCGTCTAAAACGAATCCGGACTCACCGTCGGGCCGTTGCTATGGAAGGTTCTGCCATGGCCTTGGACCAGAAGTAAAGCTCTATCAGGCAAGCCAAGAGCTATCCAGAACAAAGATCAGGCATGCCCCCTTTGGGTCAGCAGTATTGCCTTTACGCTTTTGAGAGCGAGGCTCTCAACAGGACTTTCCCCAAGCTTGTCCCTGGCTGCTACGCTTATAAATTCTAGCCAGAACCTCTCCGCGACGCTCACAAACCGACAGGACTTTCCTTAAGCTTGTCCTGGGCTGCTACGCTTATCCCGGGCTAAATTCCTCTCACAAACCGACAGGACTTTCCTTAAGCTTGTCCCTGGCTGCTACGCTTATCCCGGGCTAAATTCTAGCCAGAACCTCTCCGCGACGCTCTCGCAAGCTGACAGGACTTTCCTTAGGCTTGTCCCTGGCTGCTACGCTTATCCCGGGCTAAATTCTAGCCAGAACCTCTCCGCGACGCTCTCGCAAGCTGACAGGACTTTCCTTAGGCTTGTCCCGGGCTGCTACGCTTATCCCGGACTCAATTCTAGCCAGAATGTCCGCGACTCCGCAGAAACAGAATGCTGGAGCTATCATGAAGCTTTGCAGTTTGTGTGTGTTCTTTGTGTTTTTCGAATACCATCGCAGTATTGCACTTGGCTTTCGCTGTGTAATTGCATCTCAGCTCGACTGCTTTATCTGACACAGGTTCTGTAGCATGCTTGAATGGCTCTTTGTGGCCATCAAACAGCTTTTCCGTCCAGGTTTTGCGTGCCTCCCATTTCAGACCCCTCCAACTGGGTTTTATTTTCCATTTTTTCAGGTAGGTTTGCCTTTCTTGGGTTTCCCTTTGGTTCAGAAACCCCACGGGGCCCCACACGGTCCATTTTTCGAGAACCAGCTCCCAGCGAGGCGGGCTGTCGGGAGCGCCAGAAAGCGGCGCGCTGGCGGCGGCGGAAGGAGGAGAAGGAGCCGCTGTACCAGGCGGATCCATCGGCTGCGATCCGCGATGGGTGCGATGGGTGGGACGAGTTTTTTTGTGGCTGGTAGCAGCCCTTTTCGAAGGTGCGTGGTTAGGGAGCCTGGTTATGAAACCCGCGGAAGGGAGACTTATAACCACTTTGGTGGGGTATAACCATGGGCATGACCCTGTTACTAAGTAAAAAGCCCCTTTAAGTGGGTGTTGTTTGTTGTTCGTTGCTTTTTGGCCGACCTTTCGAGAGCGATGACTTTTGGGTCAACAAAGCCCAGTATGAGAGAAAGGCTTGCAGTATCGCAAGTCTGCAAGAGAGGCCTTTTCTATCACCGCCGCTTTCCTCGCACTGTTGACATGTGTAGTTTTTGTTTATTGTCATAAGCCCTTCAACCGTATCACCTCAGTCAAAGAGACCTTTGTCTAACTCAAAATTGCTGTGCAGAGGGAACTGCTAGACACAACTAATCCACCAGGTTTTGCATCCTTCGGCCTGGCTTACGGATTTGAAGATCCCAACCCAAACCCCATGGGCCGCTTTTGCCACTATTGTTTTGGCATGTCTTCCACTGCACATAGAAGCAAACGATCTTTCAAGCATTTGGAGGTCAATGAGAAAACATCATGTTGCGCCAGTTTTGCGAGGGTTGCACTGGGTGGGTGGTAGACGAAGATAAGAGAAATCAAATTGCAGGGCGTTGGAGGTGATTGAATTCGAATTTCCTTGAACCGTTCGGGGTGGACGAGGGTCAAATTGCCAGGTGTGGCTGGTTTGCTCCATGCAAGGAAGAGTCATGTCTCAGCCTTCGCAAGCATGCAGCTCTCAAGTATGCAGGTGCGCTGGCTCTTGTTGCCGCGACTTGGCGTTTATGTGCATGGGCGAGCCATTTATTTGTGTTGAAAGGGGCGTCGCCTCAGATTGTCAGAGCGTGGCTACTCTTTTGAGGCCTCGTCAGCATCAAATCAAACTCCAGCAGAGGCTTGGTGGAGTTGTGCTCCTTCGGATCTGTGAGATTCAAAGTATCCTAGAAGACTCTGCATGGGTCCTGGCAGAAGCCATAAATGGGCGTGTCTTTTTGTTGACCCCCGCCCTTTGGGTGGTTTCCTTTTTTTCCCGACTCCAAATACAAAAAGTGGCGCACCATTTTCGGGACGGCCTGCGACTTGCTGGGCTACGGCCTGGCTTGCGCGCAAGCGCAAGCGCATTGGTTTGGTTGTATCAAGAGTGGCTCTCCAGTCCAAGAGAAGCTTTTCGTGCGAATGAGTCAGGGTTTCCGAGCCATTTCCCTTTTTGGAACCTCCAAAAGTGGCAGTTGATCAACTTTGGATTTGGGGACATCCAGTGTTTTTTTTTTTTCTGATGAAGGACCATTTCTGGCTTCGGCCTCGTATGGCCAAACGAGCCCAGTCTCTTGAAGGGAATGGCTGGCCACAGGTTTTTTCACGGACGTGGCAGAAGTTTCGATGGCGTACATGCAGGGGAATGGTTTCCCCGGATCGAAGTAGAACCCATCCAATTGTGCTTCGGGCACACAGTTTTATCTTTCAGCACTGCTTCGTTGGCGACGAATTGCAAGGATTTGTTTTGTTGAGGGTCCCCTGATTTTCCATCCTAGTATGAGTTTTGTGTCACAAAGTGAAGGATTTCCGGCTCACTGAAAAAGAGGACACCCCAAACCAGCTTCATGGCTTCAGCCGAGGCACGTAGAGCAGCGGCCGCCCACGCCGTTCGCAGAGGCCGCCAGTGCCAACGGGCGGGGGGGTTTGGGTGGAGCGAGGGAGGCGAGAAGGAGTATGGCTAGGATTTTTAGTGGTTGGAGGCCCTGAAAAGGTCGGTGGACATAATTCCTCACCTAAATGATGTCCACCAAAGGGTCCCTGGTAAAAACAAAGATAGCAAGACCTCTTCAAAGATAAGGTTTTGGTCTCCTGCAGTTCTTGCTTCGGGGGGGGAAAAACACTTTGCTGTGTGTTGACGGGAAGCCGCGGTGGCAAGCAGCACAAAGCGCAAAGGAAGCCCAAAGAACAAGGGAGACACTGTTCAAGGATCACTGCGGGGGACAAGCACACACCCACACGAAGTGGTCTACTTGCAAATTGAACATGGGCATCTTGCCGACTTATGACATTAGAGGTATTTTTTAATTTTAAGCTGTTGCCAACTTTGCTGATGCTTGATTGCGTCAGATTACAGGACGATCCAGTATTGGCACAGACCATGTGGGGAGGGAGCGCAGCATTTGTCAGTGTGTATAAAAATACCGGAAAACCTATATCGTGCCACACGGTGTTGATGGAGGCGCCAAGCTTGTCCGTCAAGCTAGGAACAGAATGCCAAACTACATGCTACACATACCCTAGCCGCTCCAGGCACAAGCTCGAGCGCAAGCTCGTCCAACCCCAAAGTCTCAACGTTTCCCCAACCCAACTTTAGTCACCTGACACACTGCAAACGTCTGAGTGCATCCAAGCCGCTAAGCGGGTGCCTGGCAACGCCAGGAGGAGCCTCCAGAGCCCACGGAGCCCATGGAGGCAGGTGGAGCCAAGGAATTGGGCTGTGGGCGTGGCGTTTTTGGTGCGTTATTGGGCGAGCGTCCACCAGAAATCCAAGCTGTTGCTTGGCGCTGAAAAAGCTTCTAAGAATGGAAAAGCCTGTGGCCTGTTGATTGATTTGATTCTACCTGCATGTACATGCCCATGTCCGAAAGTCCGCATGTTTGGCAGAAACCGGCAATGGGATAGCCCTGAAATTCGTTTCCGCGCATGTCGGCAAACTACCCCTCAGCCGAGAGTGGATGGTGGCTCAAAAGTGGTAAACAGCTACCCCGGTACGTGCAAACAAGGAATAGGTTTGCCCCGGCTGTGTTGCATTTTTAGCCACAGCCATATGTCAGCTTACCCCTAGTTGGTTTGGATTGGCACAACATTTTGGATTTGAACCCCTCAAGCCAACGAGGGAAGGTACAACACCAAACAAGGAAGCCACCGATTGGAGCAGCCAGGGCTTTGATTGATCGAAGCCTTCCAGGTGGACCCGGACCTCCCGCCCTCGAGGCCGCCCACGCCGGAGGGCTGGTCTCGGTCGCTGGAAAAGGACGGGGCTGCCAGTGCAGTCAATGCAAAGCGGCGGGTCTTTCGAACAGAAGCGTTTCCCCTGCAGTTTTTGGATGGTTTGACTTTTTGAGTTTTTTTCTTTGATGGTTTCCTGAAAAGATTCGGATCCCTGGAAGACTTGCGAGCGGTTCGATAGGCAGGGAATGAGAAACGAAATGACCCAAGGACAAAGACCATCCAAGTGGCGCCGTGCAAACGGGTTCTTGGGGCCTGCTACTAGAGACTTGACTCGAGGAGCCCACTTCAGAGGGCAGTGGCAAGCGCACGCCGTTGGGAGATCGCGTCGCTTGGCCGTACCGCGTACCGCGCGGGGGGTTCTATTTGGTTGCCTTACTCCCATCCTTTCGGGACATGACCCACCCCTCACCTCCAAAGGTGGGTGGGGGGGAAACGAATGATAGAACTTTGTCTCGATGTTCTGGCTGCGGCGTGTTGGCATGTTTTTCGTTTTCTTCTTTATGGCAGTAAGGAGTGTGCTTTGCGGTGGTTGAGGATGGCGGTCAATGGATTTTGCTCATTGCTTGTAAAGGATGTTGACCTGTCACCCGATACACAAGGCGTGCTGGTTCAACATTTTTCTCAGGGCCGTTGAGCTTGGTTAGGTCTTGACTCCTCATCCAGAAATCTTTAGACCCCTTTCAAGGTAAATCGAGGCTGCAAGGAGGGTCTGGCGAGGGCTGAGGGAAGAAGCTCCACTGGGTCAATACCAAGATAGGTGCCTGACCGTCAAAGTCATCTGTTCGTTTTGAGGTGGCTCGCTAGACCCTCCAATTTTGGATTTGCGTCGTCTACTCGAGGAGGATGCGAGCCGTAAAATGATGATCCAGATTCAGCCGTAGCTGCGCGTAAACAACCAAACAACCGACACAGCACCAAGAACGCGGAACAGCATGATCCACCAAACTTGCATAAGCTGCCGGTATTTGTGGGCAGTCCCAGCCAGGATGCGTGTTGTAATCCGTGCCAGGGGAAAGAAAAGACGGCCATTATCAAAGAAGTGACCCTCTTCTCATCTTCTGCATCCGCTCAATTGGTCAAGATGCCTGGTACATCGCGGCAACTCAGGTGATGAAACGCCTGGTCACGAGGTCACACAACCTGGGCAACCCGGCTGGAGCGCCGTTGGTGCATGGGGGATGACAGTTATATAGGGGATGTTGCTTTGGAGCCGCAGCATATGAAGTCGACGCTGGCGTTCTTGGGTTGTCAATCTGGCACACGTTGATGATAGGCAGCAGGGGAAGAGGGAGAATTCTGCAATCCCTTTTGCATGTGCCGCTGTGAAACACAATGCGAAGGAACCCTTCTGCAAGGGTTTGCAGCGAATTGACACCATGATGTTGGTGGTTTATCCTGAAGCTTTACTGCTTGTTTACCACCGTTGTTCGCCTGCACGTTTAACTCCGGCTTCCTTCCTTCCTTCCATCCTTCCTTCCTTCCATCCTTCCTTCCTTCCTTCCTTGCTTCCTTCCTTCCTTCCTTCCTTCCTTCCTTCCTTCCTTCCTTCCTTCCTTCCTTCCTTCCTTCCTTCCTTCCTTCCTTCCTTCCTTCCTTCCTCTTTTCTCATGTTGTCCAAACTTGTTTTGGGAAACCTGTGATGTCATGGGGCCAAGTGCTGTGTGCCTCGTTTCTGTCGGGTTCGTTTGCTGACTCGGATTCTCTTTGCTCGGGGCCATTTTGGCGCAAGTCACGGACTTGACCCCTAGATTGATCACGGATCTTTCTCCTTTTGATTTTTCCTGTTAGGTGAAGTGGAACAGGCTATGGATGCTGCTATGGATGCCAGACACGATGCTTGTCTGGAAGCAGCCAAGGAAGCCGAGAAGGAGAAGGCTGCCCACACCTAGGTCTGGTCCGAGGCGGTTAGGGCGGCTGTATGGACCAATGGCACTACGTGGGCACGGAGTCTTCTGTGGCCCAACCACGGCGGACCTGGTAGCATGGACCCCTCACAGGTGTTTAAAGAGCTGGAGGACAAGCTGGACTTTGGCGGGGGATGCGGAAATAAATGGGCATCATCGACCTTTTTCCCCAGGACCATGTCTGGTGGCCGGCAGTTTCTCGGTGGTATGTGGAGGAGGACCCGGTCAGGCCTCGAACTTTCAGCGGAAGTCGCCCACAAGTGGTACACCCTCAAGAAGGAGGAGAGAGTGCTCATCCACTCAAATTGGGATGGAAGAAAGGGCTCTACCGTCTAGTTGGTGGAGCCGGACCACTTCCCGACTAAGCTCTTCAATAGCGAAACGGCGGGCATACTCAGGTGTCGGTATTGGCCAAGCTCAGTCGAGGAGTACCCCAAGAACTTGGGAGGACACCGCGAAGCTGCAAAGCGCCTGGGCCCGACAGGGACACCATCCAGGGAGCGGATGGAGACGCACCAGGCGCCCTACCTCTGCGGCACACCGAGGCGTGGAGCCCGATTTGAGAATGACCACAGGGTGAAGTGCCTCTTGTGCGGACACACGGTACTTCCAGTTCTGGCCAAGCATACCACCCTTCAGTCGCCTAGCCCGGATGGCAAGGGGTGGAAAATGGTCAACAACGTCTGGGACCAGCCAAGCGATACACGTCCTCCTCGGTGGATGACCTGCAGGTGCCGGGGAGGAGGGTGGAGGGTGTATGTAATCTTCAGCCCGGACATGGCCAACATCCACGCAACGCCCAGGCGGAAGGGGGCTTGGAACCCAAGCCAGTGGCAGCTGGAGGGCCATTGCAGGCCTGGCATTATCGGTACTGTAGGACGGAGACAGTCAGCCCACTCTGGGAAGGTCTACGCCATGGCCACAATAGACTCGAAGGCCATGCCGGCAATTGTCAAAAGAGGGAGCTGGCTTACACTAACCAAGGTGGGGATGGGGGAGAGAAGGAAATCCTATAACCTGCAGAGCATCTTCAAGCAGTTCATGGTCTGCATGGCCATGATGACGGACCGGAGTGTCATCCTGGAGATGGGCAAGCAATCCTGGGATTTTCATGAGACCGCGAAAACCCTTTTTGAGGGGGGAAATCATCCACGTGACAGATGTCAAGTCCTTCAACTACGCGCATGGCAACATGGTGGAGGTGAACATGGAGAACGGCAAACGCCAAGATGTCCTCTTCGGGGTGGAGCCGGAATGCCCAAGCAGGAGCCGGACGAGACGGTGGAGAGCTCTGGCAGTGCCACCACGGAGGAGGGCCCACGGTGGAAGTGTCGAAAAGACAGCGTTCGAGGAAGGGGCGGTCCTGGCAGCGGAAGAGGCGGCCTGCGGCCGGGCCGCGTCTCCCCGGAGCACATGATTGCGCTCTCGGACCAGCGCGACCAACACTCCTGGCGGCGGTGAAGAGGAATGACCTTTGACGCCAAGGAAAAGGAGCTGAGGAGGACCAATCAACTCAACCAAGCCGAGTGGACCCACTCAACGCGGAAAACGGCCCCCACATCTACCTTCCAGCTCGGTGAAGTTCCTATGGGTGATGGTGTTCGTGGATGACTTCATGCTCCTGCTTCGGAAAAGGGCAGGACTACTGACGTCGGGCATCTTCCTGCTTTTCCTCTCCCTTGCGGGTTGCCCCATCTCATGGCGCAAGAATGAGCTGGGCCCCTGAACCGGTGGCTCGGCTATCAGGTGGACATCAGCAAGGGCACGGCTTGGCTCCCGCACAAGAAGCTGGCCAGGTATGACGTCTCTGAGGTGACCTGGTTGCCCCCTTCCTTTTCTTTCCCGTCCAGTAAAAAGAATTGCAGCCCTGGAGCTCGTGGGGTTCCTTCTCCTCTTCATGTTTGCGGCTGACAGGGTCAACTCGCACCACTTGGAAGTCCACATCCCCTTGCGGACGGACAACGAAGGCAACGCCTATGCGGCCTCAAAGAGATCGGCAAAGTTTTCGCATCACTCCACCATGTCAAACGATGTTCAAATACGTGGGCGCACCAACTCACTCACTTGGACTTCACTGGGTTCGACTTGCAGCGACGCATCTCGGTGGTGGATGGCTTCACCCGTCCTGGCTGCTCCTTCCGGACCTCTTAAGCCTCCACATGCGGGACGTCCAGGCGCAGGACACGGCAGGCGTTGCGAAAGGGTAGCCCCTGCCTTGGCCGGTTGGCATGGCCGCCGTAGCCAGGGAGGCGGGCGCCCTTTTCTCCACCACTCCTAGGAAACCTGGAGTGGGATGTTGGGCTGATGCCTACTTCTTTCCTTTTGTTTTTGTTTTACCATGATGCTGGTTTTCCATTTAACGCGGATTACCTGGAGACCGGGGGTTCATTTATACACGGATTTACGCGGAACAGGGGGTATGAAAATACCCTTTATCCGGTGAGGGCCGGCAGAAAGCTGACACAGCCATGAGGCTGTGTTCGCAGCTCTGCCCGCCCTCATTTTGGATTTTTGCCACTTGCTCGGACAGTCTGCACCGTGACTAACCAACCGACATTCCTGAGGAGAATCAGCTTGCTGGTCGGTATGAAGAGGGTTTTCCGAGTTGGGGCGCGGGATTTGGCTTTTCGAGCTCGAGAAGCGTCAGTTTGGTTTGCTTTCGCCAAACAGATCTTCCGTTCGGGCGCTTGCCTGAACCAAGCTGCAATTTGAGCATTATGGAGTTGCTTGAAAACAGAGCAGACCTCACAAGGTCTTAAGCTAGGCCATGATTGCAAGAAGGAAAACATTGCGCATGCGCCACACACTTTGTTTGTCCGAAAGTTTTCCTTTTTTTTGAGCTGTTGGCTAGTTCGTCACCCAACTGGCGCCGGCGTGCCCAAGAGCCGTCCGGGCTCCGAGGCGAGGAGCGGAACTGGCGGCTGACGCTCATGCGGAAGCGCACTCAGCGCGCCATGGCTGGAGATAGAATCCGTGGGTTGGTGGTCAAAACATGGGACCATGGATCTGTAGATATCCACGGATTTGCGTGCAAACTATAACGACCTCCCCAGGTGCTGTAAACCGAGCTCATCTTTAATGAAGGTCCCGGCCCTTGCTGAATTTGGCGTCAGATATCCATTCCCAGGCAGGCCTGCTGGCAGCGCAGGATGCTTCCATGCGGCGAAGGTTCTAGGTGATTCAAATCCCACCAGCAGTGTGAGCGTCCAGCAGTCCGCACCAGTCATCCACCGATCCTCCGCAACGTGCTACCACGCCTCTGATGAGCGTGTTCGTTTTCTGTTGTGTAATGGGCCCCGTCTTACCCAACAAAACCATTAAACGAATCCAAGTGGGTGTGTCTTTTGTTCGGGTGATCTGCTGTTGGTTTTTCATTTAAACCAACCAAAAGGGGTTTCTTCCCCCCCAGAATGGTGGTTTTCCTTTTGGTTTCCATTGAACACCAAAATCTGGGTACCCCACAAAACACCCCCAGGTTTTCCTTGAAAGCCACAAAACATGGGATACTAACTCAAAAAAAGACAAGCCACCCAAGAAACGCGCACCGTTTTTTCGAACAGCGTGAGCTGCTCGTGATGGAAGCGTTCGCCTTAGGTGAGAAGGCCCGCAAAGTCGGCACTGTGCACGCCATCCCTGATTCTGACGAGGCGCCTGCTGGCGCGCGCGCGCGCGCGCCTGCCGGCGCTCGCGAGCGCATTGTCGTGGCGGGCTTTTGACCCTTGTTTGCGGTTGGCTTAAAACCAAAACCAAACCTGCCAATCTTAGGAGGTTCCCTATTTTGAGACGAACCCACGTGGAGAAGTCCCGTTTTAAAAAACCCCAATGGCAATGTGTCCGGGTTTCCTTGGTTTTTCTTCATAACCTCAAAGCCTCTCTCCTACCGCAGGTGAACGTGGCAGAAATCCTGTTCAACATCAAGCCCAAGGACTTGTGGACTCCAGCTTATCGCCAGTTTTCAGGGATGTGCGGAAATGGCGTTTTGTGACATCCTTGGGTCCAGGTTTGTCTTCATGGTGCTCGCCTTCAAGGTATTTTTTTGATAATTGCAGCGATTCCCACCTCTCCGTGTCTCTAATTGCACTGCCTGGTGTTTGCGACCGCAAAGTTGCAAGCGAGAAGAACACTGGAGGAATCAGCCGGCCTAACATATTCTGTGGGAGCCCCCTAATGAGTAAGGTCCTCCGGATGAATCCCAAGTTGACAGACAGTATCTGAGGCTTTCCCCTTGGGCAGGCCAAAGTCGGAGTGCAACCCTAACGATGCTGAGACGTGGCCGGAGTTTAGGATCCATGCCCCCTTTGCACATGCAGAATGGTGGATATGAAAACGATTCTGTGTTTGTCTCAGAAGATTCCCTGAGAAACTCCGGTATGTTTCTTTGAGCTCGAAATCGGTGCACCACACCGAGGTATTTCCGAGCCCCTAACACGGCCTCTTGGGCATATGATGAACTGGGTAGGCTCCAAGTAGGCGAAGAGTGCTTGGGTGAGGTTGGGAGGCTGGCACAAGACCAACGTAATCTGAATCCGGAGAAGGGGCGGTACTTGATCGCGGAGGATTTGGCCCTCGCAAAGGAATTGCAAGGGGGGAGCAGGACCATATGGTTCTGTCCTTATTTAGGGGAACCCCTTTTGGCTTGTTTTAAAGGAAGACCAAACCAACAACCACCCACGATTTGATTGCCTTTCAGTCCTTCCATGTCCCCAGGAAGTGCAAGCGTACCAGGCGAGTCTCTCGGTGTTTCGGGGTTGGGCCTTTGCGCTTTCCCCTCAAGCGGCCCCATCCTCGGCAATGTGCAAAACAGAGGCAGCCGATTGCAAGAAGTTCCCTTGGAAGCAATTCATCTGCGACAAAATGATGGTGATGAAGTGACCCCTTATTTTGATGCTGGCTAGTTGGAGGCTAGACATGTGGTGGAGGCTTCCCAGCTGTTTGCTGAAACGAGCGTGTACGCGCGCAAAAAGCTAACAGGTTATTCTTGTGCTTCCATGTTGCATTTGTTTGTTGGGAAAATGAAAGCCCTTGCCTTTTGGCCCCCCTTTTCAGCCTACTCTGATACCAAGTGCAAGGCCAAGCATTTTGCTTTGGACATGCCCTTGAAGAGCAAGGGGTGTGCGGTGCCTCATTATTTTTTTTTACGCCTGGAGCTTCTAGCCTTGGCCGGTTTGAAACCAAACCTTCTGATTTGAACAACATCAGATCCACCGCCCAGACCGCATTTCATGACTTTCACTGCGCTTAGTTCCAGATGCAAAGATCGTCGTCGACGTCTGTGGCTTGAGCCTTCACCTTGTGAGATGGGAACCCGCCCTCCTCCTCCTGGTCCCCTTGCGGGTTGGCCGAACTTTGACTTGTCCATTGAGAGGCGATGCTGCGCCAGATCTGCCGGGGCGACAGCAAGATCGACCAGGCGCGTTAGGGCGCGTGAAGCAGAGATCCGGTCTCCGCCAAAACCTGGAGCAAATCCGAGCCCCACTGGCACCCCAAGGCAATCACAAACTTCCGTTTCCCGACCCTTCAATGGAAAAAAAGGGGTCCAGTGGGTAAAAGGGAACAGCCAGTCCCGCTTAAAGTGGAATGCTTTGGACTTTCACCTGAGTCACAATCAAAACCTGGACAATTGGAGGGTAATGCAATTCCAGCAATAAATGGGTGCGGATATCCTTTTCAATTCTTGAAGCATGGTTCTGGCCTAACCATCACTGAATCACCTTGGGTCAAAAAAGGGGATTCCCAAAATGGTTTGCCCTGGAAAATGGAAACATGGACAAAAAAGCCAGTGGTCGAATTCCTGGTACCTCAATTTTCACCCCTGTCCGCGGCCAGGCAGATCTCCAGGCCGTGCTCGGGGAGATGGGCTTCCGACCCAGGAGTGGCCTGAGGGTTGCGGCCACATCTCTGGGTGTGTCGTTTTCTTTGAGCTGGTACCCTTCCTCAAACTAACATGGCAACTGACAGGGTCTCCCTTCAAAGGAAATGAATCTTCCAGGTACCTCCCAGGTGACATGTTGGTTGGAACCCCTTGTTTGGTGGCTTTACACGGACAGCAACGGGACATCTGGTCGAACAATCTTGTCTTGGTCTAGGTTTAGGTTCCATGTTTGCCCGCTGGACTGGTGGGTGACCTCGCTCAAAGGTGGCACACGCCGATGTTTGGCTTCATACTCGTGGGATGCCTAGTCAACACCCCAAAGATACCATATTGCCCCCCTAAACCAAGCCTCATCAACACACCCGTTGTCCAGCCCTGAACCCAAACCCACCCTAACCCACCCTAACTGAGGACCACGCCGGAGCGTGCGGTCGTGCGGCAGCTTCTGTCGGAGGTGGACAGCTTGGAGGCGAAGCCTTACTTGGGGGCGTAGGTAGCCCGCCATAGTCAAGGTACATAAACCTTGGTTCTTGGATACATTCACTCTGGTTACAACCCACTTAGGACACTTCCAGCCAAGTTTGTGGGTTACCATCAGGTTGGGTAAGCACTTTTCAACTACCCTGGGTGACTTCTAGCTGTTGCACCGCATTTTGACTGGCAGAGCTGATGATCGTTTTGTGACACTTGGCGTCATGGCCACTTTTCCCAAAAGCTGTATCCAGTGCCACATCATTCTCTCGACTTCTCCTCTCAGTACCCATCCCTACTGGACACAACCTTCCGGACAGAGAGGAGGTGAGGAGTGGGAAGAATCCATGCCCGCGATATGGCTGTGGCTCAAACATATGTACCAACATGGCACCTTGGTACATGGAAACCAAGGACGAAAACCCGCAGTTTGCCCCAGCTCTTTAGTTTTGGGAGGCTACCCTTTTGTTGGTGCTTCCCAATACGGAATTTCACGGACAGCCGAAGCGCCATTTCGGGATGCCGCCGGTCCTAAAAAAACCGCCAAGTCCCGCGTGCCAGGCGTCCCTGGCTCTCGGCTTCTCGGCTTCACCCGTGCGCCTCGCGCGCCGCACGTCAGGTGGACTTCGACTTCCTGGTGCAGCGCATCATTCCGCAGCTCCGCGTGCAGCTGGCGGAGCTCCGGAGGCGCGCTTAGAAACGCGTTGGGGGGGAAGCGCCCATTGGGGGAACCCCAACCTACTGGGTGGGTGTTTTGCTGGGCACCCCAAAGGGAAAAAACAACTAGAAAATGGGTGGTGGGGGTGGTGGGGTGCCCCATTTTCAGCCCATGTCGGGGTGCAGGTCTGCCTTCGGCCGGCGTGATTTTTTGGTGCCATCGATGAAACACTTTGGATGTCCGATCCGAAGGAAGCCGCGGCTGTTTCTTGCCCATGATCAAAATCCCAGATTCTGATTCCCCCGGCTCATGCGAGAATTTCCATGTTGTTCCTTGGGCACTCCAAAGCCAAATTACTTCATCGCAGGAGAGCGGTGTTGCAAATGTTTGCGTGTGTGTACGTGTGTCAAAATAGGGGCACCCCACACATGGTTTTTTTTCTTTTTCCCGGTTGATTTCCATTTTTCAACCACCCCACAAAGGTTGCACGGTGAGCTGGCGTTGTTTGCTCGGTCCCAATGCGGATGCCATGTCTTGGTTTTGGAAGGGCGCCCTCAAATGCCACAGCCAGTCTTTTTTTTTCCCCACGAAAACCACCAAACAAGGAGGTCACAGCTTCCCATTTCGGGTTGTTTGTTTTCGAGGGTACCCATTTCTTTTTGTAGAGTTTGTTTTTCCTTCTTTTTTTTCCAAGGGAAGCCAAAAGGGGTTCCCCACAGCTTCCCATGCGATTTCTTTCCTTCGAACACCAAACGAAGACCCCACACCGACTCACGAGGCCGGGCCTGATGCAGCTCTGGACGGAGGCAGAGGACCGGAGCCGCTCGGCTGGGCGCGGGTTGGCGGGGCTGGTTGGCGGTTTGGGCGGGTTTGAGTCGGGATCAGTAGAGACCGTTGGTGGGGATGTGATTTTAACATGAAACATGCTACACTGTGCTTTGCGGTGGTATCATTCTTGGGGCTGTTTAGAGGAAAAGAATCGCAAAGGGAAACCGTTGTTTTGGGTTAGTCTCGAAAATGCTTAAAGGGACACACCTAAAGGGAACCCATTCTCTTCTTCCCGCTTTGTCTTTTTTGTTGCGGAGAAGTCCATTATTTTGAGACAACCCCATGTACTGGAGTTCAATTGTGGGTGAATGATAGGTTTGCCTGACTACATGCTTGAGACGGAAGCAGATGGGTGGTGGCTCAAGCCATTGGATACCTGACTGGCCTTTTTCCTGATAGGTTTGGATAGGTGTTCGTCCTGCTTCCTAGCTTCCAATCGTTTCCCAGGGTATTTGGCAGTTTGCATGGCAAGGGACCCCACCACCCGAAACAAAGATGGCACGCCAACACGTTCAGCCAAGTGTCGTGACATGGGGCCGTTCTCAGCATCCGAATTGGTGGAGGGCTCTTGGGCTTTGCCACGCAAAGGACCCACCGCGGTTGGCCCGCCAAAATTTGTAGATTCAACAGGTCCAGGTCCAGCTTCGCGTGAACGTTTCCCCAGATTTATCTCTGCCATTTGGGATTTGTTTTCTATCCCAACCAGGCAATCTGCCGCAAGACAAATGCTAAGCACGGTAGTCCTAGCCCATTTCATTCTATCGGATTTCTATCAGGGGATACCCTGGCCGGATTTCTTTGTGACTTATGGATTCCCTTGAGAAAGGCATGGAGTCCCAAGCAGTGACTTCTCAAACGGAAAACAAACAACGAGGCCTTCCAAGAAACCTACGTTTTGGATCTGATATGGGGGTTGATCAAAAGATCCGGTTTTTTCATGGAACAACCAGACCAAAAGATACCAACAGGGGCTCCCCCATTTCTGGACAACCGAAAGATGCCAAAAGGGGCTCCCCCATTTCTGGACAACCAAAAGATACCAACAGGGGCTTCTCTTCTGGACAACCAAAAGATACCAAAAGCGGGGGCCCCATTTCTGGACAACCAAAAGATACCAACAGGGGATCCCCCATTTGTGGACAACCAAAAGATACCAACAGGGGCTCGCCCATTTCTGGACAACCAAAAGATACCAAAAGCGGGGCCCCCATTTCTGGACAACCCAAAGATACCAAAAGCGGGGCCCCCATTTCTGGACAACCAAAAGATACCAACAGGGGCTCCCCCATTTCTGGACAACCAAAAGATACCAAAAGCGGGGGCCCCATTTCTGGACAACCAAAAGATACCAACAGGGGCTTCTCCATTTCTGGACAACCAAAAGATACCACTAGCGGGGCCCCTCCATTTCTGGACAACCAAAAGATACCAACAGGGGCTCCCCCATTTCTGGACAACCAAAAGATACCAACAGGGGCTCGCCCATTTTCTGGACAACCAAAAGATCCAACAGCGGGGCCGCCATTTCTGGACAACCCAAAGATACCAACAGGGGCTCCCATTTCTGGACAGCCAAAAGGTACCAACAGGGGATCCCCCATTTCTGGACAACCGAAAGATACCA
The DNA here is from genome assembly GCA_963377175.1 of Effrenium voratum. NCBI lineage: Eukaryota > Dinophyceae > Suessiales > Symbiodiniaceae > Effrenium > Effrenium voratum. The sequence goes on from CAUJNA010000447.1 coordinate 98,817, forward strand.
AAAGGGGGTCCCGCATTTCTGGACAACCAAAAGAAACCAAGAGCGGGGCCTCCATTTCTGGACAACCAAAAGATACCAACTTCAGCCATGACACTTCCTGGCTCCAAAACGGCAAGCACAACACGGAGCGGCTCTTGTTCTTTCAAGGCATAGGATTTGAGGGTTGTGCCATGGTATCTTTGGGCTTGAATCACGAGCTTTGCTGACTCATCCCGGTTTTTCTTTATGGATGCGCGCGCCGCGTGTCGTTTGTTTCTAAGGTTGACCGGGAGCTTTCTTTGTGGATGTGGGTGCGCCAGAAGTCAGCTTTGAAACGCATACTGACTTTGCCATGTGACTTGCACTTGACATGCAGTGACGTAAGCTGACACCTTGTGCGACCCCCGTATTATGTTGGGGCTACACGTCCTACCCTGATCCAGACCGAACTTCCAACTTCCAAATGGGTGTGTCCTTTCTGAGGGTACCCTATTTGGGATCATTCTTGGGGGCTCCCCCATTTGGAGACAACCCCAAATCCTGCCATCTGAAGAACTTGCGACCAGATTGACGCGACTGGGGTCCACGCGCGAAATTTCGCCTGAACCTAAGGTGACACAGCTGATATGCTACAAAACCCCTTGTCTGGTCGAATGTTGCCATTGAACCGTCCTTGAAAGGTTCTTAATCTTAGTGCCCACCTAGATTTGTCTCAAGTTGGGGAACTTTTTGTTGGTTTACGGGGGCCTGGAGAGGTCTGTAATTTTGAGACGCGCAATTGTTTTCAGGCTTGAATCCACTGGAAGATCGCCATTTGCGAGCTGGGCAAGCTAGAGACTTCTTGCACAGTTGCTAGCGAGAATTGCTTTACTCTCCCACAGCTTGGTTGACTGCGCAGATGCCAAGCTCAAGCTAAATTGACAGACAGGCTTCGAGATCGCACGAGTCCTGTAAGGCGTTCTCGTGGAACATTGGCGCTCGTTAAACGCAATACCGCCCAGCCCGCAGTATCGGCGTTGATGTGCTTTTCTGGGTGGCTCCTCAGAAATAGGCGTGAGTGTCGCAAAGCCTAGCGTGGGGTGCTGTGCGGGAATAGAGCAAGGCCGAGTCTGCGGCCCGAGTTGAACTTCAAGCCATATGCGCGGCAGTAGGGCACGGCGCCGCTGATTGCCCCTCCCCTCACGCTGAGGTGGCGTGCTGTCGGTAGAGGAGCTGCTGGCAGTGATGCAGCGAAGCGGCTTCTTCCCCGGCACGCAGGAGGCGGGGCTGCAGGGTAGCAAGCAGCAGGGCTGTGACATATGCAAGGCAAAGGGGGTGGGGCTTCTGTAGGTGGTGGACGCAGTGCTGGAGGTGGTGCCTGGCGCGAGGAACTTCGAGAACATGGAAGGGAAGCCCCTTGGCGACCGGCGCCGACATGCTGGGAGCAGGAGCCATTGATCTTGGCAACCCGACACCAAAGCGGCGTTTGCTGCCAAAGGGGTGAATTTCGTTTTGTAGGTCGGAATGAAACCGAAGTTCGTGTTGAACAACACGGCCCGCCAGCATCCCACTTTTCCGTGTCGTTGGCGGGGGAGCAAGCGTCTGCGTTGCTGCCAAGGACGCTAGGCAATAGCAGGAAGGCCACTGCGCAAGCATCCGGTCAGTTGGCTTCAAGATTCATGCGTTCTGCATCGTTGACAACTCATTGTTCTGACCAGGGTGTAAAGCCGGTGTTTGTACCAGGGTTCTTTACGCAGCCCATTGGTAGTGAGAACGTAAACGCTTCGGTGATTTCATTTGTAGGCCAGCTTCTCTCCTAGCTGCCGCTTGTTCGGTTATCAAGTATGGAGTCTCCACCACCTTATCTTCAGGTCATCTGTTTGGATACTGCCCTCAGGGAAAAGAGAGTCTCAGGCTGGTGAAGAATAGTTCGCGGCCCAAGTCATTGGCATTTGTTCAATTGCCACTAGAGTCACTAGAGGTGGTCTGCTTTGCCGCGCAAAAGTACTGAAGCTGAACACAGCCTTTTGCACTTCATTCACTGCAGCCTGCTTTGCTTCCTTTGAGTCTTGTGGCTCTCACCTTTTCTCGAGACATGCCAAATTGATTGGCAGACGTAGGGAGGCAGTCCCTTGGATCGTGGCGGTTTCTGCTGATGCTTTGGGGGGGGGGGGGGGTAAGTTGCTATGTGAGTACTGTCGAGTATTGTTGCTCAGGATTTATTGTTGATTGCCGACATACTTTAAGTTTCTCTGATGTCGATGGATGACCTCTAGCCTCTTTGAGTGAGGCCTATTGCAGCTCTTAGGGCTGTTTTTCCATGAGGGAAGTGAGCAATGGGACGGATTTCTGTTCGCAAGCAACCGGAGGGCTCTCGGACAGCCTTGGCCTGGAGGCTATTGCTGGACCGAATCTCTGTGACCCTGCCCAACTTTCGGATCCTCGCGCCGCTGATCCAGGAGCCGAAAAGATGATTCGATCGAAGCGTGGGCTCTGGTATCGGTTGTTGCTGTTGCTTGTTTCCAGTCGCCACTGCTCTTTTGCTTACCCTTTCTCCCACCAAAGGCACCTGTGGGAGGGTACCTGGAAAATCAGTTTCGTCTTGAAGGGACCCCTTGTCAGGTGCCATGTTAGTTGGAGTGAGGGTATCCTATTTGCCTAGTTTGCGGAAAGCCTTTCTGTTGAGGGCAGGCGTTGAGGGTATGTACACGTGCTCGATACGTCCACAGAGACAAGGAGAGGGGGAGAGAGAGAGAGAGAGAGAGAGAGAGAGAGAGAGAAAGAGAGAGAGAGAGAGAGAAAGAGAGAGAGAGAGAGAGAGAGAGAGAAAGAGAGAAAGAGAGAGAGAGAGAGAGAGAGAGAGAGAGAGAGAGAGAGAGAGAAGGAGAGAGAGAGAGAGAGAGAAAAAAAAACGAAAGAGCTTGGAGGAGTTGTTGGTCTTTCTGGTTCCTTGGTGGTAGGCCTTTCTGACCTTTCTTGCTCAAAGCAAACTTGGTGCCTCTTTGGGGGTCCCTGGAAACAAAGACTGTAGCTGTCCAAAAATGACGGACAGGCAAACAGGAGAGAGCCAGTCCGGGCACGGTGTCGGGACCGTGCTCGCTTCTTGCACAGCCCATATACGCTATTGAGCTGAGCCAACAGGATCCGCAAATGGAATCCCCAACATGCATCACTCCCTCTGAGGAAGGCCTTAAAAAAAGGAACGCTCCCAAAGAGTGCAAGAGCTAGGTCAAAGAAACGATTTGGCACACAGAACATGAAAGTTTCCGATTCTGACAACGGCTCCTCAAGGATCAGCTAAAAAGATCAGAGTAAATGCGGAAGTAAGCCCGAAAGGCTTAACTTGTCCCATGTCTTTTTGGGGTTTGCTCTGGGCCCCGGGCGGGGGCAGTCTTTGCACGCCCCAAAAAACCGATCCATCGCCCGAGGAGCGTGCAGAGTGCCGGCAGCGTCGAATGGGCCTGGAGATCGCCGAGGCGGGAAATTTCCGGCTGCGACCTGGGTGACCTGGATCTTCTTTTTTGGAGTGGGTACGATTTTTGGAGTGGGCACGTTTTCTTTTGTTTCCCCGGAGTTGGTACGTTTTTTGGGGTTGGTACGTTGTTTTTTTGTTTCCCTGGAGTTGGTACTGTGTCTCATGGGAAAAGAGGGAAGTGGTTGTGCCGCTTTGGGGGTTCCAAATCCAAAAGACGAGCCACCCAAATGCTTCTTTTGTTTGGGGACGCCTGTGTACTCCGGGCAGTTGATAGAAAAGAGTCTAGTTGAGAGTGGTTGTTCTGCTCGGCGTTTCTTTTCTCTTCTTCAAATGACTGTGATGAGAAATCCAGTTTTGCAAGAGGTTGTGGACTGCCGGTTTTCCGAACGGGGGGTTGACCGCATGTCCATTGCAATCGACCTCCCCTGCCAATCGGAAACTATGCTTTTCTGCCATGTGCTCAAATATTCAAAGCGGTGCCTGAGGGAGCATTTGTCTTTCATGGCGCTTTTCGTCCAAGCCACAAGCAAAGGCTGAACCAGCTGCCAGTCGCGGAGTTGGAAACGCTGGTTGCTTTGGCCCACAGACTTTTGGGATAGGCACCAGGCACCGAGGTGATGCTACAGAATGCGCGCTCTCTACTCTGTGGCGGTTGGTTGCATCTTTAGATTTTAACTTTTTGGGATCTGTGGATTTTCCATTCGACCCACAAAAAGTTCAACTCTTTGCAGAGGGGTCAACAGCAGCCAGAGGCATTGTGTTCCTCAGCGAACTCTTTTGAGGTCAGCGTCGTTCAGAGCGCAACAAGATCAGCCTCCCAGGCTGATCCTTTGCGGGTTTGTGCGCGGACATCGCCTGTGGGTATTTGACGGAACTGCTATTCAGGAGCTTGGCCTGGATGAAGATGCGAGGTATCTCTGGCAGGAGCACTCTCTGCGGGATGAAGGGCGTCATTGTGGTTTGGCCCGTGGTTTTATTTGGCATCCTTGGAGAGTCGCATTCAATAAACTTTCTCTGCGGGCCACATGAGCGTTCCCAAGCATTTCGGGCCATTGACGCCAGAAAAGGGAATTGTGCCATCTGGGTTCTCAAAATAGTAATCCACCGCAATTGCCATCTTTCCTTTTGGTTGCTCTTTCTAATAGTTTGAGATCAAAGGGGCTCCACCAGTTGAGAAACACTCCACTGTTACCCTTTTCCCAGCGGGAGTAGAAACCCTTTGTGGCTTGCCCAAAAGGAAAGTGGCCTTAAACCCTGTGATCGTCAGCTTCCATGATTGCTGGAGGGAGACATTTGACACGCACTGTACTGGGGGTCCACTCTTTTGAGAAAAACAACCAAAGTGTATTTTGTGATGTGATCCCCCACAATTCTTTCGGCTTTTCGACGTTCTCCCCCACACACATCACCAAAGCACTCGCGAGATTTGTTTTTTGGTGCTTGAACACCAGAACCACGCCACATCGGCGGTGATTTTCCATCCTCGCTGCCGTGGGAGGGGGGCTGCGCTAGGACAACCTGGTGGACCTCAGGGAGGCCTTTGAGCAGCACAGCGAGGAGCAGCTCCTCGAGGCTTCCGGAGTTGAGCAAAAGTTGGGCGGGGAGGAAACTCGGGTGGCTCACTCCTTGGGTTCATATGGCTGTGGGTCAAAACCAATCATTGAGTCTATTTTAGTGGGGATTGGGATGTTCGCTTGGGGGTACGGGCTTTTGACCCATGGCCATATGGACTTGAGAGGTCACTTTTTGGGTTTGGAACATTTGGGGCTTGGACTTTGGTCACTTCTTGGGCTTGGGAAGGCCATTGCAGCGGTAAATCAGAAGTTTGGGCCACTTTTTTGGGCCAACTCTGGAAGTGAGATTGGTACGGGGCCAAAGGGTTCGCATGTGCGTTAGTGAAGGCAAGGGTGGGTGCGTGCGTGCATGTGCATGTGTGCGTGTGTGGGTTGTGAGTCTGTGTGTGTGTGTGTTGGTGGCGGTTAGAATGGGTACTGTGAAGTCTGTGAAGCTAGATGCCATGACCGTGAACAATAATGTTTGTAATTGATCTGCCGGATTGGCAGGAACCGGCCATTTTAAACAGCATCTCGGTTTCCCAAGAGGAACACAACTTGACGATCAAAACTCGGGTAGATGAAGGGTAAGGGACAACCCCAACCATAAAGAGGTGCGGTAGCCCTTTTTGTTCTTATGGTTTGAGTAAACCATTGGAAGACCAGGTGTCGCATCCAGGATGTTCAGCCCACTTAAGTAGGGGCAACTTCCTGCCGGTGGAGTTAAGAATCTACTTGCAGGGGAAAAACACCCTTAAGGAAAAGCACATGTGCGGCGTCTAGTAAGGGAGCCATGACTATGATCCACATATTGCTTCCACTTGCCAAAGAATCTATCTTGGGATTGATGAAGTTTATCTTGGAATTGAGATATAAACTGGTTTTCGTTGTGGTTTCCCTTCTCAAAACCGGCAAACAGGGGTAGCGATGGCTCAAAAAAGACCGCTTGAAGCCAAGGTTGTGCTTACTCACGGATTGATCTATCTTGGGATTGCGGGAGGGGAGGGACCCTCCCATCAGAAGGCGAGCCGCCTGCCACTGGTCTTCCGCGACACGGAGCTCTTGCCAAAGCGGCGGCCCATGCAGCAGATGTTGCGACTCATGGTGGAGGCGCGGTCCAACGGAGCCATCGAACTGAACGCTTCGGCGTAGGTGCCGATTTTTAAGTTGAAGAGGCAGAGGAGTCTGATTGCACGGGGATCTAAATTGCCTCAGGGCCCTGGATTTTTTTTGATTGCAAGGAGCCGTATGTTGTTGATGGTCGTGCTCAGGTTTCCCTCTCCCCCTCCCTTCTTTGAAGAGCTTTTTCCCCAATCATAGAATATACAGCTGGAGTAGGCGGTCGGCGGCACTTTTTGAGAGCATATCTTGCCAGTGCCGGTGCCAGGACCTTCAGTGTCCCAGACCTCCAGTGGTGTACTTTCCTTTCTTTTTGACGTTCCAATTTGATATCAATTACACTCCCCCCCGTTGAAGGAGACATCTGAGGGTACCTGGAAGATACATTCCCTCAAGAAACCAGCTCAGCGGCCAGGTGCCATGTCGGAGTCTTGAAGATACGCCGTGTGGGAGTGAGGCCCTTGTTCCCGTGGCCTGATCTCTGAGTTCTCTATCCCGGCAGGAAGAGCTCGCCAAGGCAGAGGTTGAAGACAAGCCGCCGGGTCGCAACGCGCTTTCGCAGGCCGCAAGCATCTATCTTGGTGATTCCCAGCCATCTGGTTCCTGAGGAACTTGGCCTTTTGGTTTAGTCGTAGTTTCCACTAAAGCACTAAAAGTTAGACTTTTAGCAGATCTGGGAACAGCCCAGCTAGGAGTTGGGCGCTGGTTTGTCACGCTTTGGTGGTTGGAGTCTTGGATTGGTGAGCCTCTTTCCGACCGGTGATGCTCCGCTGTGTAGCTGTGAGCCAACCTTCATGTCAAATCTGTGGCGACCCGTATCGGTTGGTGAGTCCTGAGCCCAGCTCCCAACTCAGGCGAGAACGCCTGGATTTCCGGCAGTGCACCAGGCAAATGCCGTTGAGTTCGGACAGGGACGGGGGGCTCGTAACGATGAGAGCCAAAAAGATGCAGGGACGAGCAACTGCCACTATTGATGGTCTCCTGTGGATTTAGGGGGGGTATGGGAGGAACCCGAATTTCCCATCAAGCCCAGGGGGACAATATGAAAACCCGATTGTGTGTGTTCCCCGAGAACTATTGTCCGTGGGTCACGTGTACATGAGGGCAGTCTTTGCGGAACAAAGCGTACAGGGATGAACGTGCCTTCCGCTAATACATCCAACAGCACGATAAACAGGTAGGTACAGTGGAAGACAGCCGTTTGATTGCGGGGTTCGCCTTTTTTGAGGAGTCTCTTTTTTCTTTTTTAACCTAGAGGACGCCCTCCACACATTTGGTGTTCCCAATTAGACAAAGCCATGTGTTGAGTCCGCACATTTCCTTGCAGAAGCTGGGCGCATTTCGAAGTCTCCTGCATGTGGCCGGATGCCTCGGTTCAGGATCCTCGGACGGCTGCGAGAGAAGGACTGCAGTCCGAGTACACAGATGGGTTTGTGCTTGGCGAGGGTACCTTGGGAAACTAAAAGGAAAGCGGTTTTGGGGCGATCTGCCGATTTTGACACATACCCAGATCTCACGGGCTTTTCGTGAAGGGCGTGCTGCATTGGTCATGAATTGGCGTAGCCCTTCACTCAACATTGAACCTAAGAGAACTCCTTTGATTTGCCTTGTCAGGTAGGTGTTTGTGGATGCTACCGGGGTCTTTATGACGACAGTTGTTTGGGGTTATCAAATTCAGAACATGTCTTTCTTTTTCCACCTTTTCAGGGTTTTCGAGCCATTTCCCTTTTTGGAACCTCCAAAAGTGGCTATCGTTTCCATGGGAAGCCGACAAAATTGCAACTTTTGAAGGGGAAATCCAGTGACCTTTTGTGTTGGGGTTCCGTGTCAGTGAGTGGGAGCATGGATGCTAAACCATGATACTTCGAGTTGAGTTGCCCAAAAAAGTGTCAGGAGTGTCAGCGGGTAGTGGCCGTGTTCCATTGCTGCGACGGCGATGCGACCAACGGCCTCAGCAACACCGTGCCTTGGCTCTCGCACTTCGGATGTTTGATCATTTAACTGTGCCATGTGATGAACCGGGTCTGTCTTTTTCTTCCTTTGAAGCCACACATGAAGGGGTACCCCAAAAATAGACATCCCCAACTGCCAGAGCTAGACTTGTTGGCGAGCAAGTGCACATGCCCTTGATGTAAGGGTCTCCAAATTTGAGCATGGCTTGTCACAGGCCATTTGGTTGCTAAATGCTAAATTTGAAGGTTGGTCGACAGTAAGATGACCACACGTTTGTACGCCCGAACGCCTTCACGAGAGGTTGTTTGTTTCTGTACCCTGGGATCACGCTGGGAAATGCCGGGCGAATTTCCAGAGAAAATTTAGCCCTTTTGGGCCATGGGTGATTTCCCAACGGTGAGGTGATGATGCTACGGGCCGGGGGAACCTCTGTTGGTTTGGTTTAAAGGAACACCCAAACTCCACAACTTTGGTGGCCCGATTCCCATTTTGAGGTAAACCCATGCCAGTTGTTGGTTGGTTTTGAAGGGACACCAAGGGAGCACCAGCACTTTGCACCAGTTGGTTGGTGTAAAGCGGAGACTTGGCAGACGGAGCGTTCCGTTTTGGTCGAGACGACGCACCAGGAAGGCCTCAAGTGCCTAGAGGACTGCGGCGTCAAGGCCCAGGATGCCCAGGACCGCCGTGTTTTTCCCCCCCCCCCCCGGTGGGCTGAAAAGGTAAAGAAGCCAAGCGACCAGTCTTGGGTTCCCGTATTCTTTGTAAGACTAAGAGACCCATTTTTTGAGCCTCTGAAATCTGAAATGGTAGAAGGCTTGCATTTGGAGTCCTGCCACTGGCATCCTTGACTTGCAAGTTGTTCTCCGCCATGTAGCCATCTTCAATCTTCCCAATGGAAAGTGATGGTGTGACATCGGGGTTTTGCAGCACCTACCTCGTGGCCCGTCCCACTCCTGGGTGTTCATGGATTGCTTGAATGTTGCAAGTGGCCCACGACCTTTGTTGGCCACTGTAATGGCAAGAGGGGGAATACAGGAGAACGTCTCTGTCCTGTTCTGTACTTTTCAGCCAGACGAGCCTGGCAACTGCTCCCAGGGGAATGTTGGGCTTCTTCATGTGGAGGTCAGAGAGTGCCATGCACGTGTCATGGCAGGGGCTTGCTTTCCCGTTTTTACCTTTTTCGAAGGTTCTTCTTTGCCTTTTCCAAGGGGCGTACCATGGGTTGGGAGCCAGGGGACAGCTTTGCATAAGGGAGACAGATGGGGCACGACGTTTGTCAGCCGCTTTCTGAGGAAGAGCGCTTCATCATGAGCCTCATTGACGAGTGCGCCTGCACGAGTCCGGACATAGGATCAACAGCGCTTCATGTTGACCCCGGATTAGTCAACCCGTCCTATTGGGGGGCTGTTCCCTCCGCAAGTGGCATAAATCCTCACAAGGACACCCCCCCAAATCAACCAGGGAGTTGTTTTTCTGGGTCAACATGAAGACGTGCGTAGCCCTTTGTACCCTTCCTTTTGAAGGATTCACCACCCTCTGGCACAGGAAGCTGTTCTGGCACCCACTCCCATTCATGGCCCCAGCTCGAGGGTTTGGCATCCCTTGGACATCAAGCCACGTGTTGCTGCTTCTTGGTATCTTGATGGACTGCGGTCTCATTGACACTTCGAACTGGGTTGGATGTTTGGAGTGCCTTCTTTCCGTCGCGAGGCCACGTGTTGTCATCTGTAACCCCTGTTTCAAGCGTTTTAAGACACCCAAAGTGCAGCCTTCTGCCAGCTAGCCTTGGCCGTTGCACCCAAAATGCCCCAAACATATGCACATGGCGAGTATGCATAGCAACTATGTTGCCATGTGATTAGCCATGGTTCATATCATCATCAGGGACGTCGCGTTAGTGACCGACCTGTGGTGTTCTGGCTCAAGTTTTGGATCCGGCGCGCCTCGGATGAGCGTCGCCGGGCCCTCACGTCGACCGCCTTCGTGTCGGAGGAGAAAGAGACTTCGGCCCGGGGTAGGTTGGTGGGGATCGCCCGTGCGGTTCATCGTCGATCTAGGTTGCGGGTATCCTTTTCTGGTTTGGTTTGTTTTCCTTTGGTTGTTGTTCTCTGGTGTGTGGGAAACCCTGATCTTTGGGACCGGGGATTGGTTTGCTTTTGGGGAACCTTTCTTTTGTGGCTTGTTTACCCCAACTTACCCATTGCCTGGGCACAGGCTCGTGCCCGAATCACAGGTTATCAGCCGTAGGACTTTCCTACGCGCTTGAGACCATCAACTACAAGCTCTATGTCGACCCCACGATCTCGAAGGAGCGTCGTGGATGAGGAGGCCATCCTAGGTGGCCTCCGCTCAGGTGAGGACCTACCGGACTATGACTACGAGGATTTCGAAGCAGGTTCGACAGGTCAGGACCGCAGGGGTGAAGATCCCGGTAGGGATACACCCAGGAGCCGTGGCAGGTACGCCGACGATGGAGACGATCGTATTTTCCGCCAGGCCACTGATGACGAGCAGACACGAAGGGTTTACTCCGGTAGGAGTGGCTCTGAATCAGGTCACAGGCGTGGACGTTTTGACTTCATCAGCATGGCGATGGACATGGCCCGCCCTCATTCGGATGACCCGGAGGCCATGCCGATTCGACCTCCGAGATCTCTTGTTCCAGGTGAGTCGCAGGTCTCGGATGAGTTTGAGAATAGGCCGCAGGGACCAGGGACTATGGTTCTGGCTCCGGGAGGTATCCCGGGCCGATCCACTGGTTCTCAAAATCCAGGTCAGTTTGATGAGCACGAGGAGCGGAAATTCACGGACTTCGGATACGATGATCTGTTGAAATCAACCGCAGGTTGGGGCAGTAGCTCAAAGCAGGGATCTGATGCCGGTAGGCCCAACCCTAATACTGCCAAATCTGAGTCTTATGATGGCGAAGGTTACAATTTTGCGGATGAGGAGGAGAGCCATTCGCGCCGAAATGCAGGCAGCCGTGCGACTGCAAGGACTAGTCCCGCCGCTGCCAAGTTTGAGGTCGATGATGATGACGAGTATGCCGCATTTGCGGATCGCCGTGATGAGGAGGAGGACCAACCACGACGAAATGCTAGGATCCGTGATGCTGCGAGGCCCAGGAGCCTCTCTCGTGGAGCCGCCAGGGACCTTCGCGTTGACAGGGATGCCCGAAGCGAGAGAGAGAGAGCCAGGGACAGTCGGGAAGTTCTTCGGGGATTGGAGGCCATCCATGACCGTGAGGGACCGGTAGGTCCCCCGGCGATTGGTGATACCCCGAATGTTCCCCCTTTTCCCAACATTACGTTTGGAGGTCCGTTAAATCAGAGAGACGTGAACTCGAACCGGGTTACTGGTTCGCCGAGAGTCACTGAGCGGGTTGCCGATGTCGTTGGGAGAGGTGCAAGAGATGGCCGGCTTGCCGATGCACTCGGAATCGAGGATCGTCCGTCGATCGCTAGCCCGTTAGGGCGAGATACCAGTGACCTTGAAACGCTAAGGTCCAGCAACGAGTTCACACCTCAATGGGGCTCGACCGCCAGGGAACGTAGTGCTTCTGCGAAGAGACCGTCACCCCTGGCCATTGAGACCGATAGGTCGAAGGCGAGGAGGGCTAGCCCCTCACCAATGGACTCAACTCCGCAGGATGAGGAGATGCCTGATCCTGCTGATGTTCACATCCACTCTACTCCCGAGTCTCGTGCGTCCCATGTTGATCCCCGTTCCGGCGATAGCCGTAGAAGGGGTTCTACCCCTAGCAGGCCATCTGGGGCTGGTGATAGTCCTGTGGATGACCCCAGAAGATATGCTAGAGCTAGTGGGGCTCCTGAGAGGATCGAGATATCGACTCCTCCAGCACTCAGGTCTCATTCTTCCGGTGAATCAGGTGACGCTAGGGCAAAGGAGGTGTTCGATTTGCACATCCAGGAGATGCTCGAGAGAGGTGAGGTTTCTGGCTCAGTCGCGAAAGCGTTCCATATTTTTGCTGACCAGATCAGGTTACTGAACGGTCAAGTGAGTTCCATGAGAAGGGAATGGAGCGACGAGAATCAACAGACGAAGTACAAGGTCGATCGACTGGCAGCTGAGGTTGCGACTCAATCTGATGCCGGGAGGATGCGAATGATAGTTCAACGGTTCGCAAGGGAAGTTATTCCCGATAGCAGGGCCATTGTGAGGCAAGCCATCGATGAGCAAGCCGAGGTCGTGGAGCAGAGGATTAACCTACTGTCCCACGAGGTCCATGAATCTGTCAAGGACAATGAGGCATCGACTGATCGGCTTCGCCTGATGATTCAGGAGAATAGTGAGGCTGCCCGCAGAAGCCATGCTGCTTCTGAGGACGAGATCCTTAAGGATTTGGACAAGCTTGAGAAACGGATGTTCTCGGTAGAGAAAACCGTTGGGATGCGGACACCAGCAGGTGTATGGAACCCGAATCCTGTCGCGCATCCGTCCGATAGGGCCAGCGGCAGTGTAGTGGATGCAAATTTCAGGGAGTTAAACCTGAAGATCGAGAAAGCTCTCCTTGAACACGAGACATTTGCCAAGTGGGCCTCTGAATCTATTGAAGGGATCAAAGAAGAGCACACTCGTCTTGTTAATCGAGTGTCGAGGCTGCAGAGTGGAAGGGGTTCTCAGGAGGTCGGTAGACCATCCGAACATGATTCCCCGCAGGACTGGCATGAGGCCATTGACGAGATCAATCGGAAGATGCAGGATCTGGCTCGAGGAATTCAACGTCAACGTCGAGATCATGACGACATCATTTCAAGGTTTGAGACCGTGAAATCACATGTTGAACAGTATGAAGCGAGATCGGCAATTGTGAATCGGGTCGTTGATGGTATTCAAGGACAGATCCGTAATCTTCCTGCAAGCAGTGACCAAGTGCAGCCTGCCGTTAGGCGAGAACTTGGCTCGTTCCGGAGTACGCTTGAAGGCGTTATGCGGAGAGTAAGCGCTATCGATGGTAACGTGCGTAATCTTAGCGCAGCGAACAACAGAATCATGTCTCAGCTCTTTGAAATGGAGGGTCAATTTGACGAGGCCGCTGGCATCATTCAGGGTGTCCAGCAGATTAATGAGGCTCCTCAACAACCCAGAGAGAGACGGAATGTTGGTTACGATGCATTTGCGGGGCAGGGACATAGGATCAGGTCTCCGACGCCCACACCCGGGGAAGGTGACGGCCGGGGTACTGGCCGTCCGGTGAGACCAGGCGGAGGTGTTGGTTTGACTGACCAGGTTTTGCCGAATGTGCCCGATAGGGTCGATCCTTCTCGTGCAGACAGGCATCCAATATATCCCGTTAGGGAGGGGTCCGAAAGCAGAAGCCGGAGGGCTCGAGGATTACCTGACAGGTCGCATTCACCGCCAGGGCGTGCGAGGGATGGCCCCCGCGCGCGCGCAAGGGGGGACTTTTCTGTTTCTCCAAATAGGGATGTGGGTAGGAATAGGAGCCCGAGGCCTGCCGCCGTCCCCGATAGGGGATCTGAGGTCCGAAGTCGGCAATCAAGGGGGGAGAGGCCAATCCGCGATAGCGGGAGCATCTCTCCGAACCTGGATAGACCGATCCGCGATAGCGGGGACGTCTCTCCGAACCCAGACCGTCATCCAGGAGGTGGTAGGGGTATTAGGGCCCATGCCGATACCCAGAGTCCCGGCGATGACTGGAGGACTCCTGGGAGCAGAGCTAGTGCAGACGAGTCCCGGCGAGAGGTGGAGGACCCCTGGAGCTCCATCTGATCGTGGACAGGCCTCGGCACCGGCCACAAGAGGCGCTCCCGGTGCCGGTGGCCCAGGTGTGCCAAAGATTTGCGCCCTCGATGACCCCAACGACCGTAGGCACCCGGACGCTGAATTTTCGTGTGTTACATGCAATCGTGAGTTTTGCAGGCTTTGCCGGGGCGATGATGGTGACTGTAGTAATTGTCAGTTTTTGAAAATGAAGTGCTGGGCATGTCGCAAGAATGCTCAGGAGGTCTCCATGTATTTCTGCACGGATTGTGGGACCCACGTCTGTGAGAATCACAGTTACTTTGGAGATGACGGCCTTGAGCGATGCGCGCGCTGCAATATTCGGCATGAACGCGCTCAAGCTGGACCGCCCCCTCCTCCTCCTCCTGGGGGAGGTGGTGGGCAAGGCGGACCACCTGGTCAAGGCGGGAGCGGAAGCGGTGGTCATGGACATGCTCCACTTCCACCACCAGGTCCTGGACATCCTGGCGGAGGCCAAGGTCCCGCTGGGCCCCCTGGCGGCCCGAGTGGAGGGGCGCCTACCGGGGGTTACCCTGGTGGAGCACCCGGGTTCCATGGCAGTGCTGCTGATACTCATGGAGCTGGGATCAATCAATGTGGTTCCAGCTTCTATGGTCCTGCCTACGGAGGTGGCGTTAGTCACCAAGGGGTTGGCGCTGGCGTTAGTCAGTCTAGCAATGCCACGGGTTACCCCTCAAGTGTTGCGAGCGGTGGTAACCTTGGGCCGGGTCTTAGCCTCGGCGATAGTGTGAATGGTGCCGGTAGGCAGGGAGATGGTGGTCTTCTCCCTGAAGCCTTGAGGGGAGATGATGGACGGGACAGGTGCACTAAGTGTAACAGGATCCCTGAGCCTGGTTTCCCTCTTGTTCCTTGCGTTGTTTGTGGAATGAGGGCGTGTGAAGTTTGCTGCCCTATGCCTGCTAGACTGTGTGAAAGTTGCAGGATTACCTCGTGTACCCCGATAGGGGCTCTTATTTCCACCGTTGTCGATAAGGACCGGTTCCATCACAAGTGCAACACGATCGTGCTGCCTGCTGAGCCGACAGCTGATAAGCTGCGGGAGTGGCTTTCAGAGATCAAAGAGAGGGTCAGGAACGCTTTCAGCTTTGACTCTGACTACGCGTTAGCGTGGATTTCAGAGACTGAGAGACTCGACTATGATGCTCTTGGCGGACCCTGCAAGTACCCGATTTTGGACTCAAACTTCACGAGTGCTATCAGGGAGTGTATCAAGACCAGGGCTGTTAGGGACAAGATGAATCGCCTGACCGAAGCCGCTCAGAATATGAATCCCCCCCCAGGGTATCAAGGGGAGACAGATCTTGAAGCTTCTGCTGAACCACCTGCAGACTGGAGTCGAGGACGACCAGACCTTCAAGATTGCTGAGTTGACCAGTCTCAAGTGCCGGCAGACAGGTCACTCCGATGATGAGGCAAGGCTCCGGAGTTATCTGAGCACCTGGGACAATCTCATTTCTGGGATTAGGAAGAAGATCGATGATGGGGTACTGTTGGCTGTGTTCATCGAGAACGTTCGTCATCTACGCTGTATGCGGCCCGACATCGAGAGGTGGGATCGCGATGTGACCGTTAGGTCATTCGCGTGGCTTTATAAGGCTTGTCAGGACTGTGTCGAACGATGGCAAAAGCGCCAGAACACGCTTCAGATGTACCAGACCTTTCATGAGCAGAGGTCACGCTCGGGCTCTCAATCCCGTGAAAGGGATCGACATCCTGGTGCTCCCGGTGTAGTGCGGCGGTACGACCCACTTGCCAGGAAGAGTGATCCCAGCCCTTCAAGGTCCGTTAGGTCCGGAAGGGATGGGAGACCTGACGGGAAGCCGAGATCATCTTCGCCCGGAAGGAGCAGTCAGAGAGACAGAGCTTCTCCTGGAAGAGGCAGTCAGAGGGATAAGCGCACACCGTCTCCCAAGTCGCCAAGAAGACAGTCCCCTGCTGGGCCTGCTGATCGGGCGTGTTGGGAGTATACGAAGACTGGGAAGTGTCAATATGGCCGGGAATGCAGGTTTGAGCACGACAAGAGCCCAAGGAACCCCGCTGCGCCCTCTACGCCGAGGACTGGCGATAGGCCCGTTAGGGACAAGCCTATGTTCTTCGGATACTGCTACGACTGGATGTATGGCAACTGCACAGCTCAGCCGTGCAAGTACCTGCATCAGAAGCCACCACCAGGCACGAAGCCCATTACGCCTCGTTCCACTGCTGGTCCGGTTGTTGAGGATGAAGAGGGGGATACCCCTAGATCGCCTACGCCCAGTCCTCCCGATAGGGAGGCGAGGCGTCTCGACAGCCCCGCGCAAGGAAGGACGGATTTTTAGGCGGGGCGGGCCGTTACCCTGAGGCCAACCGTGTTGTTGTGGCGTGTCCAGCTATGTGGGCTGTTGCCCCAGCTACCGGTGGGTCTGCACCGGGTTGCCTCCCTCCTTGCGTTAGCAGTTGG
>CAUJNA010000447.1:123555-146055 GCA_963377175.1 Effrenium voratum
TTGCTTGCTTGCTTGCTTGCTTGCTTGCTTGTTTGCTTGCTTGCTTGCTTGTTTGTTTGTTTGCTTGCTTGCTTGCTTGCTTGTTTGCTTGCTTGCTTGCTTGCTTGCTTGCTTGTTTGTTTTGCTTGCTTGTTTGTTTTGCTTGCTTGCTTGCTTGCTTGCTTGTTTGTTTGCTTGCTTGCTTGTTTGCTTGTTTGTTTTGCTTGCTTGCTTGCTTGCTTGCTTGCTTGCTTGTTGGTTTGCTTGCTTGTGTGAGTGTGTATGGGTGGGGACAGCGTATTTTCACGATTTCCAGACCCGAGCCCGCTCTGCGCCTCAGGGAGCTGAGAGGATCAACTTCCAGAGGTACTGCATGGTCATGAGGCGGGCGGTCTTCAACGGGCTCCTCTGCGACTAGGTCCCCCAGTGCCAACTTTTACCGTTTCTTTTTTTTGGTTCGGAGGGTTCCCCTACTAAAATAGACAAATAGACTACAGAAAAAAGTCGGTACCCTTATTCTAACCTCTCTGCTGGAGGACCTAGTCGAGTTCCCTCAGGTGGTTGATGGGGCTGTCTGTTCTGCAATGCACCTGAAATCCTGGCTGACCTGGGAAGTTATTTCAAAAGGTGGAAGGAATTTAGAGCAATTGAAAGGTTGCATGAACGCAAAACGGGAAGTTGGGGTTGCAACAACAAAGGGTTTTAGCCTGCGTTTGGGATGAACAGCAACTCGTGGTGTAAAGGCACATTGCTTGAGTCCTGGAGCCATGCAAAACAAGCCTAAACCGACACGTAGGAAGGCGATCGGTAAGAGAAGGAGAAGCAGCGAAAGTAGCCTCTTATATCGTTGTCGAGCCTTCGCACTTGGCTCTGGCAACAAGAGGTGGGCCCAGGCAAACAACGATTACCTTGCAAAACAGCGCGCGACCCAATGCCCCGACCGAATGCTTTGGGGTTGCAACCAAACCATGTGGGGTGGAGAGTAGACGCATCGCGTTGCCACAATGCGTGAGAATTGATCGAGCTGGATGCCCCGACCCTCACCCGTGTCTGGTACGTTCTTCGTCGTGCGTTTGTTGATAGCTGTTTGTTTTGACTGGCAGACAGCTCGGACCGGAAGTTGTGTTTCTGCGATCAAGGGTCACCTCTGGCCAGAAGAAATATTGACCCTCTCTCCCAACATGGCACCTCACAGGAAGGGTATGGTCGGGGGGCTTGAAGTCAGCTGTGGGAATGACTCGTACCTTGACCGTGTTTGCTCTCAGGCGCAGCTACGAGCCCAGGACGGACTCTTTTCTTGCCATAGCGGCTTGAAGGCCGCTGCCATAAATGCCAGGGTTAAATGGCTGGCTTCTTGGGGTGGCCAGGGCTCATCACACCTGCTACTAATACAGTTAGATAATTCAAAGGTGCCTCTTGCGGGAACCATGGTGATGACTTGCACGAGCGCTCTGGACCGTTGCGATGGGTAGTCTAGGTGCGGCGGAGGCAGCTTGTTTGGTCTGCCATTCTGTGGCTGGCCAAGATTCTGCTCTGTTGAAGGCAAGCACTTGAAGCAACTCAACAGCAAGAACCTTAGCCTGATTTTGGTTCTCACAGGAGTTGTTCATGCTTCCGACTTGTTGAGACCACATCATGGACCTGCCTTTTGCCCCGGCCTGGCAATGTTCGCAGGGTCCCGACATGGAAGCTGGCTGAGCCTTGCCGTG
The DNA here is from genome assembly GCA_963377175.1 of Effrenium voratum. NCBI lineage: Eukaryota > Dinophyceae > Suessiales > Symbiodiniaceae > Effrenium > Effrenium voratum. The sequence goes on from CAUJNA010000447.1 coordinate 125,244, forward strand.
GGTGAAACCCTCATGGCCTGTGTACTGAATACAGCACCAACCTTCCAGGTACCGAGGAGATCGGCGCCATGATAGTGTCTTCCTCGTTTTGGGAATTGAGTGCAGGGATGATTGGTTTCCAATCTTGGTAGTGAAGCCTTGCCGCAGCCATTATGAGGACTAGCAGTGACTGCTTTCTCCCCTTGGATGGATAGATGGATACCAGAAAGCTCGCAGTTGAAATCACCGGACGGTTCGCGGGGCAGAGGCTCTTTTTGCAGAAGTCACTTCTTCCACTAAATCACTTCTTCCATTTTCGCTCAATAGTGACTTTGGCAAACACGGTGCACTGGTGCAGTCACTGCAAACGGCACTTGCCTTGTATTGGAGGTCTTATTTGGACGCTTCCTTGAGCTCTGCTGAACTGCCCGGCAGGAGGGAGGAGGCTGACCCTTCGCGTGAGAGCCCGTGCCTTGCCAGAAAAGATGACTTCCTCCCACTCTCTTGCACCAGCGTTGTAGTGCCTTTGGGCTGGGCTAGTGCCCCTCGATAGAATCCACCTGCAGACTTGGAACTCAGCATAAACTTGTGGTCGGAGAGACAAACTGTGAGGACATCGGCGGACATAAGCCCGCATTTCCATTTTTTCTTGCTGCACTGCAATTCCCTTATTTCCACACATATGTTTTCTTTGGGGGGTGGGGGTGGGGGCGGTTGAGATATCTACCATGGCAGTGGTGTCCTCTCTTGAGGCGGCGTCCAGCACCCGCCGCTGCCCAAGGCTTTGGGAAGGAAGGGAAGCCGGTGGGGGGTGGGAGACAATTTCCGCCTTGAGAGCAAAGTTCGGGAAATGCCGCAGATCTTTCGTCCGTTGGACTCTCTCGTTGGATTTGTGCCATGGTTTTGGACCCGAGGGGTGTCCCGGTCGCGCGCGCCATTAGAAGCATCAGGGATTCAGGGAGGCCTCCCAATGGTCTCAACTCAAAACGCTAGGCCATGCGTTGGGAAAATGGTAAGAACTTCCATTTGCTTAAGAGAAGTCTTTTCCCTTCTGGGTTTTAAAGGGAATCTGCGACTACTGGAAATATGTTTGTTTTTGCCGGGGGCTGAAGCAAATGGAAGATGAACAGTAGATTACAATCATAGGGCAGAAAGAGGAGAGCGTGTGTGACGGAAGTAACGGACTAGTACCCTCCCATCCACATGGAACCTCACAGGGGGGTCTGCAAGACTATTGTCGTTTAAAAGGGGCCTGCCTGGTGGGGGCACCGGCCTCATTTTCCTGGTTTCAATTCAAAGCCAGAAAGAAACCACAGCAGCAGCAGTGGACACTGAAATCTCTCTAGTACCGAAATCCCGGCGGAAGCTTATTTCTACCTGAGGCAGATCCTCCGCCTGTCCGAGCATCCTTCCTGGAGGCCGAACATGGGCACGCGAATCCAGTCTGCCGAGCTGAAGCTAGCTTCCTTTGTGCGGTTTTTTTCATGAACAGTGGGCCGTATTCTTGGCTTCGGATCCGCTCAAACAGCCATGCGCAGTCTTGTAGCAGATATCAAGCCACATGTTTCAAAGTTTGTGCATGCCAATTCCCTATTGACAGTATTCTCTCACAATACATTCAGTAGGTTGGCCATTTTGTCGGTCTCAAGTCTCATCTCGTGCAACTCACCTAGGCAACAAACAGGACTTGCCCGCCACGCCAGGAGATGAAGACAGGATCCTTGGCGGCAAGCTGTTTGGAAGCCTTTTGTGCGGATTTGTTTGTGGCAGCTTGATCACACACCTTGGCTTTTTGTTTCTGGGATGAAAGCACCAATTGATCCGGGTTCACTTTTTCTCCTCGACTTGCCACTCGGGCATAGAAGCTGCCTCCACGAGGAGATCTGAAGGGACAATTTGAGGATACTTGAGGGAACATGGGTGGCTCGTCTTTCGTACGGAAACCCCTGTTCTGCTGGGTTGTTTTCTAAAGGGAAGCCAAAAGGAAAACCATCATTTTCTGGGGGTCCCCTAACAAAGACATATGCGATGCACGCATTTCTTGCTTGTCAACCCTCATTGTTTTTTCCAGCTCAGTGCGCTTCGTTTCGTTCTTGCGACTCCTTGTCACACAAGCCATCACGACCCTCACAACCTAAAATTTCTCTTCAGGGGAACCCGAGAGGCCTAATGTTTGTAGCGTGTTCCCGGCATGCGCAACTTGCCAGCATGTTCTCGCTTGGTTTTGGGCGTCTCCTCACTCTGCTCAGTGAATGCCCTGCAACTTGTTCAGGGGTCCTATTCCCCTTTTTTTTACGTTGCGCGGCATGATGTCTTGGGCCAATCTTAAGCGAGTTTCTCTTTGATGGGGAGATGTTTACGGGATACATAAACGTATGTACATACATATGTACACATACACATATTATACCGGGGCTCCGCAGAAGCCGCGTGGGATCAATTTTCGAGGCTTGGGAGGTGCTCTGAGATCCTGAGATCCAGACGCCGACACTTTGCTGGGCGGATTCTCGCCTGGACCGGATCCCTTCGACTTCTTTACAGTTGCTTTACTGTGGTTGGCATGTTGTTTTCGTTCTTTGGGATTCATTTCATTTTTAGGGTTGGAAAGAGTTGGGTGTGTGTTTTTAGGATTTGGACCTCAAAAATTGCGCAACGGTTTCCCGTTCGTTTCACTTTACAACCAAAGCGAAAGAGGGTTGCCCCAAAAAAGACACCCACATGTTCAAAAGGAACTTGGCATGCAATTGATGACGGGGTATGCCAGGGCATGCTTTTCTTTTTGTTGTTTTTCTTTATCTTGCTTGCATGTCCTCAATCAGTGCTTGAATCCGCCCGCCTGTATTTGTACACTGCTACTTGTAGCAAGGAATTCGACTGCTCGAGCTTCGCTTGGGAAGCTGATGTGCTCTCGCCTCACAGAAGTCAAACTTGAACACGTAACTGAGCACCATCGTTCTTTCCAACAACTTGCCCATGTGTGGAGACCTGTCTGGCTGGTCACATTGTTTTTCGATATTTGCTCCTTCTTGCCATACCCAGATCATGAGGAGGGCTCTTGCTTGTCACGCTCGCTTGGTCCACAGACCGGAGGGGAGCAGGGACTTGTTTGCATATTGCGCTAGCTGGATGGCCAAGGCCAGACAAGCCGAGGCCTGACAACTCGGGATTTCCCAAGTACTGGTACGTAGCATGTGGCTGCAAAAAAAATGCACCCACAATGGCACCTTGGTATATGGAAGCAAGACTAAAACCTGTGCAACCTCAGCTGTTTCATTTTGAGCCACACCCATGTCGACCGAAGCATGGAGCAGGCATCTAGCTTTGTTGCAGTACTCCCACCCATGACCGAAGATGCCATCGAGAATTGGTGACCAAGCATATAGCTTCCCGAATCCCTGTCATGAGAGTCATCTTGGGGGAATGGCCAGCCGAAATCGAGCAGAGACAAAGGAGGCACCGGTGCTTCGCAGAGAGCTGGGCGTTGCTTGGCAGATGGGTCGCGATTGCCGTACGTCCTTTGCAAGTTAGCTGAAACGAAGACTAATCCAATCATGATTTTTGCAGACGTCGGTCTCATGGGTCACTCGCTTTCGGCGACTCAAACGTTGAATCCTCCCGGTCCATTCGGGGCGGTGTGGCATGAACAGCGTGCTGCTCCGGTGTCACCATGTAAGCTCGCCCGGAATGTTCTGGTGCGTCAAAGGTTCGGAAGCTGTGGGGCGTGCTGTCACTCGAAGTGGATGAAGCGGCTGCAACAGTCAGCGCAGGACAGTTGCCCACGGGTCGTACTCGGAAATTCGACTATGATCTTTTTTAAGGGAACCTCTGAACAGTGGAGCTCCGGCATCTGAACTCATACAATGTGAACGACATGCAGCGAGTTAAATTGAAGTGCCGTCTCCACTCGGCCATGTCTCACAATCAAGAGCCTTTCATGTGATTGGTTTCATATTGCCGCTGCTACTTTGCAACTTAATTACATTGAGTTTTGTTGACCTTTTGCAGGCTTTCAACCATTTGTGATGCAATGGCTGTGAAGGTTGTATATTTGAAGGCTACTGAACACAACATCTGTTTGTTTGTGGCGCTGTCAGGCCTGGGTCAAAGCCAACAGCCACCCTGAAAGTAGTGGTCAGTGAATTGGGGCCTTCCAGGGAACTCGAACAAGTGAACACTTCCAAGAAGTGATTCACCCGGTTGGCCATCAAGCATGAGGCCCACGGGGAACTGCAGCTTCAGCTGCACTCCGCAGCAGCTGCAGGCGAACCCGAATTCGCAGAAGCCGCGGGGTTGGGGTGTGTGTGTGTGTGTGGAGTCTCTGATCAACCCAGGTACCAACAGTTTCACCGGAGCGTGTGGCACTCTCGTCCTACCACACGCAACGAAGCTGTGGGCGAGAGTGGGAAGCAAGGCCTGATCAGCGTTGTGTACCTGCAGCAGTCATGCAAAGTCTTTTTGGCCCTCTGGTTGTCTCGCTGTAAGTGCTTTTGTTCTGAACTAGCGTTTTCGCGTTAGAGGGACAATGGCTCGCCAGCTGAACCCGTTGTACTCGAAATCTACAAGGCTGAGCGCGATCCAACTCGAAGATCACCACCCTCCCTCGGAGGTCTAAGTGTGCCTCATTTTCTCGCTGGGTGCAAAGGAAACCCTGGAGGGAACAAGAAGGATCATTTGCCAGGGCTGGTGGATTTGTTCCCGATTTGCAAACCAGAGTGAACAGAAAGAATGAGTTGTTCAGGTCATTTCCAGCGGGGAATCCGCGGTTCACCTTCTTGCTGATCACGCCGCCAGGGGTAGAAGAACGCAGCTATGAGTTTCCTCCCTCCGCGAGGGTAGCCTCCAAAAATGACTCTCCGCATTTGTGGACTCGCGCAGTTTTGTCAGGCCGGATGTGCGTGTGGGACCCCGGGACTGGGAGTGGCAGTGGATGGAACCGTTCATTCGATGTTGTCCTCTAAGACTGGCGGGTGTTTCGGCCTCTAAAACTGGTAGGGGGCTAACTCGGAAAGGCAGCACCCCAGTTGTTGCTGGATGCGTGAGTCGGGTATGCGGAATGGCGCTGGGGAGGCGTTCCAAGCATTTGCCACCTAAGGTACAAAAAGCGTCATAATCGGGGACTGCCCTTCCGTCCACTAACATGGAACCTGACTGAGCGCTTCTGGAAGACTATCTCCCTTTAGAAGAGACCCTCTGGTGGGTCCATGTCAGTGGACAAGAGGGTAACCACGCTTGTCTTGTTTTGCATGTTTCAACCTGGAGCTTATTTGCATCCGTCGAGATTTCTCCTTGCAACTGAGAAATCCCAGCTGATATACGGGTACAGGAAGCCAGTCGCTTGTCTCCGAACGTGTTGACGAAAGCTGCTCAGCGACTTATCAGCAAGTCGGGCAGACATCTTTCTAGAATATGGTTGGGGTGTGGCTGTTGTGGATCCACCCCTGTAGAATATCAAGACAGAACTAAAAGACTACAAAACAAACCAAGGAGAAAAACAGGTGAAATCCACGAGAACGGATGAGAGATGCAGCTGTCGCTGCTATTGCTCTCCTGGATTTTGTTTTTACTTTGGTTGCTTGCTATGTTTGCGCTTCTGTTGATTTCCCTTTAGAATCAAGAAGAGGTTGTTCCCGAGGTGTACGCCAAGAAGAGAGGACACCAAGCATCAAATGCAAGGTAAAAAGGGCCTTCCCCCAAGGAACTACGCGCCTCACTTTTCCAACGTCGGCCGTTTTCGTAGCCCCGCCATTGGCTCTGCGAACTTAGGCCGCGGAGCTGTGGGGCCGCGCAGTCCTGCGACGCCTGCGTGCCGAGGGGCCCAGCTCAAAGAAGCAATCGGCACCATCAAAGTGGTGGGTTTCCCTTTGTTTTCCCCTTAAAACAACTCAAACACGGTACGTAAAAAGACAAGCCCAGGTGTCTTGACTTGAGCGCGGAAATTGAAGGAGAACGAGAAGGAGAAGAAGGAAGAAGACAAACAAGAAGCTCTTCTTGTTTAGAAGGCTAAGGTGTTGGCAAAAGGGAATCTTACTCTAACATGTAAACTCGGGAAACAATTCGATTTCATCTATCTTTAGCTATATGTTTGGCCTAAGAAGGACAATGGGCGGGGCACTTAGTGAGAGTTGGTAACCTGGTTAGAACCCACTCTGGGGACTTACAAGGTCAATGGGTTGTGACCATGGTTACTCTCTATCCAAGCAGAGAGCGGGTTGCTTTGGAAACGACACGGTCTTTGCGTAAAAGCACCCGGAACCATGGCAAAAGGTGAAAGATCTCTGGATGCCACTTTTTCCTGCTTGCTCACCGGCTGATTCTCCTTTTTGCCTGTTGAACAATATGGTTTCGCCCTGCTTAGCAACAATCAACGCTTTTTGCAGGGGATCAAAGACCAACTTACACATAGTCTCCGTGCGTGTCTTGTGTTGTTGTTTGTTTTTAAAGGAATGAGCGGAGTTGGGAAAATTGTTTGTTTTGCCTGCTTTAGCTTGGCGTGATCATGCCCTCAAGAGAGAAACGCAACGATATTTTATGTGCTTTTTCGCCTGGAAGGCTATTCAGGCGACCTGTCTGCCAATTTCCTCATGAGCATATACTGGACATCTGCTGAAGACTTGGCTCGTCGCCGAGGTCACTTCATTATTCTAAATGTGGGAACCACCTAATACCCTGGAATGATGATTCCCCTGTAAATACCCACCAACAAAGGTTTCTTATGGTTCTAAGTGGTTCTGCATTTCGTCCATCCACGGGACCTTTCAAAAAGATATCGCTGCCACATGGGAGTCTTGTGAGGATCAAGGCATTCTCGCGATTCTCTTGCCAACCGGCTACCAGCTCCGTGACTAAATTGGCACATGTGGTTATCACTCCAAGTCTGGACTTTTGGTTACAGGCCATTAGCTGTTGAAATGCCAAGACTCAAGGTGAAGCTCCGTTTTGGACGCTTGTGTGCAGGGCTTCTTCTTGTTTGCTTGGCGTTGAGCTCAACGCCGCCTCAAAAAGTCCCCCCCCCCCCCTTCGTTTTGGGCGGCTCTCTCGGAGATCTCCTGAGCTTTGGCTGGCAGCTTTAGAGCTCTCGCGCGAGCTCTCAGCCTTGGAAGCAATGCCGAAGCCGAAGGCGGGTTGGGTGTGTGGTGATATTCATGAATGTCCCGGCCTTTGAACAAGGGAGGACAGACATCCCTTCACGTACTTTCCCACAATCCCCAATCCCAATTCCCGGGTTGGCTGAGATCAGCGAAGGCACACGTACAGTGCAAGTCACGAGGCAGCCATGGTGCGTGGTTTCCTAGTTCATGTATTCACCCTGTGTTTCAAAACCGCTTCTGGCATGCTTGCCTCAAATGGGATCGCAGGGCTTGAGAACACAAAGCGACCAGGTCTGGGGACGGCCAGGTTTCTGTTGTTGCCATGGTCTTAGCTGCAAGTCGCTTGTTTGGGGAGTGATCGGAGAAGATTCAGGCGGCATACATCTGAGCATCATTGCAGTCTGTGCAGTCTGTGTTGCAGCCGGTCCCAGCGCGACGTCAGGTCAGAACGGGAAGAGGGGCGATAGATGGCGAAACCTGTTCGCCCAGTGGTTCATAGTCTCTCTTGTTTTGGCTATTGCCAGCTTCGCCAGGCCGGAGGACTTGCTTGCGGACATTGAGTAAGTAAACCTGAACCGGGGTCTCCTCAGAATACATGCATTGTGTGGTTGGCCAACTATGAACCGCAATCCGAAATCCCAACATATTGTTTCTGGTGTACCGCGGAGTTGGGCCAAAGTGGGTTAGGCTGTGCATAGAAGTCGCTGGAGCAGCGTGGCTTGTGGGTGTTTCTTCCGCTGCCTTTGGATGAAGGATTGTGCGGACTCGAGATCAGTTCCAGACTTGAGATTACAAGTTGGTGGCAAGTTGGGTTGCTGAATTCAGAGTTTGGCTTGTTGGTTGCGGTCCAGTATCTACCTCACTTTTATGGACTGCCCCAGTCACAAGTTGCAGCAATCAACCCAAAGGCATAGGTGTCCTTTTGTTCAGTTCGGTTGGGAAGCAAAGGGCCCTGATAGCCTATTGGTTTAACCATTCACCACCATCGATTTTCCCAAAAGCACAGCTATGCCCAAAGGGCAAAGGATTGCCTCATTTCGCTCCCCCAGCGGCAGCGGCTTGCTTGCCGTTTTGTTGGGGTCGCGTTGACGCAGGTTCTGGTTCCCGTGGCCGATGGGTCTGAGGCATGGGCCACGGGTGGGAACCTTGCTGGTTCTCACACTGTTCTGGGGGTTGTCAAAGTCAGAACCATTTTTTTTTGATCTTGGAAACACGGGGTTATTTCCCTTTAGCCAACTACTTCGGGTTGCTGCTTTCTACTTATGGGCCGACTTTGATCAACTCGTGGGGCCCGTCTCAGGGACTGAGAGAATGACCCACTGAACTATCCAAGTGCTGGATCGACTCCAAAGAACTTTCTTCAAATGGCCGGTGGACATTCGCTTTCTTGTGGAGAAAGTGGAACAGTCGATTTCTTTACATTTAGGACGACTTCTGGGAAGCAGGCCGGCAACAGGTGCTTCATGCGCAAGGGGCATCATTCCACCCCTCGACCCGATGGCAGCCCGGCCATTAGTTCAGCGAGTGAAATTGACGGGCGTTAAGCTTCCTCCATCTGGATTTTGAGGATATGACTCCGTTATGAACTTTGAGGACGGAAGCCACTTGAAAAGCTCGTCGAGCTTTGAGAACAGCCTCAACAAGGACACCTGGACTTTCATTAACAGTGCTGAAATTGCGCAGTGGCTCAACTGCACGACATTCGTGCCCACTTGCTGAGGAAGAACCTCACTTTATCCATGCAGGATTCTGTTTAATGCTGTTTGAAACTGAGATTCGAGTGGCTGGGTTGGCAACAGATCATTTCGAGCTCCCACTAGGCAACCAAACAAATCTTGACACTCTCGAGGCCGGTTCGTAGCCCTCACCCTCAACTTGTTCCACCGCGGCTCGAATAGTCACCCTGTGCAGATTGCATTGACCGTGTTCATCAACTCAAAGTCATCCACCCCGAAAAGTTTCCCACGGCCGACTCGTTCTCCGTGCCGGGCCGTTTCTCATCACATTTGCACCCGGGTCCAGTTGCTCATGACTCATGACCGGACGGGGGATTTTCAATAACACTTGTCATCCCTGAGCTCGTTGCACCTCCGCAGCCACCGGGTTGGGGTTGTTTTGGGTTTTTCCTAGGAGATCGAGACCTCCTGCATCACGGACACGCTGGTGCGCTGCGGCTGCGAGGTGGTCACCGCCAGCGTGATGCCCGGCGGCCTGCAGGCGGGCGACCACAAAAGCTGGGAGTTGGGGGCCAGGGAGTTGTGACCAGGGGTTATCTGGAGGTTTTGGGGGTTTTCTGGGTGGGGCTATGGAGTTGGGTGGTTTATCTGGAGGTTGTTGGGGAAAAAAGCACTCCCAGCTTTTGTGACTTTGGCAAGTGGTGACGTTTTGGGCGCTTTGCTACCCCTGGCTCCTCACTTCCCCCCCTCCCCTCCCCGGGCAGAATGATTGGCCTCAACGCCTCCGGCCAGGTGACGATGTCCCGCGGCCTGCAGGCGGATCCGCGGGCTTTGGGGGGTTTTGGTCTGTCGCGCGAGGCACAGGGGAACTGAGCGAGAGGTCCTTCTTGTGAGCGTGTCGTTTTGCGCGTTTCTCAGTCAGGGACGCAAAAACATGGCTTGGTTCACCTGAGCCATACCAAGAATCCATCTCGAGGCACGGGCTCCAAAGGAGACGGCCAGGCCATGCTTTTTGAGGCCGGCAAATTAAGATGCAGTCCTCCGGCCTGAGTCTTGCTTATGCATGCTTGGGACCTACACAGTGGTGTGTTTTTGTTTGAAGGTATCTTTTTGGGGTGGCTTTCAGGGAAACCAACTAGCAGGGATACAGGGGGAACCAGGGATACGGGAGGATTCCCCCTAAATGCACCTTGACTAAGATTGATATGGCAAATGGCGCCAAGGGAATCCCCCCATATCCTCGTTCCCTCCGTATCCCCGCTTGTTTGTTTGTCCAAGGCTTTAAAGGAAATCCGAAGGGAAAGCCACCAATTTTGAGGGTTCCTGTTTTGAGACAAACCCATACGCACTCTCCGCAAGCTCATCGAGTTTGGTGGGAGAACTGTGGATGCAGAGCATTCGCATGTGTTTGGATTTTGTTTCTGTTGCAATGCTGGAAACTGAATGGGGAAGTGTCGGGTGATGACCAGCGGGCGAGGCTTTCAGGGCTTATGCAGGCTCCAACAGTCTGTCCGGACTGTTCCGACGACTCAACAAGCATCTTCTGCCTATGTTGTCGCGAGCTCACCCGGGAGCATAACGAGCTCACCATGATGAAGGTCCGATACTCGGGGATCCCGTAATTCAGCTGTGGGAATTGTATGAACAACACATTGCAGATCTTTGCAAAGCCTGCACAGACTGCTTGAATAAAGGCATCGAGCGTGGCTGTTGCGAGCAAGCAGTCCCAAAGGATGTGCTCTGTAGTCTATCATGCTACTTTTGACGGGAGGGAGTGTGGGAATCCATGAGGGCGTATACAGTCGACTCCCAAAGCCTCCTAAGACCGATGCAACATACACATTGCATATACACAATATCCAGACACTAGATAGAAGTACGTATACAGATATAGATCTGCCCACACTTCACCATTTGCATGGCTCTCGTGAACTTGCTTGCAATGACATCTGATTCACACATATCTCATTCTCCTGTTCTAAGGACCAGTTTGCACTTGTCGAAACACAGGACACAGAGCTACCTAGGCGTGTTTTTTTTTGTTGGGCCCCCAACTTCAAAAAAAAAACAAGCAGCAACACACCACATAATGGTGTTTTGTTTCCTTTCACAACCACTAACAAGGGGCACCAAGGCCAAGAAAAGACCCCCCCCAACCATTGCCATAGGTCCATGGGCCGAGTTCGGTCGCCCTTTGGCGCTGTTGGGAGGTGGTGGCGAACTGCGCCATCGAGGATTGCAAGGGACAAGACTGGGATGCGATCGCCCTGCCGGGAGGCGAACGTTCGAAAGTTCGGGGCCGGGCCGCTTTGGGGCATGTGGGGGTTTGATCAAAAGGTCCGAACATGGGATGACTGTCGGGGAAATCACACAATAGAAGACTTTCACCACCAAATTGGAAACGTTTCCCAGGCTCAGATTGGGGCCAGGAATTCTTTCATCTGTTGGGCCCCGTTTGGTATTTGGTGTGTTGTCGAATTGTGTTTCCGTGTTGCAGGATGGTAGAGGGCAGGCGGGAAGCCGGCAAGACGACTTTCCGTCAGCGATAAATCGCTCGGACATTTTGGCATAGTCTTGCTATTCAGAGGTCCTAGCCCCTTCCAAATACCGTGTGAACACATTGACCGCACGGAGATGAAAGCAAATGGTTGGCAATGTCTTGAATGAGCCTGCCATGAAGCAAGTTGGTCTGAGAAACAGCAGACTAGTAAGAAGGTCCTGGTTGGTTGCCAGATCGATCCATTTATGTCCATTTCCAGTGGTTGGATACGTTGGAACTTTTGGTCGGAGAAAAGCATTGGTTCTTGGTCGCGCCACTTTAGCACCTATTGTCTTGGGAATCATCCTGTTGATTCCCCATTCAAAGGGCGCCAGGAAAGGGTTGGTTGACGGCATTTTGCCCACACCAGATGTTTGGTGAAAAAGCAAAGTAACCATAGAGATACTCCCCAGCTGAACTGCGGGTTTTCCAAGAAGCCCGCCCTTTTTGGCGGAACTTCCGTTTTGGGGGACCCCCCGTTTCGGGTTTCCGGTGAATTTGCAGGGCGCTCCACGGGCCCCGGGCCCCGGGGTCGGGGTCCTGACGGACCGGCAGCCAGGCATGCCAGGGGCGGAGCACTTGAGGGACAGCGCAGTGCTGGTGGAGCTGCTCAAGGCGAGCGATTGGCGATCGGACATCCTGGGCTGTTTGGGGGCCAAAACATTTCGACTTCTCGGCTTTGGGGAACATGTATAGTTGTGTATGTACGAGCCACGGACAAAACACACGAAGACCACTTTATCAAGGCGGGGTACGCTTTTGCATAACACATGCCAAAACCATGGAAAACGATAAGGTCTCCCCCAAAAACGATAACCCTTAGCTAACACACGGCTCTATAATAACCCCTGCAGTTGCAACTTAGTTAGAGTGGGACCCTTGCGTGGCCACCGTAAAACGAGAAGGCGAGTCGCCACTTTCGTGCTTCGTAAATACGACACTTGTACTGAGAAGTTGCGATTTTCGAGCTGGAGCTGCGGAAGTGTATTTCGCGTACTTGACTTGTACTACAAAGTTGCGATTTTCGAGCTGGAGATGCGGAAGTGTACTTCGCGTACTAGACGTGTACTACACAGTTGCGATTTTCGAGCTGGAGCTGCGGAAGTGTACTTCGCGTACTAGACTTGTACTTCAAAGTTGCGATTTTCGAGCTGGAGCTGCGGAAGTGTACTTCGCGCGCTAAACTTACACTACAAAGTTGCGATGTTCGAGCTGGAGCTGTAAAAGTGTACTTCCCGTACTAGACTTGTACTACAAAGTTGCGATTTTCGAGCTGGAGCTGCGGAAGTGTATTTTGCGTACTAGACTTGTGCTGCAAAGTTGCGATTTTCGAGCTGGAGCTGCGGAAGTGTATTTGTGTATTAGACTTGTACTACAAAGTTGTGATTTTCGAGCTGGAGATGCGGAAGTGTACTTCGCGTACTAGACTTGTGCTACAAAGTTGCGAGTTTCAAGCTGGAGCTGCGGAAGTGTACTTCGCGTACTAGACTTGTACTACAAAGTTGCCATTTTCGAGCTGGAGCTGCGGAGGTGTATTTTGTGTATTAGACTTGTACTACAAAGTTGTGATTTTCGAGCTGGAGCTGCTGAAGTGTACTTCGCGTACTAGACTTGTACTACAAAGTTGCGATTTTCGAGCTGGAGCTGTGGAAGTGTACTTCGCGTACTAGACTTGTACTACAAAGTTGCGATTTTCGAGCTGGAGCTGCGGAAGTGTACTTCGCGTGCTAGACTTGCGCTACAAAGTTGCGATTTTCGAGCTGGAGCTGCTGAAGTGTGCTTCGCGTACTAGACTTGTGCTACAAAGTTGCGATTTTCGAGCTATAGCTGCGGAAGTGTACTTCGCGTACTAGACTTGTGCTACAGAGTTGCGGTTTTCGAGCTGGAGATGCGGAAGTGTACTTCGCGTACTAGACTTGTACTACAAAGTTGCGATTTTCGAGCGGGAGCTGTGGAAGTGTACTTCGCGTAGTAGTCTTGTACTACAAAGTTGCGATTTTCGAGCTGGCTGGAGCTACGGAAGTGTATTTCGCGTAGTAGACTTGTACTACAAAAGAGCTGCGGAAGTGTACTTCGCGTACTATTCTTTTTCTACAAAGTTGCGGTGTTTGAGCTGGAGCTGCGGAAGTGTACTTCGCGTGCTAGACTTGTACTACAAAGTTTTTTTTTGAGCTGGAGATGCGTACTAGACTTGTACTACTAAAGTTACGACTTACGAGCTGGAGCTGCGGAAGTGTACTTCGCGTACTAGACTTGTACTACAAAGTTGCAATTTCGAGCTGGAGCTGCGGAAGTGCACTTCGCGCACTAGACTTTTGCTACAAAGTTGCGATTTTCGAGCTGGAGCTGCTGAAGTGTGCTTCGCATACGAGACTTGTGCTACAAAGTTGCGATTTTCGAGCTATAGCTGCGGAATTGTACTTTGCGTACTAGACTTGTACTACAAAGTTGAGATTTTCGAGCTGGAGCTGCGGGAAGTGTACTTCGCGCACTAAACTTGCACTACAAAGTTGCGATTTTCAAGCTGGAGCTGCGGAAGTGTACTTCGCGTACTAGAGACTTGTACTGCAAAGTTGCGATTTTCGAGCTGGAGCTGCGGCAGTGTACTTCGCGTACGAGACTTGTGCTACAAAGTTGCGATTTTCGAGCTATATCTGCGGAAGTGTACTTTGTGTACTAGACTTGTGCTACAAAGTTGCGATTTTCGAGCTGGAGCTGCGGAAGTGTACTTCGCGCACTAAACTTGCACTCCAAAGTTGCGATTTTCAAGCTGGAGCTGCGGAAGTGTACTTCGCGTACTAGTCTTGTACTACAAAGTTGCGATTTTCGAGCTGGCTGGAGCTACGGAAGTGTATTTCGCGTAGTAGACTTGTACTACAAAAGAGCTGCGGAAGTGTACTTCGCGTACTATTGTTTTTCTACAAAGTCGCAGTGTTTGAGCTGGAGCTGCGGAAGTGTACTTCGCGTGCTAGACTTGTACTAAAAAGGTTTTTTTTGAGCCGGAGATGCAAAGTTGCGACTTACGAGCTGGAGCTGCGGAAGTGTACTTCGCGCAATAGACTTGTACTACAAAGTTGCAATTTCGAGCTGGAGCTGCGGAAGTGTACTTCGCGCACTAGACTTTTGATTTTCGAGCTGGAGCTGCTGAAGTGTGCTTCGCGTACGAGACTTGTGCTACAAAGTTGCGATTTTCGAGCTATAGCTGCGGAAGTGTACTTTGCGTACTATTCTTTTTCTACAAAGTTGCGATTTTCGAGCTGGAGCTGCGAAAGTGTACTTCGCGCACTAAACTTGCACTACAAAGTTGCGATTTTCAAGCTGGAGCTGCGGAAGTGTACTTCGCGTACTAGAGACTTGTACTACAAAGTTGCGATTTTCGAGCTGGAGCTGCGGAAGTGTACTTCGCGTACTAGACTTGTACTACAAAGTTGCGATTTTCGAGCTGGAGCTGCTGAAGTGTATTTCGCGTACTAGACTTGTACTACAAAGTTGCGAGTTTCAAGCTGGAGCTGCGGAAGTGTACTTCGCGTACTAGACTTGTACTACAAAGTTGCCATTTTCGAGCTGGAGTTGCGGAAGTGTATTTTGTGTATTAGACTTGTACTACAAAGTTGCGATTTGCGAGCTGGAGATGCGGAAGTGTATTTCGCGTACTCTTCTTTTACTACCAAGTTGCGATTTTTGAGCTGGAGCTGCGGAAGTGTATTTCGCGTACTAGACTTGTACTACAAAGTTGCGGTGTTTGAGCTGGAGCTGCGGAAGTGTACTTCGCGTACTAGACTTGTACTACAAAGTTGCCATTTTCGAGCTGGAGCTGCGGAAGTGTATTTTGTGTATTAGACTTGTACTACAAAGTTGTGATTTTCGAGCTGGAGCTGCGGAAGTGTACTAGACTTGTACTACAAAGTTGCGATTTTCGAGCTGGAGCTGCGGAAGTGTACTTCGCGTACTAGACTTGTACTACAAGGTTGCGATTTTCGAGCTGCATCTGCGGAAGTGTACTTCGCGTGCTAGACTTGCACTACAAAGTTGCGATTTTCGAGCTGGAGCTTCGGAAGTAAGTGTACTTCGCGTACTAGACCGGTACTACAAAGTTGCGATTTTCGATCCGGACCTGCCAATTTTCGAAAACACTGTAAAACGATAAGGTTTTCCCCAAAAACGATAACATTCAAAAAAGTACTAGGGCCAAGTAAAGTGTTTCGTCTGCTCCTCAATATAAATAGAACTCAAGGCAAAGAACATATTTACTTGCTAGAGCAATAGTATATATATTATATATCATATATGTGTTCTTGTATATGTATATTTGCACAACAAGCGCGATGAACTAAATGCAAAGGACATAGCTTCTATTTTCAGGGGTATTGGCTGAAGGAGGCCGTGCGCGCGCTTTAGACCGGTTGGTTTCCCTGTCCAAATCATAGCTGTTTGGCTTCCAAAGCTTTCCCTTTCATTTCCGTTCAAATGCAACGGGTTTGAATCCTCGTGAGCAACCAAACAACGTGGCGCCCTTCATCTTTTGGTTCCCACTTACTACAACAAGCAAGCACATCAACCATATAAACAACACATGGAATGCTTTAGGATGCTCATGATTTTCCTTTGGAAGCGATGGGAACCCATTCGTTAGAACGTCCCCTGAATGTACTCAACAACACAGTCAACACATCCTAGGGTTCAACCCCCACGAAAAGAATAGCCTTGGGACCCAATTTGGATGATTACATTCGTTGTTGTGGTTATATGAACCTTGTTGTTTTAAAAGGTGGCAAATGAACCCCTGTAAAAAAACATCCGAGAGCCGTTTGTTTGGCTGCTGGGCTTCTGTAGCGCAGGAGCAGGCGAGCAAGGGCAAGATCTCGGCCGCTGTGTGCGCGCCGGGCTCCTGAGGCGATTAAGCCACTGGCTGGCGCCTTTTTGACTGTTTTGGCTAGGGGAGGATACTCTTCAGGGGTTGATTCCCCATTCTCTTGAACCTTTGTTCTTTTCAAAAACCGGCCGTTTTGCCTGCGAAGCCGGGGTTTTGGTAGACATTGATTCGTGACTATGGTTATGACCGCATTTTGGGAAGTCACCCTCCCTCTAGATCCTGGCGCTAGGAGTTGGACACGAAACTTCTTTCGAGCAAGTGTGCGTGCTGCGAGGGTACCCTTTTTGGGGTGGGTTCAAAGGGGAACCAAAAAGAACACGTTTGGGGTGCTCTTATTTTGACACACACACACACACACCCGGACGTACACCGCCAGAGATGATGACTTGATGCGGGAGATGAGCTACGATCGCCCTTTTGGGATATCAAATAGTTTTGCGTCTGACGGACACCTGTGCAACATGTTGAATGTATTAAGGGAAAGCTTTGATCAACAAAATCTGGCCCCCTTTTTGTGAACATCCAACACTCTCGATGCAGTTGACCAAACACTCCAGGTTTACCCAGCAATACACGACCAAATGTTTGAAGTAAGTGCACAGACAAGTGCCGAACTAGCATGAACAGTACTATGCCCGATACCCCGACACCTGCGAGTGTGAAGAGAAGGGGTGGGGCGCACTTTGTGCCCTGAAATGTTGTTTGTTGGCATTGTCTTCCCCAACTCAACGCCGAATCACAACTTGCTGGGGCGGCCCCAAGGAATTGGGCAAGCATGAAGTCGAGCATTTGGATATTGAGTGAACGACGTTTCCTCCGTCTCCTTTTTGTTTGGAGCCGAGTGGGTGCTGCGTAACATTAATTGGCAGCTAGACACGCTTGTTTCGATCTCACCGACTCGCGCAAGGTCGCCGGCCGTGGTTTTTGGGACCCATGGCCTGTTGCCAGAGAAAGCTACGCGCGGGACCCAGAATGATTTCTTCAAGAGGTGATAGAGCCTGCTTTCAGTATGGGCTGCATGGTTGGAGTCGAATTCCGCGCGGTTTGTTGGCATTTTGGTACAGTCCAGGGAAGTTGTTTGCTTGTAGAGTCTTCGGATCCCTTCGGCGGTGGCTGTGAACTGGCAGCCTGTGAGACCCAGCATGTACAGTGAAGTGCATCGCTTTCCGTTCTGCGGCCCAGGTTCAAAAGTCGCCGCAAGGGGGTGAATCCAGTTCATGCGTGAATATCCAAGCAACAATATCAAACCGCTGATCAACAGACCTCCTGCTTTACAGCCTCGGGATATCAATTGAGTTTCCCTGATTCTAGTTTTGGCACTTGGGCTTTGAATTCGCGGATCTCCATTTCCTAAACCAAGTCAGTAATGGAATCCAAGGAATCGGATGACACAACTCCCAGAATCAGCGAGTTAGCCTCCAAACCACCAATCCAAACCACCCATTAGAGAAAAGCTGATTGGTTTTGGGAGCTGAGGTGCTACCCGAACCCCAAGTTCAAGGAGATTGTGGGAGAGAAGTGGCAGGATGCGCGGGCGGCGTCCAGGCAGCACTTATGCATAGGCTGCCGAAGATCGGGATTTTCCGCGTGGTTCCGTCAGATTTTGAGGGTATCTTTTTTTCTGTTGGTTTTTTGGTAAACCAAAAGGACAACCACCGTTTGGGGGGTCCCCTACCAAAAAACACACCCGGTTCTTGTTTTGGGTCGGGAGGACGCCTGTGCTTCTTTGACGGCTTGCTGAGCAGCTCTGCCACAAGTAAGGGGTCTGCCACGCCCATTGGCAAAGGGAAGATTTGCCAGTTGCTCATGTCATGTGTCAGACTTGATGGATGTTGAAATATGGGTGGCTCGTCTTCTCTTAGGGCACCTCAAAACCGTAGTTTCCCTCTAAAGGCACGAAAAAGGAGTCCCCTCAAAACAGACACATCGCATGGTCATTTACACAAAATCCGGACTTGCAAGGCTCCTTTTGGAAGCTCAAGATGCGTGCAGCTCATGCTTTCCACTGCTTGCCTCGCGGCCAAACCCTTCCGACACGTGGCGCGATCGCCTCGATGCTGAGGTCATGGATGGCCAGGTGGTGACGAGCCAGGGCCCGGGCACCAGCATCCACTTTGCGCTGCGGTGCCGGCGCAGTTGACGTTTCCCATGGCCGACCGGGGACATTTGGGAAGGGAGGCAAGGGGTTAGGACGGCAAAAATTATCTTTGCTATTTTGTTTTTTTTGTCCTTGTCCTGTTCCTTTTGCGATGAAGCGCCAGGTTGCTCCGGGTCGCCTTCTTTGGCGCTAGTTTGGCTCTGGCTACCGCCAGCAATGATGTTGCAGTATTGCAAGCATCGGCTCCCAGAGGTGAAAGGCCGCGTTGAGGTTTCCATTGGGTGGGGAACCCCACCATCACCTGGTTGCCCCGGTGGAACGAGAAGAGGTTCTTGCAGCTTTCGAGTGCCCCCCTTCAAGTGAGAAGGTTGGGATGGGAATCTACCACTTGGGTATACAACACAAGGCTTTAAGTGGGGTCCAAAAGTCAAGACAAAGTGCACTGTCGCACATGTCTTGCGATTTTCCGGCTTAGGTATCAAAGATGCGGCCATGTGCGTGGTCAAAAGACCGGTTTCTTTGCTTGGGCTTCACCAAAATTCTCATCCACCTAGTAAGGATCCTGAATCGCCAGTGAGCCATGATGACTCCCACGGGCCTTTAAGAACCGGAGTTTCGACTATGTCACCTGTGCGGCCATTCTGCGCCTCGACCGCTCGTTCCTTTTTTTTCCCACTGCCCCGTCAAAACGACGGGTTTTTGGCGCGGCAGGAAGATTGCGGAGCCGCTGTGCGGCAAGGACAAGGTCCTCGAGGTGGCCCAGGCGTCCTGCCGAAGCGCACTGCGAGACTCCTCCAGTTGTTTTTTTGTTTTCTAAATGGCATGGCTGAGGAATCCGATGCTTGGATGTTTGCAAACATCCTCGAGAGCGCAACACGTCGGGATGCTTGAATGCGAGGATGGTTGAATGTTTGATGCTTCATTCAGTTGATAACTGTATATATATATATATAAATGTATTGAGGATAGGCGCAGGCATGAACATTGACCAACTGCAGGGCAATTTGTTTCTTTGCGAAGAAGCTAACAACCCAAATGCCTCCTGAAGAAGCTACACATCGACCCTACATGTGTAGCCCATGCCTAGCCAAAGTAGCCCCACGAGCGCCAGGCGATGCTGGTGGACTACGCTTGAGAGAGTCATTGGCCCTCTTGCGTTTAATTGTTTGTTAAGTTGTAAAACTTGTAAAAAAACAATGGCTCTTAAGTTGGGTTTTACTACTTTTGAAAAATATGTTGTAAAAGTTATTTGTATTACCTACTCGGTAACTATTGGGCAAGGCTTCGCTCCCATGGAAGCCAGTGTCTCGTGGCACCCGAGTAGTGGCCTAGCGGACTGTACACAGGAACAGATGGATTGCAGAGAAAGGTGGGCAAAGTGCAAGGATGCATCCTGCACATTGGCATTATTGGATGAAACCTGTCTGTTGTGGGAATGTACCGAATATAAAGATCTCCCGGAAACGATGCCCATCCTGTTAGATCGATGCAAATTGTTTGGTGGATTTGGTTGGGTGGGCCCCCTAAATGGCGCTTGCTGCAGTCTTGCCAAGAGCCCACCTTTGCATCCACCTAGGATGCCGGAGGTTCTGGAAGCCGGGCCGGGGTCAAGCCGTTTTTGGTACCCTAAACTTCTGGGTCGGATATGCGTTTCAGCTGGCGGTTCTACTATTTGGATTGGGTTGTGAAAACGGCTTGTATATGCCTATGGACTCCCATATGTATGCATATATAGTTTATCTATGTTCATAATTATGTGTACACAGCCACATGAACATATACGCACACCCCCGTCACGCCATTTGCCATGTCATGGGTAGAAGCAACTCTCAATCGGTTTGTGTACGCACTGTGTGCCTCTGCAAGCTTACATGAGGCTTCCAGATCCTCCGAGCAAAGAATAGACTCCAATGCAGCGACCGCAAAAGATCCTTTGCGCGGGTGGGCTGCCAATCCCGGTGTTGCTTTCTTTCTTTCTTTCTTCCTTTCTTTCTTTCTTTCTTTCTTTCTTTCTTTCTTTCTTTCTTTTATTCTTTCTTTCTTTCTTTCTTTATTTCTTTCTTTGGTTCTTTGGTTCTTTCTTTCTTTCTTTCTTTCATTTCTTTTTGTTTGATGGTTTCTTTCTTTCTTTCTTTCTTTCTTTCTTTCTTTCTTTGTTTCTTTGGTATTTTCTTTCTTTGTTTCTTTCTTTATTTCTTTGTTTGTTTCTTTGGTTCTTTCTTTGGTTTCTTTCTTTGTTTCTTTCTTTCTTTGTTTCTTTGGTCTTTTCTTTCTTTGTTTCTTTCTTTATTTCTTTGTTTGTTTCTTTGGTTCTTTCTTTGGTTTCTTTCTTTGTTTGTTTCTTTCTTTGTTTCTTTCTTTCTTTCTTTGTTTCTTTGTTTGTTTGTTTGTTTCCTTCCTTCCTTCCTTCCTTCCTTCCTTCCTTCCTTCATTCCTTCCATTTTGGTGCAACTTTTGAATGCGAACCTAGACGAAAACACAGCTCCCTCAATTTGCTCATTGGCCAAAACAATGTTCGGGGACGGGAGGTTTACGCAATCTTTTGAATCATTTTAGCCG